>NW_019014587.1:124824-152339 GCF_000150535.2 Carica papaya
GTTCCACAAGATCCGTGCTAGAGTTGGATGCACGAATGGTTCTGTGGTGAACTCCAGCTGAAACGTAGTAGTTCGTGACTGGTTGTGGTGGCGTGTGCCGATTCTGATGGCCGCACGTGAGGCGGTGGGTGATACTCCAGCAGCGATGCATGGTGAACTAGGAGCACACGCGTGGTGACGCGTGGCGACTCCGGTGAGTGGGATCGCGTGCCCAAGGTAAAACTAGTTTTGTTGGGTTCGTTTCTAAAAATCTTTCATTGTTTAATACGCAAGTTATGTATTTGTGAATGAGGAAATTAACCAAGTGATAGTGATGATTTTGAGGAGAGTATAGACTCAAGTAAATAAGGATTCTGACATTTTTATCCAATTCGACTATAGGTAAGGGATTGGGTTAGTCTCATTCAGAGGCCCCCATGTTTTTATGAAACCTTATTTTCCATTGAGATGTCTTGTTTATAGACTTTAGGAACTGTTCACGTTTTTTACTACAGGTTCTGTGAACTCATCATATTCGTAAGTGCACAATTGGAAACCTACAAGATGTTGTGTATGATGTATAATTGTGTATTCATAGTTACTTATATGTAGATGCAGATTTTATGCATGCTAATTATCGAGTTATAAATGTGTGTGACGCATATATATATAGATGTATAATTGTAGGTTGTGCAACGAGTTTACGTATGAGTGTACAATTTGTATGTGTCTACTTATAGAATGCATATATGCCTTGTGTGAACATACAAGTATATTTATGTTGTATGTGTTGCGTGTTTATATATATACTTATTTGAGTCAATAAATGTGCATATAAATTGTATATATTGTGCTTGTTGTATAGGCTTGTTGATGCATAATATATATATGATATATAAGTAGGTGCATGTCTGAGTAGGTCATCTAGTGGCGAATCTGATCAGTAATGGAATAACATAAGAATTTTTAAAAGATGGAAAAATCGATTTAACCAGTATCATAAGGGGGTGTGTGTGTAGCTTTTTGGCGTATGATCGTGGTGAACCCTACCCGTGGATATGGCTTCAAGCAGACGTGGCAAAACAATAAGAACTAATAACTGTATGCTATGTACTACAAACTGTGAACTGAACTGTAACGTATTCACGTGGTAGATGGGATCCTTACTGCCTTTATTGATGCCGATGGAAACAACATTGCACGGTGAAACTATTTTTAATAAAACATAAGCTAATAGGAAGTCATGAGTGAAGTTTACGATACTGAAATACTGAATTGATATCTATTGAACTGTTTACTGCTTAAATTGTGATACTGATATCGAATTATGCTATTTATGAAACTATTATGCCCTGAGTTATGATACTGAAATAAGAAATTCTGAATGGTTACTGAATGAACTGATTTAGAAAATTTAGTGATTGAGTGTGTACATGCCTTTGTTATGGCCACTACCCCTTTTCCATATTGAGACCGTGAAGCTCACCACAATTCACACCCCCCAATGCAGATTAGTCTAGATCAAGAGTAAGTTCAAGGTCAAAGGAAGACTTTGAAGAATCTTTAGTAACAGTTAGAGATCATTTTGTAAAGTTAGTTAATTATATGATAGCGATATAATGTAAAGAATCTTGTAAGCCTCATGTCTTGTAATTCCATATAGGGATGATAGAATCTTAGGTTTTCATTTATTTCTGTGTAAATTTATCAAGCTATATGTGTGGAGTAACACTCATTTCTCCACGAAGAAGGTCATTTTGCTCAAGCAAGTCAATAAAAAACTTAGGCTCATGAATAAATATATATCTTTCAATAAACCTTGCTACATTTCTTGCTAAGTTATGTACTATTCGATTAAACTTTTTAATCTAACTAAGAAAAAAAGAAACAAAATATGGAATGAAAGCCTAAACATCCTCAAGTAACAACCCTAACTTCAGAAAAATATTCATGAAGTATAAAATTTGTATCTGGTACCTTTAATAAGGGTCCTATTACAGGTAGAAATTAGACTATAGATGATATAATTTTAGTGGTTGATTCAGACTGTCACAAAAGTTCAAATGTTGCTAGGTAATATGCGACGAATAAAGGAACTCATGTGTCCATTTCGTGCCCACCCTATCTATTTCTTTACTTGATAAAAAAACTTGTTTAACTATTGCATCAACAAGAAGAAGTACCAAAAAAAAATTAAAAAAAAATAGTTCAACTTTATTATAAAACCTAAAGAAAATATGATCTACTTTGTTGCAAAATACCAAAGCTTTTATCTTTATGTTGGTTGCATTTCATTGTAGTCACCATCAATTGCCTCTAATTATTCACTAAAGCATCAATTCTCATAAGTTGTCGTCAAATACTATATTTTAAACAATAAATATATATAATTCAATTCATTTATTTATTATAAAATTATAATTCATTCACATTAGGTTCTACTTTATTATTTGATTGAAGTATAAATTTAGTAGTATTTGTTTTTAGTACTGAATCAACTATGATTTTTTTAAGGAAAAATCATTATTCATTAATAATAAAAAACATCATGCTCAAGTAACTAAAGCAAAAACTGAGGAGGTTCATGAACAGTTTATCTATCTTTTAGAAGTCTTTACTCATCTCTAGCTAAGCAATGTATTATTCTTCTAATACTTTTGAATCCAATTAAGAAGAAAGGAAAGAAAATGCAGAATGAAAGCTTAAACATCCTCAAGTAATAACCTAAACTCAGAGAAATATTCACAAAGTATAAAATTTATACTTGGTACAAAATTTTCCATATAACTAAGTAAAATAAAATCTATACTACATTAAATTTTAGGACAAAAAATTTGTCTCTTAGTGTGACGTAACATTAAAAAAAAAAGAAAACACTAAAACCTTAAGATTTAGATGTAGCACTGCAGTTTTAGAGCATTATTAAGACCTAATACATGGAAACCTCATAGTTGTCTTAAGATAGGTCAAAGACACGAGAACAATTTTAAAACCCCACACAACCTTTTGGCAAAGCTATCTTGTAACCTCATAGGTATCTCAAAATAACTCTAGAAGCCAAAAGTTTTCTTATCCTAAACTACCCTTGAACCTTAGCATTGTTTATCCCAAATTTGGTAACGAGTCCTAAAGCACTACACAAGGACCCATGAGTTTCCCAAATTTGTGTTAATTTAAAAGAGTGCACTTGCGCTTGCAATGGGTGGTGCTTGTTTCCAACTGCATCAACATTCATACCCCATTCAGTGAAAATAAGTAATAATAATAATAATAATAACAATAATAATAATAATAATAAAGATTTTCAAATCAAAATCAACAATGTTTTATATTTAAAAAAAGTAGTTTTATTTTTTATTAAAATGTAAACTTTACATCTTTAGTGAAACTTAAACTCGTAAATCTTAAATAAAATACAAAAGTTTTAACAACTACCATATTGTTATAATTCATTATAATTGTTAATAGCTATAATTATGTAGTCAATAAAATAGGTTTTCAATTAAGTAAAACTCATTCTGTATAATTCTACAAATTTAAATTCAGTTAAAATTGTCATAAAATCCATAAGAGAAAAAAATATATATGAAAATAAAATTTTACAAAATATATAAAATAAAATATTACCTTAAGAAGGATTTTTATTTTTTTCTCCATCAATGTGAATTCATTTTTGATTACATCCAATGCCACTACGCACCTTTTTTTAAAGAAAAAAATTAAAAAAAATAAAGAAAAAAAAACACAATAAAGAGATATGTTAATTGATTTATGATGTCAATTATGTATGAAAGCTTACCCTTTCTTACTCTCTTCATCAGATGCTTTGATGAATTCCTCACATTTCAGTGTCATTCGACAAGCAGCAAGGCTGCAATTAAAATAAGCTAATTATTTTTTTAAAATAAAAATTGTGCAAATCTATTGATTAAGTTATATATATCAATCATAACACAATACGAATAATCTTCAAGTAAGAATGCACACAAAAGTATAGTTTCACACGAGATTAATTATGGAAAATACACTACTTGCAATTCAATATAAGTAACTTTCAAATGATAATACAGACGAAAGTATAATCTGACTCGAACTTATGATCTCTTATAAAAGAAGAAATGCATCAATTATTAAACTAATTAATTAATTAATTAAGTATACACATATACCAGTCAAATATATATATATATATATTCGGCTAATAGATATTTTGTTAATTAAATTATTAATTATTTATCTATTGGGTGGATGCCTATGTACTTTTATCCTTATCTATAAGAGTATGAGTTCAAATCAAACTATACATCTTATGATATATCATTTAACTATTAAAATGTATGAATTTTTACAAACAAAAATTGTACTTGAGAATTTTTATTATTAAATACATATTATAAGATCAATAATAACACACATAAAGACTCCAAATTAAAGAGTTTTGAGTTGTGATGATTAATATTAATTATATACCTTCAGGAGGCTCCTTTGATGTTGAAACAAAGTTCATAAATGTTAGGAAAATTTGCACCAGATACTTTGTCCCTGCAAATTAAGAGAAGAAGACTAAATAATTAAAACCCATTAACTAATCAAACGTGGTTAATAACTACTTAGATCTATATCGAGATAGATATTATGTACACATATAAAGCTTTAGCTATATCTGATAAGGTAATTTTAGATTCAACTAGGAAGGTGGAAAGCATATTAGAGAAATAATTAGGACTGCAATTAGGTACTCCTTTCATTTTAGATGCTATTCCAAAAAAGTAATCAACCATACTCTTTAACAAAAATCGAACGCAAATCAATCAACAATATTGATATATATATATGATTGGTAAACAGATAAGTGAAAAATAAATAAGATATTGAGCATTAAACATCTTGTTCTATCGAGTGGATCATGTCGAGGAGCTGTGTGCTTCGATCCATCCTATTCGAAATGATTAGAGAAGAGAAAAATGGTTTTGCTGAGAGGAGAGAGATTGTTTTTTATTTTTTGAATTTACAGTGCTACCGAAGTGGCAGAGAGTTATAATGAGTTTTGTATTTATAATAGATTTCTAATAATCTAGTGATTAATACTTAGGTTATCAATATTGTATGCATTAATGAACCAGCATATTTTTAAATTTTGTGTTCTGAGTTTTGATTAATCTTGCCAACAGTTTTATGAGAAAAACTATTTTGTTTAAAAAAGAAGAGTTTAATTTAATCCATTTTAATGTTGTATAAACAACAAAGATGGTTTTTCTCTGAATAAATTACTTCAACTTATAGAAGGCATTATATTGGCACCATTGAGAACAGTTAATTACTGTTAAAAATTAGACAATAGACAATAAAATTTTACCAACGAATTTATAGTCATAAAAAGTAAAAATGTCGCAACGTAAATTTGCGGCAAATAGAGGAAACCACTTATCCATTTTATGCACAACCCGTCCATTTCTTTATTTGAAAAAAAAATTATTTAACTTTTATATTGACAAAAAGAAGTACAAAAGAAACCAGAAATAAAATAGTTTACCTTTATGTTCTAAAATCTAAAGAAAATTCAATCTCCTCTGTTGCAAAACACCAAAACTTCTCTCTCTTTGTTAGTTGCATCTTATTGCAGTCATCACCCATCATCTCTCATCATTCATTGAAGTATCAATTTTCCTTATCAGTCGTTAAATACTGTATTTTAAATAGTAAATTTACATTACTTGATTCGCTCATTTGTATGAAATTAATTTTTTTAATTTAAATCATACTTTATTATTTGACAGAACTACAAATTTAGCCGTGTTTCTTTCTAGCATTGTTTCTCAGCAAACAATGTAGGTCAGTACAATAACATCCAATATAACATTTACTTTTTCCTTTTTAAAAAAAATCATGGATAAAAACCATTCTTCTTAAACAAGTGAACAAAAAACTATGACTCATGAATAACTATATATCTTTCAAAAGTCCTTATTACATCTCTGGCTATGTTATATACTATCTGATTACACGTTTACGCCCAATTAAGAAAAAGAGAAAGAAAATGTTGAATGAAAGCTACTTTTAAATACAACTAAAAATTAGACAATAAATGACACAATTTTAGCGCACGATAGAGGTTGTCACTAAAAGTCAAATTAATAAAATTCTTTAAACATTATTCCCTCATGGAAATTTTTCCTATTATTAAGTGTTTTAACTCGGCTGTTTTCTCCAACTAGCTAAACCTAAGAAAGAAATTTGTATTCGAGAGATTCCGGTAGTCCGAGACTTCCCGGATGTGCTCCCGGATGAACTACCTAGATTGCCAGTGGACAGAGAAGTTGAATTCACCATAGATCTTCAACCAGGTACCCAGCTTATTTCGGTTGCGCCTTACTGCATGAGTTTTGTTGAGATGGAGGAGTTAAGAAAACATATCAATGAATTGCAGGATAGTGAATTCGTCCAACATAGTGTATCCCTTTGGGATGCCAGAGTCACATTTGTAAGGAAGGAGGATGAGATGTTAAGGTTATGTATTGACTATAAAGGACTGAACAGGGCCACAATCAAGAACAAGTACCCCCTCCCCCAGGATTGATGACCTTTTTGATAAGTTACAGGGTGTCCAGGTCTTTTCCAAAATAGATATGCATTCAGGTTACCATCAGGTAAAGATCAAGGTAGAAAACATTCCCAAAATAGCCTTTCGAACCAAGTATGGACACTATGAGCTCTTGGTCATGCCATTTAAACTAACCAACGCACCAGCCATCTTCATGGATTTGATGAACAGGGTTTTCAGATAATTCCTGGATCAGTTCTCATTATATTTATCGATGACATCTTGGTCTATTCAAAAAGCAGAGAAGAACATGCTCACCATCTGACTTAGGTTTTGCAGGTTCTCAAAGAAACGAAGTTGTTTGCAAAGTTGAATAACTGTAGGTTCTGGCTCAAGCAGACTACCTTCCTAGAGCACATCATATTAAGGGATGGAGTGTCAGTGAATCCTGAAAAAGTTGAGGCAGTGCTCGGTTGGGAAAAATTAACCTCGGTCAAAGAAATTCATAGCTTTTGGGAATGATAAGTTATTACCGCAGATTTGTGGAAGGATTTTCTAGTCTAGCTACTCCTTTGACTCGGCTCACAAAGAAGAATCTCAAGTTTGAGTGGAACGAGGATTGTGAAAGGAGTTTTTTAGAGCTAAAGAAGCAGTTGACTACCACACCTGTGTTGGCCTTACCGAATGGGACAGAGAATATACAGTTTATAGTGTTCCCTCCTACCTGGGGTTGGGTTGTGTTCTGATGCAGCATGGAAAGGTCATAGCTTATGGGTCTAGACAGTTGAAGAGTCATGAGAAAAACTACCCCACCTATGACTTAGAACTTGCCACGATTATCCACGCCTTGATGACTTAGTGCCATTACTTGTATAGGGAGACCTTTTAGATCTATACTGACCATAAGAGGTTAAAACACATATTCACTTAAAAGGATCTCAACATGCATAAGAGATGATGGATAGAACTCCTCAAAGAGTACGATTGCAACATTTTTTATCACCCGGGTAAGGACAACGTGGTAGCTGACGCACTTAGCAGAAAAAGTGCAGGTATATTAGCTCACCTAATGGTTTCATAATGCAGGGCCGCACAACAGGTATAACTTCAGGACCTGAAGAGAGTCACATGTTTGACCCACCTGACTGTTCAACCTGAGTTGATCTAGAAAATAAAGGAAGCCCAATCTGCTAATTTCACCCTAGCTGCCCTCAAGAAAGATGCAGAATAGGGAGTTAATTTAGAAATTTGAGTCTTTGTCAATGGATTGCTTAGATTTTAGGATATCGTGTGTGTTCTAGGTGACAGTGAGCTAAAAAAGAGACATTATGACAGAGGCCCATAGCTCAAAGTTTGCAATGCATCCTAGAAGTACTAAGATGTATCAAAGTATGCGACCCCGATTTTGACCCCGATTTTAGTGGAATGGGATGAAAAGAGATGTGGTTGACTTTTTTTCTAAGTGTTTGGTATGTCAGCAAGTCAAGGCAGAGCATCAATGCTCAGGTGGGCTACTTCAGCCGTTGCCAATTCTGGAGTGGAAGTGGGAAAATATCACAATGAATTTTGTAACAGGATTGCCTAGGGGACGCTCAGGACATGATGCCATTTGGGTAATCGTTGATTGGCTCACCAAGTCTTCCCACTTCTTAGCCATCAGGATGACCGAACCCTTGGACAAGGTAGCAAGAATATATATCCGGGAGATAGTCAGGTTACATGGAGTGCTAATGACAGTAATGTCCAACAGGGACCCCAGGTGCACTTTTCGGTTCTGGCCTAGTTTTCAGCAGGCCATGGGAATGAAACTGTCCCTTAATACTGCATTCCACCCTTATACTGATGGACAATTAGAAAGGATGATCCACACACTAGAGAATATGCTCTGAGCTTGTTTTCTTGGCTTTGGGGGCCATTGGTATGATCATTTACCCCTAATAGAGTTTGCCTACAATAATAGCTACCAAGTAAGTATCCGCATGGCTCCGTATGAGGCATTGTATGGCCACCCATGCAGATCACCGATCTATTGGGAAGAGGTGGGTGATAAAAAATTGTTCGGTCCAGATCTTGTGGAGGAGACTATAACTAAAATAGTTAGGATCAAGAAGAACATCCAGACGACTTAGAGCATGCAGAAGAGTTATGCGGATACTCGGAGGAGGGATTTGGAATTTGACAAAGGTGATTGGGTCTTCCTTAAGGTCACTACACACTGGCAATGCCTCCATAACTTTCTAGGTTCCATAATATGTTTCATGTGTCCATGCAATGCAAGTACAAACCCGAATTCCTCTCATATCTTGGCCCACGAGTCTCCTTCACTCAAGGAGGATCCGTCCTACGAGGAGGTACTAGTCGGTATTGTGGACCGAAAGAGTAGAGTACTTCGCAACTAGGAAATTCCCTTCGTTAAGGTCCTATGGCAGAATCACGCACAGGGAGAGGCCACATGGGAGCTAGAATAAGACTTTAGAGCCTAGTATCCCTAACTGTTTGATTGAGTGAGGGAGAGATAAATTTGAGGGACTAAACTTCTTTTAAGGATGGGAGAGTTATAATACCCAGAATTAATTTTAAAATACTTAAAATTAATGTATAAAATATAATTTTTAAATTTATAAATTTTTATTTAATGTAAAAATTAAGAAAAATAGGTGGAGGATGAAATAGAAAATAATTTTGGGAAAAAGGGGTGAAAACTTGGGTTATGAGGGTATTTTTGAAAGAAAAATTAGAAACTAGGGGTCAAAATATAATTTAGAAAAAATGTACCACGTAAGACAGCCCAGTCAGCAGCCTCGATGAATCGTAGCACGCCGCGTGGAGAAAAAGAATCAGTCACCGAGAAGGGAGCCAACCGTCACCCGCCGCTGTGCTAGAGCCATCTCCGACCGCAAACAAAGGTAAAAATTCATCCAATCCCTCGAAATTTGAATTTGAACACCCCCATGGCCAAATCAGAGTAAAAGAATAGGCAGATGAGCCAGAAACTGCGGGTAAAGCCCGTTGCCGCCGCTGCGAGAAAAATAAAAAATTTCCTCTGATGAGGTCCTTCCTGATTCTCGTTTTGTGCAATTTTTCCACTATTGTATTCACCATTTTTTTTCACAGGTTGGCCAAAGAAAAATGCCCAATTACGAAGATGAGCCGGTGGAGCCGCTGTACTAGAAAACCCTGCCATTGGAAGCTTCTATTTTTTGACTTTGTTTGGCCAACCGAGGCCCCTTAACGTGTTTTCTTGTAGAGATGAGTACAAAACTGGCTTAAATCAGTTAAAACTGGCCAAAAAAGGCAAGCCCGAGGTAAATCACCGTTGTAAGCAGTGCGCCGGAGCACGTCGACACCACCGTGCCAGAATTTTAAAATTGGCCAGAAAGGGTTTGTAACACCGATTTTAGGTTTTTTGGGGGTATTTCAGGTATTTGGAGCGTGTTTTAATCTCTAAAGAAAAATTCATGGAACCCGAGGATCGCCAGTAGGCGCAGTTGAAAGCTTAGCATTTCAGACATCGATTTGAGTAAGAATCCCTCACCTTATTACCTATTATAAAATTGAAGTTTAATTATAAATAATACAGTATTTTGCGTAATTTAAAAAATATCCATAATTAATTACAGGTTACAAATGGAGCCGAAACCAAATTTTTATTACTGTTTGTTATGTTTTAACTGATTGTTTGATTCCACAATTTTGAATGCACGATAATACACTGGAATTGGCAAGATGATTTGGTTGTATTTTCTTGATGAATGTATTACTTGTTTTTCTGTGATTATAGTTAAATTAGGAATCTGAAAATTAAATGTAAACGAAAAATTTCTTGATTAAGTGAATGGGTGAATAGTAACCTTACTGGATATTCTGAGAGATGGTGGATGGACTGAATACACAGGGAACCCTACCGTGAATGTTGCCTCATACCGGACGGGGTATCGAGGATTGGTATTTTGACGCTCATACCGGACGGGGTATGGGGACAGCTCGTTTCACCCTCATACTAGACGGGGTATTGAGGGATGGTATATTTGGTGCTCATACCGGATAGGGTATGACATCCCTATGGACCCCATAGATACCAGTAGGCAAATAAAAGAGAAAGTTATTATCCCGAATGATTGAATATGAGATTATTATATTGGTTGTGTTATTGCCTCTATCTGTCAGTTTTGGAAATTTCACTACGGTAAGTATACAATAAATGATTTTATTTATGATAAATGAGTTTACTTAAATTAAGAGCTCCATTAGTTGTTTTCATAATTTTTACCAACCTTCATTTCTATATCGGTAAGTAGTGTGACATTCTTACTGGGCTAGTGTAGCTCACTCTTTCATTAACTATTTCAGATCAAGAGGAGCAAGATCTAGATCCCTATCCACAAGAGGGTTGTGAATAGGATGTTCAATTGTTTACTTTTCATTCATTTCTTTGATTTTTCGTTGTTCTTTTAAAAGGGTCATTCCCATAGGTCTATTGGGTACTCTGAATTATTGTGTAAGGAATGTAAATCCTAACACTATTATTTCGTTCCCGCATTCAAATTTATTATTTATTTTCTTTTTAAGTTCTGGGTCGTTACAGCTAAGTTATGCGAATAGCTTGTTGAAAATTTTAATACTTTATTCTATTAAATATATTTAAGAATATGTTTAATATACTATTGAAATATAATTATCTCTTGTAATATTATCCGGATTACTAAAAATATATAATATATTTAATTTATTAATATATAGACAGGTTTGTGAACTTGTAAACCAAATTCCTTCATATTTTAATTTGGCTCTTATACTTTAACATTTTGGGAACAAATTAAAATATGAAAAAAAGATTTTATTAATCAATAAAGATGAAAATGAAGATGGTATCTATATATACACATATATATATTTATAGAGAAATATGATAGAATCAAGAAGGTGCAAAGGGGAAAGGTTAGAAACTTCAAAGAAGATACTTATAATTGGAAAATATGTAAATATATAATGTTTGTGTGTCTACATATATATATAACCCTCTTAATTTATCAATATATATATGTGTGTGCATGTGTATATAGATAATGTATGTACATATATCGCAATACTAATTGCGCTGAATATTATAATAATAAATTAACAATTCGTATAATCTTATAATATATTTTTATACATACACATAATTAATGCTGTTATACATACATACCAGGCAATAGCTTCATTGAAGCTGTTATCCGGTAGCCTTTGACAGAGGACGTGAAGATTGACGCCGGGACAAAACTCAGTGAGTAAACACAACCATCGATCACAAATGAATTTCATGTCTATTGATGCCACATATGATCTATGCCACATATGATTGCTCATACACCATCATATGTATGAATTATATGTTTATATATATATATACACACTTGTCAAGGCATGTGATGAAAAGAGTAAGGAAGGGTAAACTTTCATACATAATTGATGACGTCATAAATAAGATCAATTAGTGAATATAGTAAATGAATTTCATATTTATTTTTTATTGTACATATTATTTATATATTTTTTACTGAGTTTTTTTTTTTAAATTTTTAAAATTTTTTTTTGTAAAGGTGCATAGGAAGTGAATGCAACCCAAGCATGAACTCTCAATAATGAAGGAAAAAATAAAAATCCTTCTTGGGGTAAAATTATATTTTATATATTTTATAAAATTTATTTTCATATATACATTTTTCTCTTATAGATTTCGTAAAAATTTTAATTAAATTTAAATTTACAGACTTATACAGTATAAAATATTCCATATTTTTAATAGAAATTAAACTCATAAATTTTAAATAGAACATAAGAGTTTTAACTACTATCATTTTGTTATAATTCGTTATAATTATCAATAGCTATAATTATGCAGCGGGCAAAACAGATTTCCAATGAAGTAAAACTCATGCTGTATAAGTATGCAAATTTAAATTCAGTTAAAATTTTCACAAAGTCCAAAAGAAAACAAATATATATGAAAATAAAATTTTACAGAATATATAAAATAAAATATTACCTTAAGAAAGATTTTCATTTTTTCCTTCATTAATGAGAATTCATGTTTGATTGCATCTAATGCTTCCATGCACTTTTTTTTTCAAAAAAGGAAATTTAAAAAAAAAAAACTCAGTAACGAGATATATTAGTAATATCTGCAACAAAAAATAAGTATAATGTTCATTTATTACATGAATATATAAAGATTCTTAATTGATTTATGACGTCAATTCCATATAAAAGCTTACCCTTCCTTACTCTTTTTATGAAATGCCTTCGCGAATTCCTCACATTTCCATTTGACAAGCGCAAAGGCTGCAATTAATATAAGCTAATTATTTTTCAAAAAACAAAAACTTGGTACATCTATTAATTAAGTGATATGGATAATCATAATACAATACAAATAATCTCTACGTAAGAATACACATAAAAATACAGTTTGACTCGAGATTAGTCAAGTGATATACAGTAATTACAAAATAATACAAATAACTTTCAAATGATGACACACATAAAAATACAATCTGACTTGAACTTATAATCTCTTGTAAAAGAATAAACACATCAACTATTAAACTAATTATTTAATTAATTAAGTATACACATATATAGTTAATTACATTAATAATTATTTATTTTTTGGGTAGATATCTAAGTACTTTTATCCATATCTGTAACACCCACCTAAAATTTCTTTTTTTATATTTTATTAATAAATATACTTTTTTTAATTATTCAATTTATTTTATTATATCTTGTTTTATTTTAATTAAATGAAAAATATTGAGTAAATTGATAAAGGATTAAATTAAAATCAATTTTGAGAAAAAGGGGTGAAAATTTGGGTTCTGGGAGTATTTTTGAAAGAAAAATCAGAAACTGGGGGTCAAAATATAATTTAGAAAAAATGCACCACGTTAGACGGTCAGTAGCCCCAATAAACCAGGATGCGCCAAGTGGCAGAGGCGCTAACGTGGGAGGCCATGCGAGGGGAGCCACGTGGGCGATCCGCGTGCACGTGATCGAATGGCTGAGGTCCGTTCCTGCGCGCACGGATGGTCCAGATTTGATCGCGATGAATGGCCAGATTCATTCCCCTATTTAATCGTGATTGGACAGTCTAAATCAAAAGTGATGGACGGCCTAGATCAAAAGGAAATGGGTATAAATAACCCCATTTGCACCCAAACCCTAACCCTAGCTGCCCGAAACCCTCGCCGGAGAAGACAACCCAGCCGCCGGGGAGCCGACCGCCGCCACCCGCCGCCGCACCGAAACCCTTTCCGACTGCCCAAAACGGTAAAAAATTTTCTTTTTACACGAAATTCAATTTTAAACCCACCCATGGCTAAATTGGAGTGAAAGAACTGGCCAATTGGCTGGAAAATACCGTCAAAGCCCGGCAACGACGTCGCAGGAAATTTCACAAATCACCTCTGATGAGGCCCTTCCCGATTCCCATTTTGTGTATTTTTTTCACCATTGTGATCACCAATTTCTTCTCTATAGGTTGACCGAAGCAAAACACCCAACCGCAATGTGAGTCGGAGGAGCTGCCGCACTGGAGAGCCCCGCCGTAGGTGAGTTTCAATTTTTCATATTTTTTCGGCCCCCCGAGGCCCTTTAGCGTGTGTGCTCGCAGGAATCGATGAAAAATCGACCGAATTTAGCTGAAAAATAGTTGAAAACGGCTGACTCAAGGTGGACCGCCGCCGTGCCAGATTTTTAAAATTGGCTGAGTAGGCCCTGGGACTAATTTTTGGTTTATTTAGGAAATTTGTAGGTGCTACAAGCGGGTCACAGTTCCTGAAAAAAAATTCAAGGAACCTAGAGACCGCCCGTAGGCGCAGTAAACCATTTAGCTTTTCGGCGTCAAATCAAGTAAGGACCCCTCACCCTATTTCCTATCATAGAATTGAAGTTTAAATAAAGAATAATACGATATTTTGTACAAATTAAATAGATATGCATAATTAATTACGGATCATTAATGGAGCCCGAACCGGACATTATTCTCTGTGATTTATTTTACAGTCTAAAAGTATGATAGTATCTACTTTGTCTATTTTATGGTTTAAATGCATGTATTACTGCCATACTTGACCCCTATTTGATTTTGGTATTTAAGACATGATTGTATTACCGGATACATGTTTATTTATTTATGTGATTATGTTTGATTTGGTAATGGAGACTAAGGAAAAACAGGAAAGGGGTGTGATCAAATAAACAGATAGAATAACAACCTTACTAGATATTCTGGGAGATGGTGGACGGACTAGGTACATAGGGAACCCTACCGTGAACGCTGTCTCATACCGGACAGGGTATGGAGACTTGGTAATTTGGCGCTCATACCAGACGGGGTATGGGGACGGCCCTGTAATTGAGATTGTTAAGGAAAAGGTTCACATGTAGCGGGGACACTCCTATGAACCCCCATGGATACTAGTAGGTTGGTAAAACGTGAAACCATTATGATTTGGTTTATTATTAATGAATATGAATTTATGATATGTTCTATGTTGCTGATTGTGCATGAAGTTATGATCTATATGGTATTATTGTCTCTATAGGTTATTTTCATAAATTTCACAATGGTAAGTGAACGGTAAATGATTTTATGATTGATAAACAAATTTGCTAAATGTATCCATTAGTTATTTTGATTTTCTACCAACCTTTATTTTTTTGCCAGTGATATAGTGTGATATCCTTACTGGGCTAGTGTAGCTCATCCTTTATTTAACCATTTCAGATCAAGAGGATCGGGTTTTAGAGCCCAATCCGTAAGAAGATTGCGAGTAGATGCTAGATACTTTCTATTTTCCATTACTTTTCTTATTTCTCGTGTTTCTTTTAGAGAATTCATTCCGTAATGTTTGTTTAGTACTTTTAAGTTATTGTGTAAGGGATGTAAACCTTAACCTTTTATTTCGCTTCTGCAATTAAATTATTATATATTTCCTTTTGGATTTCCAGGTTTGTTACAATATCTAGAAGAGTATGAGTTCAAATCAGACTATACATATCATGATATATCATTTAACTACATAAATGTACGAATTTTTACTAGCAAAAATTATATTTGAGAATTTTTATTATTAAATATATATTATAAGATCAATAATAACACACATACTCCCAATTAAAGAGTTTTGAGCTATGATGATTAATTTTACTTATATACCTTGAGGAGGCTCTTTTAATCTTGATTCAAAGTGCACAAATCATAGGAAAATCCACATCAGATACTTTTTCCTTGCAAATTAAGATAAAAAGACCGAATAACTAAAACCCACCAATTAATCAAATATAGTTAATAACTACTCAAATCTATATCGAGATAAATATTATGTATAAATACAAAGCTTTATCCATGTATGATAAGGTGATTTCAGATTCAGCCATGAAGGTGGAAAGCAGATCATAGAAATAATTAGGATCGCAACTAAAATCTCCTTTCATTTCATACATTGCTGTAAGAAGGTGATCTACCATATCCCTTTAACAAAAATTGAATGCAAATCAATCAATGACATCGATATATATGCATGATCGGTAAACTAATAAGAGAAAAATATATCAAATATTAAGTATTAAACCTCTTGTTCCATCGAGTGGATCATGTAGAGGAGTTGAGTGCTTTGATCCTCCTATTCAAAATGATTGGGTAAGAGCTGTAACAACCCATACCTGCATAGGGAGTTGGGGTACCGTAAGATACATTCTTAACACAAAAAATAGAATAAACTTCTATCGCCAAATAAAAATAAGTACATCCAAGTGCAGTGTTTACATTCCTTTCCCGTGAGGGTTAACCGTTACATCTATTTAAAATCAAGAAAACATCCTTTGTTTATCCATGTCTGATAAGGTGATTTCAGATAGCTGCGAATTTTCTTCCTCTCCCTCTTCTCCTGCAGCCCGACATCCTCTTTTAAAGTAAAGGAGGAACCATCAGAACTGTTGAAGATGGCAATGAAATCCCTAAATTAAATAGAGATTACAAAATAGTTATTGATAATTGAGGCATAATCAATATTTTTACTTTTAATAATTAAGGTAGAAACTAATAACATCTTCTTAAATATAATTATATAATTATATATTTACTTTTTGAAAAGAAGATTTTTATCTCTTTAATTGCTTAAGTAATAATCAAATTTTTAAATTTTAAAGACTAATGAAGAAAAGAAATCTCTAAACTTTGACTTCTAATAAGCATTCAATTCTCTAAATTTAGATATTCTTTAAGTCTATTATTATAATAGTTTTTTTATAGTTAACATAACGAAAATAATATTAAAACTCTACAATATTTGATTACATAAGTTCAAAATAATGAAAATATGAGCTCTATCTCTTTAATTTTTAAATTTTAAAGACTAATGTAGAAAGAGATCTCTAAATTTTGACTCCTAGTAACTATTGAATTCTCTATATTTAGATATTATTTAAGTATAATCTTATAATAATTCTTTTGAAGATTACATACTTTAGAATGAAAAATAATGTTAAAACTCTGAAATATTTGATTACATGAGTTTAAAAATAGATTATGACACTTCTATTTTTTTTTCTTTCTTGATTTTTTGGCTTTTCTTTCAATCTTTCTTTAATGCTATGATTTATATTTATGATGAAATATTTAGATAGAAAACAATAAAATAGTTTTTTTATATAAAATTCACTTTATTAATTTCTTCACCACAATATAATTTCTTCATAATCTTATCCTCACATTTGTTATTGTGTTACAATGTGATCAATTTTAGGTGATCTAAAATATCTTTTTAGACAAGATGGGTGAGGGGGACACAGATACCCTGGATGGGGTTAGGGGAATAGATACCTCTCATAGATAAAAAGCCTAACGAGACACTTGATGCATTATATGTCAATATAGATACATACTTGCGACCGTTCATGCTTCATTCAACTTTTTTTGTTTCTTTTATCTTTCCAGATAACAATATCGAGTTCATATTAATTTTCTTACATGCAGAACATCAAGTGTTTATAAATCACATAGTATGCTTGAAAACAAAAACAATTCAGCTTATAAGACCTAAAAACACACAAGTATGCAAAAAATGCAAACTCATAATTATCATAATTTAATAATTTTTCTTTATCTTAAAATACTGCTTAAGATATTAAAATAAATACTAAATTCCTTACCAAAGCCTTGATATTTTTTACTTCACTGTTCTTCTTTTCTTTCCCCCTTCTCTCTCTTTCTCTCTCTAAGTCTTGAAAAATGGAAGAATGGAAGTGTGGGGAAGAGTGGGAAGGGAAAACCTATTTACAGAAATTTGGAATCGTTGGATTCGTACCAAGTGGCAAAATCTAGTGAAAAGAGAGAGAAAAAAGATTATCGACACAAAAAATAAGGGAAGAAGGCCTCCCCCAGAAGTGGTGGCAGTGTGTCACCCGAGGCAATGGCGACACATGCTTGAGTTGGTAGTGGCCCGCTTGGCGTGCTGCAGGCTTGCCTGCAGGCACACAGGTCACTTGCCACACACGCAGGGGCTAGCCTATGCACGTATAGGGCCTAGGGACGTTAGTTGTCACACGCGGAAGCTTACTGCGTGCAAGTCCCAGGCACACAGGGGCTTATCTACGCAGGCCTTCTTCCTGGACGACGTGCGGACGGCACACCTGCGTGCAACAAAACACGAATAGAGTCAGACCCTACACCGTGCGCGCAGATGGGACGTGTGTGCGTGCACAATGAGCAAGTATCCCCTGCGGGCAGCTTTTCTTGCTAATGGGAATTCTTTTTTTCCTGTTTTGCCATTTTTCTGAATTTTCCAATTTTTTACATAAATAAAATAAATAACATAAATGCAATTAAATTAAAATTAAATTAAATTAATTAAAATAAAATAAGATTAAATAAAATCAAAATAATAAAAATCAACAAGATTCATGTTTTACGATAAATAATATGCAGAGTAATTTAAATGAGTTTAATGTGGCCTAAAGAACCGAATAAACAGGGTTTTCTAAATTAATTAAGCACAGTGACAAGCGGGGTGTTACAAGATATTTGTTGAAATGGATTTCTATGCTTGTTTGGTATTTTATTTTTTCACGATAAATGTGTTATAATGATGATTTGAGATACATGTGGTATTAACCCTTTGTCTTACCATTAGTAATGGTAAAGAAGGTTGTTTTTAGGAGCTCCAGGTTTAAAGAATAACCCAATAGCTAAATCTGAGTATAATTGGCAAGTTGACTGAATATATTGTTGAACCCCTACTGGGTTTTGGACGTGAGGTACGATACATGATAGTGTGTATGACTATGATGCATGAATTCTTACAAGGATTAATGTTTGGTATTGTTTATTTATGAAAATAGTAAACATGACGCATTAAAATATGATGATTTTAAATTGCATGCTGGTTTTGTCCGTATAAGATAGGTGGTTATTCTAGTGGACCTTGGTTCAAGAGAATGAACCAAAAGTCAAGTCCGGGTAAGATAGGTCTTTGGGCCAGACATGGGCCTTTAGGCAAAATATGTTAAAAAGGGGCCTACAGGCCGGATAAGTTATGGAATCCTTTCAGAGTTAGAAATGGTTGCATTGAACAAGTAGTATGAATATGAAAATGAAAACGAAATTGTTGTGAGCATGAAATAAAAAAGTGGAAAGAATGGAAAATTCTATTCAACTATTATCGCTGAGGGATTTTTATTTCTCCCTCCTTTGAATAAGTGTTGGTGAATCGCTCTCTATGATGATCGATGTTTCCTCTAACGAGAGAGGATACATGTCAGGTCAATCTATGGTTCCCATAGCCAATAGATGGCCAAGGTTGGAGTCTAGATGGGGAAATGTTGAGGACCCGAGAATGGGTCAATCATTCTATTCAAGGCCAATTAGCCTCTTTTAGGCCTTCTTTTTCGTTGAATGCTGCCTTGGCTGAAAAGGCCTTGAACCCATATCTTCTTGGACTCTTAGCAATTCTTCGAGCCCATCGATTTCTTAATGGGCCTCAAGCCCACTCTTTTATCTTGCCTTGGATCTCCAAGCCTAGTTGGATCTAGTTTAGACCTTTCTTTAAGCAACTTTTAGCCCTTCAAGTCTGTCCCTGCAACACCCCAGCACCTTCGTGCTTAATTGTGGTTGCGTAAAACTCCTATTTTACATTTCAGTTCCACATATTTTTAGAATTTACATAAAAATTATTTTATTTACATGATTTTATAACTAAATTTTAATTTTTAGGAAAAATGGAGAAAAAACAACTGGGAAAATCCCACGGGAACCATGGGAAAAATCTCTGCCTTGGTGTGTCCCTGCAAGCTGCACATATGTGCATGCATGTAGTTGGTTGGATGTGCACCTGTGCATACATCCCATTCATGTGGGGCACTTTCGACCTGAATGATGTAAAATTTGGAACTCAAATTTTATTTAGTAAGGGATTTATAAAAAAATTATTTCATAGCATTTAAACTATTTCTAAAGTAGTCATAATCTATTTTTATATCTCGCTCCCTTGTGTTACATTTAGTATTTGGGATGTCACAAATGGTATCATAGCAATTACGTAAAAAAATCCCTTACACTGAGGCTATGGTTTAGGAAACAACTCTAGAAAACTTAGGAGATTTCCTCTTTCTTGAAACTAGTCAACCAACTCATTGTCTTCCTTTCTTTAATGTAGGACAAATGACTTAAAGGAGACCATTAGTAGAGAGAACCAAAAGAACTATCGTAGTCAGCACTTTGTGCTCAAATGTTGTGTAAAACTCTTTTTATTCAGCTCCTAAGGCCATTAACTACTTAATTTGATGTTTTAATTCCACATATTTTAAGGATTTACTTAAAATCATTTTATTTATGTGATTTTATAACTAAATTTAATTTTAGAAAAAAATGGAGAAACAATGGCAGAGAAAATCCTGCGGGAGTCATGGGCGCACTACGAATGTGTGGTGCAAGTGCGTGCACTGTTCTACGTGCGAGCTGCATGTGCACGATGATGGTATGAAATCTCGATACTTGGTGGGGTAAAGGATGCCTAATAACAAAACAGATAGGAGTGCATAAAATATCAATATATAGACATAAAAAAATATAATCCCTTACAAAAATTTAAGTTTCAAATTTTACAATCGGGGCCAAGAAGATGGCTGCCAAAATACATATATACACAAAAGTTTATGAAGAGCCACTTCTTCCATTACAAGGGTGTCTCATTACAGTGTGGATAGATAATGCACTCAAAATCTTTCTAAAGATCCGAGAATGGATCCAAGCAAGCTTTAATGGGCAACTTAGTGAGCAAATTGTCACTTTCGACATCATCTAAGAGGGGACATGGATTTGGGTGATTCCAATAAATTCAGTAAAGGAAATAGTATTTAAATTACACTACAAATGTTTTAAAGGTTATTTATTTTCAAAACATGTCATTATAATAGAAACAGTGACTTACCTCTTAGACTTGTAATAGAACATGTTCATTCGAAATGTTGAGAAAACATTTACTTTTCTTTCAAATTAAAACAAAAACATCGATATTTAAATCATAGTAAAAAATAAAAATGGAGTAGTGCAACATAAAATAGTCAAAGATACGATGGGGCAATGTAACAAAAACTAGATAAACCAACTAAATGCATGGCAATGTCATGATGGAACAGTGAGAAACATATTCTATTCACGAAAAACTATTAAAGCATGGGAAATTAATCAACTGTCCTAACTATGTCGTCAAATGCTTTAATTTGTTTATGTCTTTTACATATCTTTATGCGAAGATGCTTTAACTTATATCAACTGAGGGCATAAGAGATCCCCAACTACCATTGTGAATGGGTAAACAAATTCATTTCAATATCAGATAGTTTAGAGATAAAACTAATGACTATGCAACAGATAAGAACTAATGACCACGGTCGTACTTCGCCATTATGGCCCCTACAATCAATCCTGAATCTACTTTCCTTAATGTGAACACTACTATAATTCATAGGGAGTGGTTCACCAACAGATTCAAGTCAGATACAGATACAGAAACAAAAACCCCCCAAGTTATAACGGTCAAATGAATTTTTAATTTTTTCCTCTTTTCTTTATTGATTCTGATTCACAAATAATTATGAATTTAGAACTAAAAGGGGTCCAACAACCTATTTTGACCTAAATAGGCCTTTATACCTGGACTTCATCGTCGAGTCACTTCTCGTGCTGTGTCTCAATAGAATAACCCTCTCCACCATCACTAAATGGTAAGGCAAAGGGCCAAATAACATCATGTATCATTGAAGTTCGATCTAAACATGCCTTTTCATTTTTAAATAAGGCTACCAATATATATTAGTTATCAATAAACAATGTTCAATTTCATGCATCAAGACCAATCGATAGTGATAAATTAAATATCTAAAAATTTGCTTAGAATGTATCAGAAAATATTAAGAAATTTTTTATTGAAACCTTTAAATTTTTTGAAATCCTAATGGAGAAAGATCAAAAAATTGCTTGGGGACTCGTGAACCATATGAAGAAATTGGAACTCTTAATCCCCCTTGACTATCCTACAAATTTTTCCTAAATTCTCTCTAGAAAATAAAGAAGAAGAAATGTATGAAGTAAAAAGAAGGAGGAGGGTCTTTAAATAGATTCTTTAGGAAAACGGGGGTTGTCAGATTGTATGGGCGTTCGGTGGCTATTGATCAGCCAAGTTGTCATCTGGCCACCTACATACGGTGTGTGTGCATGCCACATGGTGGCCATACAGACCTGGCTGGGCAGACATGATGGACGGACTAGATAACCCGTCCATCAATCGGTCACTAAGTGACCACACGCGCAGAGCCACGCACATTGTCCAGTGGACATGAAAACCGCCATTAAATATTAACAGGTTCTAGGGTGCCACAATGTTTGAATTTAAAATAATGTATGATAAAATAAAATTTATTTTCCCCTAAACAATATCAAAATAATTGCGGTATTTTAAAATTCCCTAGCCTGCAAGCATGTCAACCCGTGGGCATACCACCTCGCATGCTTGTCAACTCGTAGACATGCAATGGGAAAGTGCGTGTCAACCTACAAGCATTCTTGTCGCGAACAAACAAGAAGGAATCAAATGTCTTGCTTGTGAGCTTGCAAATGACACAGCATGGTAGCCTACAAACAACCATCCTGCGAACAGCTGAACCGATGAACAAGTGTCCTTCGGCTTGGGCTTTGATTTGATGACACTAACAACACTTGTGGTGATTTCCTAGCCACCTAGCTGTGATTGCCAGATGCCCAACTAGCTGGCGAGCCCTAACTTCCTTCTCATCATGTCATCGGCTACTTTGGGACAATAATGACCTAGAACATTTGGATGAAAT
Organism: Carica papaya; assembly: GCF_000150535.2. The sequence goes on from NW_019014587.1 coordinate 147,731, forward strand.
CCAGGGATCACTAGTTGATGAAAACCCCAATTAAAATTTTCCCAAATATGACTTTCCCATTCTGTTACATAAGCAAAGGAAGATTAACTCACATCCATGAGCAAAAACTATTTGCTTCACATTTAATTTTTTGTTTTGCATCCCATAATTTTGCATAAATGTTGTATAGGAGAACTTGACCAGTTATAGAGCATAGCCATCATTGGGGTCGTATAACTAGGAAAAACCTTCTGGTTATATCCATCGGGATTGATTAGATCCCTTACACTTTAAGTCTATAATTGTTTCTTATTCATTATATTCTATTTTTCAATTGTACTTTTGTTCCTAATACACGTTTAAGTGGCTAATTGATTATAGTTACTTGGTCTCCATTAAAAGTGCATAATTCCTTCTTCTATGTGCTTACTTTTGAGCTTTTAGAACTGAGATCCCATTAGAATTCCTTATTGTTTCATTGAGGCTAACATATAGATAAGGATTTAAGGGGATTTTTTTTTAATGCTCAACTTGGCAAAAGAAGGTATAATTTGAGAAATTCTGAGTGTGACATCCCAAGTGCTAATTAAGGCAAATGGGTGTCAGATACAGATTCAGAATAACGAGTGCATGATAAAAGTTTATACAGTGGAACAAAACCATTACAAATCCCTTACAAATATATTTAGTTTCTAATACATATATATACTGAGGTTAGAAGTGGCTATAAAATACAAAAAATAAGAGTCACTTCTTTCACTATGTTACTGGACTCATCAGAGTACAGGAAGAGTCATGCATTCAGGCTTGTGGATCCACGGGATCCTGGTAGACTTCCAAGGGTAAGTCAGCATGCAATTCCTCACTATCTTCCTCATCTAGGGGGGCATGAAAAGAGTGAGTTCCATATGTTCAGTAAATAAAATATTATTAAATTAACATCGTAAGATTTCAAAGTTAATTATTTTGTCTTCCCTTTTAACTTTCTCATTTACTTATCTCACATTATGAAGAACTATTTATTTGTTAAGAAAACGATACGTTAATACTGACAACCAAATATACATCATGCAAGATAATAGAGAAAATTAAATAAATCATGAAATGCTCATATTTTTGTGTCATGCTTTGCAAAGTCGTTACAACTTCTGTCTCTGAGGGTAGATACAAATTTCCAACTACCCAAGTGAAATGACTAGATCAAAATTTAGATATGACAATTTGTTCAGGCTCATTTCCAACTTGCCAAACCATGGTACGATCTATGACCACAGTCGTATCAGCCATAATAGCCCTAACAAATATCTATAGTCATGACATTATTTAGCCACGGGTGATCCCTACAGATAGTGTGGCACCACTCTCGTGAGAGGGTATGTCGTCCTTCATTGGGAGCGGTACTCTTACATCTTTCAAGACCAAATAGGAGAGGGGAAAATAGATACCCCAAAGGGCAAGGAGAACAGATACCCCTCAGAGATAAAAAGCCCAACAAGACACCTGATGCAACATACATGTCAATACATATACACTTCGGACCATATAGGCTTCATTCTACTTTTTTCTTTTTTTTTCTTTCATACTTTTACTTTCACTACTTACATGTTATATTTATTACATATAAATTCATCAAATATCTGCAATTCACATAGCATGCTCAAAAATAAGAACAATTTGATTCATCTGAATACAAAGGCATACAAAACATGCAACATAACAATCATATTAAATTAGTTTATCTAAAAATGCTCTTTAAGACGTCGAAAAAAAATACTAGATTCCTTACAAAAATCTTGATGTTTTCTCCCTCACTGTTCTCTTTTCTTTTTCTTCTTCTTTCACTAGACTACTATATTTTTCTCTCTCTCTAAACCTTTGAAAAATGGATGAATGAAAGTGTGGAAAGTAAGGGAGCGGCGAGGGAAATTTATAGAATATTGAAACTGTTAGATTCGTGCCAAGTGGAAAATTTTGGTGAAGAGAGAGGAGAAAAAAATATTCAACATGAAAAAATGAGGAAGGAGGGCCTCCTCCGTCGGTGGTGGCGGTGCACCACCCAAGGAAGCAACAGTGTATAGCTTGAAGTGGCAATGCTCTGGCCGGTGTGCTGCAGGCTAACCTGTAGGCGCACAAGTATCCTGCCGTGCACAGGGGCTAGCATGTGCATGCGCAGGGCCTCGGCGCGCTTGGCGTCTTGTCGGTAGACCCAAGGCGCACAGGGCATATCCGCGTAGGCCTACTGGACAGACAATGCGCACATAGTGTGCGGTGCCTGTCTGCGCATGAGGTGACATCAAGAGAGCTTGCCTTTGCGCGATAGGATGCGCAAACAAGTCCTGACCCCATGTCGTGCGCGTGGACTGGAAGTGCACGCTAGACGCATGTCCCTTGCTTGCATGCGTGCAGATGGCAGGTGCATGCTGTGCGCAAGTCCGGTGGCCACTGTGTGCACATGCATGAGCGTATTGTGCCCAGCACCCACGCGGGCATTCAGCCTTCTCGTGGGATTTTTCTTGCAAGATTTTCTTCCCGATTTCTCGTTTTCTGATTTTTTCTCAATTTTTCTATTTAATTTAAATGGGTTCAAATAAAATTATTTAAAATGAAATAACATAAAATTAATTAAAATAAAATTAAATGAAAATAAAAATCAACCAAAATTATGAATTACGATAAATATCAAGCTGTGTAAATTAATTAAGGTTAACACGGCCAAATGCCTGAATAAGTAGGATTTCCAAATTATTTTAGCATAGTGATGGGCTGGGTGTTACATCCCTCCCACCTTAAAAAAATTTGGTCTCCAAATTTGTCTCGAATAAGTCTGGATACTTTTTCCTCATTTCATCCTCCAACTCCTATGTCACTTCTTCCGGGGTATTATTTTGCCATCGTACCTTCACCATGGGAATTGTCTTGTTACGTAAGATCTTATCGGTCCACCTGAGGATTTCCACAGGAACCTCCTCATAGGTCATATTAGCTTGTACCTTCACCTCATCACGAGGAATAACACGAGAAGGATCAAGGTGGTACTTGTTAAACATCGAGACATCAAAGACATCATGTAGACCCGCGAACTCTCAAAATAGAGTAAGGCGGTATGCCATGGGTCCAATGCCTTCGATAATAAAAAAAGGTCCCACATAACGAGGGCTCAACTCCCTCTCTTTCCAAACTGCATCTTGCCTTTGTAGGGGTAGATTTAGGAAAACTTGATCTCTTACGGCAAATTCCAAGGGTCACTTACGATTATCGTTGTAGCTCTTTTGATGGATTTGGGCAGTTGCTAACTTCTTGTGGATGATTGCAACCTTCTGAATGGTCTTCTGAATGAAGTCTAGTCTTAAGTGGTGTTGGTTCCTGACTTCACTCCAGCAAGTAGGGGAACGACAAAGCCTTCCATACAATGCTAAGAAGAGTTAGAAAATAATTGGAAGAAAGAGGAGGAAAAACATAAGGAAATGAAATAGGAAAACAAGAATTAGACTAGAGGCATCATAGAGTTAAGTTCTTTTTTTTTTACCTAATGCATAACGCTCAATTAGGTAGTAATTATAAAATAGATTCGTTATAAGGAGTCATATTCTTCCAACGATTCCTAAGTTTCAAACTGTGAACTAACTCAAATCACATATTTGACTTTTAATGAAATTACCTTTTTACCCTAAATAACAAAAAAATATAAAAGTACAATCTAAATTAAATATGTCCAAAAGTATATACGTGTACTTACATTAAGCGGTATTAAATCTATCTTATTCATTTGATTCAATTTTTACCATTTGTGTAATTACTAGTAATCCTTTACATATTGAATTAGGTATATATTCATTAATTTTATTTTTGGACCACTTATATTTTTCGCTTGAATTCATTGAATGAAATTTTATTTCACAATCCTTCATATATAGGAAGATCAATTAGAATTCAATTCTCAAAAAACATAAACAAAAGAGCTTAAATATTAAAATTGTGATATATTTTTAAATTATAAAATATAGGAGAAATGTAGCAATTAAATTTCTTAAGAAAATGATGAAGCTTGTTTAGAAATTAAAGCAAATGGGACAATTAGATACATATACAAATATTTTAACTTCTAATACTATACTATACTCTGTCTATTTTTACAATATAGTTTCTCAGTGAGTAGTGTAATTTGACCCACAACCTAAAACTTTCTATGTAATGTCTTCATTTACAAATTAAAAATATATACATATATATGAGGTTAATTTCTATTGTTGTTGGAAATATATTTATTTTTTGTGGTACAGTTTGAGAGAAGGATTGTGGCTAATGCTAGAACCAGATGAAGTAAAAGTTGTTGAATGCTATATGTTTAGTTTCCTTTATGAGCTCATGATAAGAATTAAAAACTTACAAGTTTGTAGTAATGCAAAAATATGTAATGAATAAAAATATGAGTTTGCAAGAAATATCTTGTCATCATTCTCTAATCACTCTCTGAGACAATGTTTTACATACCAGTATCTTACGTGATTTTAGGATCACTACAAATGATTATTTGGCACATCTGACCTTCAAGAGTGGGATAACATATCTTGAATGGCATGTCTGCTCCAAAATCTGCCCATTTTGCTTTAATAAAATCAAGTATGGCGTG
>NW_019014587.1:193096-225070 GCF_000150535.2 Carica papaya
CTAACTGAGCAATGCTTTTTCTGGTTGGATCGAGTTTCCTTTCTTAGACATGTAATTTCAAGTAAAGGAGATTCCGTAGACCCATCCAGGGTGGAAATGGCAGTTAACTGGAATCCACCCACCAATATAGTTGAGGTACATAGTTTTCTTCGCTTGGTAAGTTATTACCAATAGTTCATTGATGGATTCGCTAAGATTGCCACCCCACTTATTCAACTTACCTGAAAGGGGGTACCTTTCATTTGGAATTATGAGTGTAGTGAAAACTTTATTGAATTAAAACATCATCTCACTTATGATCCTATGTTGATCCACCCCGACAATATGGGAAGATTTCATGTCTACTTCGATCCATCTCATATTGACTTGGTGTGTGTCTTGATGCAGCATGGTAGAGTAGTCGCCTATGGGTCCCAACAATTGAAACCTCATGAGCAAAACTACCCTACCCACGACTTGGAGTTTGTAACCATTATTTTTGCCCTAAAGATATGGCGTCATTACCTATATGGTCAGGCCTTTGAGATTTATACTGACCATAAGAGTTTAAATTACATCTTTTCATAGAAGGAGTCAAACATGAGACAGAGACAGTGGGTGGATCTTCTAAAGGAATATGACTATAAAATCATCTATCACTCCTGGAGAGGAAATGTGGTCGCTGATGCACCGAGCCAAAAGGAATCTACTGTGTTGGCTCAAATCATGGCCTCCAGCTGGAAATTGATGGATGTTATGCAGTCTCTTCACCTTAGCTACTATGGCAAAGACACCTATCTTGCCCAAATCCTAGCCCTTCCGGATCTCTTTATGAAAATATGGAAAGCTCAATCCACGAACTCGAAACTCACCAAGAATCTAAGTAAGTTCACTTCTGACGAATCTCCTGATGTCAAAATTTTAGATGATGGACTCTTCAAATTTTGAAACTAAATTTGGGTCCCCGTTGCTATAAGGGCAGATATTTTCATGACCGTCCACGCTTCCAAGCTATCCATCCATCCCAAAAGAACCAAAATGTACGGAGACTTTAAGAGTCAGTATTGGTGGCTAGGAATGAAGAGGGATATAGTTAACTACATCTCTTGATGCCTTACTTGTTAGTGGATAAAGGCACAACATCAAAGACTCAATGGTTTGTCAAAAGATCTTCCGATTACTAAATGGAAATAAAAACATGTAACCATAGATTTTATTACAAGATTACCCAGGACCTGCTCTGGTCGAAACGCTATCTAGGTCATCGTGGAAAGACTAACCAAGATTGCCCATTTTTTACCCATTAGAACCATTGACTCCACAAATAAGTTAGCCCATTTATATATTGATGAGATTGTCCGACTTCAGAGTGTTCCCTTATCTATTGTGTCCAACTGCGATCGCCGGTTTACCTTCTACATTTGGGACAACTTTGAGGAAGCTCTAGAGTCTGGGTTGTATTTCAGTACTGCTTATCATCCTCAAACAGATGGTCAGTTAGAACGTACGATCCAGACATTGGAAGATATGTTGCGTACTTGTGCCCTCGACTTCAGTGATAAATGGTATGAGTATCTTCCCTTTTGTGAATTTGCTTGCAATAATAGTTATCATTCTAGCATCGGCATGGCCTCATATGAAACACTGTATGGAAGGCCTTGTCGTTCATCTACTTGTTGAAATGAAGTTAGAAACGAGCACCATTTAGGACAAAACTTCATTCAAGAGACCATTGAGAAAGTCGCCATCATTCGTAAGAACTTGTCCACTGCCCAAAGTTGTCAGAAGAGTTACGCCGACAATCATAAGCGATTCTTGGAGTTTGCCATGGGAAATCAGATCTTCCTCAAGGTTTTCCCCTATAGGGGAAAGATGTGGTTTGGGAAGAGAGGGAAGTTGAGCCCTCGTTATGTGGAACCTTTTTGGATCATCGAGCCCATTGGACTCCTGGCATACCGCCTCACTCTATCCCAAATATTTATGGGTCTACATGACATCTTTCACGTCTTGATGCTTAAGAGGTTCTACCCTGATCTTTCTTATATTATTCCTCGCGATGAGGTGCAGATACAAGCTGACATGACTTATGAGGAGGTTTTCGTGGAGATTCTTGGGTGGACCAATAAAATCTTGCATAACAAGCATCATACCCCAGAGGAAGCCACCTGGGAGTCAAAGAACGAGATGAGGGAGAAGTATCAGGACCTGTTCGAGACAAATTTGGGACCAAATGTTTTTAAGGTGGGGGGGATGTAACACCCCGCCCATCGTCGTGCTTAATTAATTTGGAAAACCCTAATTGTTTGGGCCTTTGGCCATATTAAACTCATTTAAATTACACCGCATATTACTTATCGTAATTCGTAAATCTGGTTTACTTTTAATTATTTTTGTTTTAATTTAATTTTAATTTTTATTATTTAATTTTGCATTTAACTTATTTAAATTAATTTTAAAAAATTGGAAAAAATCAGAAAAACGGCAAAACGAGAAGAAACCACGTGAGGAAGCAGAGCTACCCACGTGGATGCTGTGCACTATGCCCGCGCACATATGCACACAGCTGTCGCAGGACGTGCACACAGTTCGCACGTCCCATCAGCATGCACGCATGCACGGGAGGTGCGCACAGCGCGCACGTCCCGTCTTCGTGCATGTCCCAAGGATAGGTCATGCGCGCATCTTGTCGTGTGCAAGCAGGCCGTCCATACGTCACCTTATGTGCAGACAGACACCACACACTGTGTGCATGCTGTCAATGCAGTAGATCTTCATTGATAGGCCCTGCGCGTCTGGGGCTTGCATACAATAGGCCTACGCGCGCAGCTTCTGACGCACATAGGCCCTATGCCCCCGACATCCAATGCACCTAAGCCCTGCATGAGTGATAAGAGGCCTATGCACCTACAGGCTAGCCTGCAACATGCCGGTCAGGGCACTGTAGCCTTAAGTAGTGCACTGTCGCCGCCTTGCGCGGTGTGCTATCATCGATAGAGGAGGCCCTACTCCCTCATTTTTCATGTTGAGCATCTTGTTCTCCTATCTTCACCGGATTTCACCACTTTGAATGAATTCGATAATTTAAAAATTCTATAAATAAGCCTTCTCACCCCATTCTTCCCACACTTTCATTCTTCCATTTTTCTAAACTTAGAAAGAGAGAGGGAGTAAAAGAGTAATCTAGTGAGAGAAGGAGGAGAAGAAAAGAGGAACAGTGAAGGAGAAAACATCAGGGTTTCGGTAAGAAATTTAGTATTTCTTTTGATGTCTTAAGTAGTATTTTTAGATAAAATAAAATTATTAAATATGACGACTGTGATTTTGCCTACTTGTATGCCTTTGTGTTTATAGTTCAGATAAATCAAATTATTCTGGTTTTCAAGCATGCTTTGTGAACTATATACACTTGATGATTTGTATGTAAAAAAATATAATATCAAATTGAAATTATTGTCTGGTAAAAATAAAGAATAAAAAGAAAGAAAAAAAGAAAAAAGTGGAATAAGCCTGATGGTCTGAAATAGATATCTGTATTTACATACATATTGCATCAAGTGTCTGTTAGACTTTTTATCTCTGAGGGGTATCTGTTTCTTTAACCCTTTGGGGTATTTGTTTTTTCCTCCCCCCATCTGGTCTGGAAAGACATAAGAGGATCGCTCAGAGTGGATGATGGCATACCCTTTGACGAGAGTGGTATCACGAATATTTATTAGGGCTCACCCTTGGCTAAGTACTATCGTGACTGTAGATATCTAATATAGCCACTATGGTTGGTACAACCATGGTCATAGATTGTACCATAGTTTAGCCAGCTAAAAATGGACATGAGCGAATTGCCGTATCTATATTTGATCTGGTCATTCCACTTGGGTAGTTGAAAATTTATATCTATCTTCAGATATGGAAGTTGTAACGACTTTGTAAAGCTTGACATGAAAATCTAAGCATTTCATGATTTATTTGATTTTCTCTATTATCTGGCATGATGTATGTTTGATTTATTCATATTATGTACTGTTTTCTTAATAAATAAATTATTTTCATAACGTAAGATCGGTCTACGAGATGGCCAAATAGTAAGCTTTTAAGTTAAAGTAATTCACTTTTAAAACCTTACGATGTTAGTTTAATATTATTTTTCTTACTGAGCATATGGAACTCACTCTTTCCATCCCCTCCTAGATGAGGAAGAAAATGAGGAACTGCAAGCTGACCTACCCTTGAAAGTCTATAAGGATCCCGTTGATCCATAAAATTTGAGTGTACGATTATTTCTGCACTTTGATGAGTCCAATAGCATAATGAAAGAAGTGGAATTCATTTGTGTTTTGTTTTTTTGTATTTTGTAGCCACTTTGAGCCTCAATTATATATATGTAATTTGAACTCATATATACATATATATATTTATAAGGAATTTGTATTAATTGTTCTGCTGCATAAAATTTTATCATGCACTCATTATTCTAAATCTGTATCTAACACCCATTTGCCTTAGTTAGCATCTGGGATGTTACATTTTCTCTTTTCATTTTGGAGAAGATGAGAAGAAGAAGTTTATACATGGGTTTCTGGAGCCATTTTATCTTGAGGATGCATCTGGGCCATTCATATTTTTTCTTTACTTTCTTTTTAACTTCCTATATTTCCCCTTTTTATTTAAAGGTCTTTATAACTTAGCTCCTACTCCATTCCCACATGGTCCCTCTTCTTTCTAAATCTTCATGATTTAGTCCTTTCTTTTAAGATTTTGTAGTATTTAAAATTTTACTTTCTTTTCTCTACTTTAATCATCATTCTCATTGAATAAAAAATATATATTATAAGAACTTTTTCAAGAAAGAGTATATGTGTTCATCGTGATAGGGAAACTGTTAATGGCTAGGAGGAAGCCAAAAAATCGTAGATCCCTAAAAACCTTATCAGGTGGTTGTGAGACCTGAGCTTTCGAAAAGTAGTAAGTCTTTCCTTCCTCCTCTACCCTTATTCCTAATTCTTAAAAAGCTATATATCATATAGGTAATGTGTTTACATGACCTTAATATGCTCACTCGGGCTCGGTGAGCTGAGAATAAACATTCAAAACCTCTAAATTGAACTCTCATTGGTGTATTCTCGAACTTGTGACTTCAAGAAAAAAAATTTAGTTTTGTTCCGATTTGTTTAAGTTAGTTAATGCGTATTAGCTAAAGTTTAAATATAGTATAACCCTTAAACGATTAGAAAAAATGGAAGAACTTATCCATAGATATGACAAAACCACATGAAAATCCCATGTACATTCATTTACCAAAGAAGATAAGCTCCCGTGTAGGTCATTTTGGGTGATTTCTTAGAAGTTTAAGTAAGATTTAGTGCAAGAGTTGCACGGAAAAGATTGTAAATACTTTTGGTTCCTCTAGACCTGAAGAAAATTGTAGAAATTTGATAATATTTTGCTAACTCAATATTGAGAATGGAAGTTGATGCAGGTGAGCGAAGGATATGACCAGGAATGGGCCTGAACATCTTGCAAGCAATGTGGCTACTAGGATAGGGTCCTAGCTTGGTGATTTCTAAAGATTTGTTTGTTATATTTATACATTATTTGTATGAATTTGATTTTGGCTTACATGTTTCCCTTTTTTTTACGAATCCTGTCTTATACGATAATGACTGGAGCATACTTATTTAAATCACATAGACTTGAATTAAGTAAAACGACTTAACTTTATTAATGATAACAGATTTACCGAAGTGTTATATCTCTTAAATGTAAAACATAAATATATGTATGAGGCTCTAAATTTTCTTACTTACATTGTTAAATAAAAGTATGAGACAGTAACATTAATCTTAGAGTCTAGCTTTAAAATTTTTTTTTATGTCACCGCTAATTCTGCAGCAGTATCTTTAGTATCTGGAGGGTGATAGAGGAATCGAATAAAATATTCAAATAAGTGATATTATGAAATCACAACATAGTATATGCAAAATATAGTTTTCTTTATACACAACAAAAAATATATCATATAATCTTTCTAAAAAAGATATACGAATCAAAAGATGAATGCATAAATCAGAAAATAGATTTACAATTGGTTCATTGTATACTTTATCACTATTATGGAGGGTCATTTAGTTACCATACATTATGCATAGGCATACATATTTATCACTAGTTTTTCATGTACCCAAACACGAAACAACATACATAAGTACTCTGAAACCCTGCTACCCCCCAAACATAGAACAGTTAGGGTACACAGATCAGATTGTTTCACCATACACCTGAACACGGAATAGTTATGTATAGGTACACACTTATCACTTTGCCAATACACCCGAACACGAGACGGTTATGTATGGCAACATTAAAAACTAGCATAATGCAGGTGCTTTTAGAATAACTCCTTTCCACAATGAGTGATGTGTACTTATGAAAATCACATTTCAAAAACAAAAGGTGAAATAACACTTATATCGAAGTAAAACTTTAATAAATAAATACTTAACAAATATAAAAGTACAAACAAAATTCTTTTCAAAATATATAACTTAATACTGAAAATATGTAAACTACTTTAAAGCTACGCAGGCTAATAAATCCATAATATCCCCTTATTTATTTATACTGAAAATATATAAAATACTTCAAAACTACATAGGCTAATGAAATCATAATACTCATTTACTTTAGGTCCTTAGCAGTCGTAATCTTAATTCCAGCAGAGTTTCAGCTTAATTTATGACCTTTTTCTCTAAAAAATCTGGCAAATTTTAGGATAATTTTTGGTCACTTTCGTGACTCAAAAATATCCAATATAATAATAAAAAACTAATCCCAAAAATTAAAGAGAAACTGATCTTCAAAATTTAAGAAAAGACTTCCCTTTCTACCAGTTTATAACCTTCTTTTGACAGTGAACCTTCTTCTTTTTTTTCTTCATCTCCCTATACTTTCAGGAATTTAATAGAGTTTTTCCAAGATTTTTATCTAAAACCTTATAATACTCTAAAAAAAATCACACACTTCATACTCTTTCTAGTTCTCTCACCTATATATTTCTTGTTGTTTTTTCTCTCATCTAGAATGTCTCTTACTCCATTCTCCCATCCCCTATTTATAAGAGTTAAGAGCCACGAGAGAAAGGTTGCCATTATATTGCCATGCCACTTCACCTAAAAGTTGTCACCTTTCATTATGTCACTTCATCTAAAAGTTGTCTTTTTTCAATATGCTACTTCATTTAAAAGTTGTCACCTTTCATTATGTCACTTCATCTAAAAGGTTACCACTTTTCATCTGTTACTTCATTTAAAAGTTGTCATTTTTTATTTATCACTTTATCTAAATAGTTACTACTTTTCATATGTCACTTTATCTAAAAGTTACCACTTTCCGTTATGTCACTTTATCTAAAAGTTACCACTTTTCATTATACCACTTCATCTAAAAGGCTCCCACCTTTTTCTATGACTCTTCATACTTATTCTAGCTTCTTCATCCTTATTTATCTTTTTCTCATTTGACTCTAAATTATGTCCTTAACATTATTATATATTTCTAAACACATATGAAAGCTAAATTAAATATATCAAGTATAAGAAATTAACTCATGAGTATTTTTGAGCTATCACATCCTCCCCTAAAAAAAAAAAAAAATGGTTCTCTAAATTGGGCTTACCAGCGGTCATAAATTGATGAGGTTATTTGGTCTTCATTTCCTCTTATGGGTCCTATGTAGCTTTTTCAGTCGAATGATGCTGCTATTGTACCTTTACTAAAGAGATCACCTTGGACCGTAATATCTTTTTTTTGCAATCCATTATTTGTATAGGAAGCTCAATGTAGGATAGGTTGTCTTGAAGTGGAAGGGGTTTATATAGGAGTATATGTTATGGATCTGGGTGATATTTCTTAAACACTGACACATGGAAGACATTGTTATGTTGGTTAACTCACGTGGTAATACTAAACGATAGGCAATAACTCTCACTCTATCCACTATCTCAAAAGGTCTGATAAATCTGAGATCGAGTTTTCCTTTCTTCCCAACTCTCATAGTACTTTTGATTGGTGAAGTCTTTCAAAGTACAAGGTCACCTATTTCAAATTAAAAGTTCCCCTTTGGGTGTTCTCATAACTCTTTTGTCTTCTTTGGCCGGATACTTTACGATCAACTAATCCTTTCAATGGTTTCTTCCACCAATTCTTGTCCAGTTTATTTTTAGTTCCTTTACTTCTTTTCAACAGATAAATGATTTATTTTTTTTTCCATATATGGTTCCATCTTTTCATTGGACTGATAGTTATTATTATACGTGAAGCCTAATAAAGAAAATGGTCTACCTTGTTATGCCATCACTTTATCTAGAATGATAACTACTGTTGTGTGCAAACTTTATTAGAGGCAATTGGTATTTTCCATAATCTCATAATTCAATAACACAAGCTCTAGACATATCCTCTGGGGTTTATATTGTCTTTTCTGATTAACTATATGTTTGAGGGCTGAGGGTCTATTGAAGAATAGTTTAGTTCCCATAGCATATTGTAAGCTAGTCTAGTTCCCATAGCATATTGTAAGCTAGTCAAGTTCCTTGATATGATCATGATATGGATACCATGAACTAGAGTATGATATAACTTATTCGATCATGGCGATTCATGAAAATGTCTCCAAAATGTATAACAACCTAACACTTTATTAATTATTCTTGGTTCATATGTTGTAGATAATGTTTACTAAGGTTGGAAATTCTTTGTCCTCAAATAACTTGAATAATCAGTATTTCACTTCGAATACTAACTGAAACCAATGTATGGAGATTATGGTTACTCTAGGGTATTACCACAAGGGTAATAATTACTTATATCCCAAAAACATAATCGTGATTCCTCAATTTCTTTTTGGAACTTCAATTTCATGCATATATTTTCTTAAGTTCTAAGCCACTCCTAAGTTGGTTAATTCTTTACTAAGTACTCTCAAGTCAATTGCTAAGTACTCCTAACATACGGTTTATCCACTAATAACCTACCTTACAATCTCATAGGTTTTAGAACATGATTTAGATTCTTTAGTCAACTCTTCGTTAAAAGTATACTATAGTCCTCAAATTCATCAGAGTCTGATGTCTCCCAAAATCTCTAAATAATTTATCAGATTTTCGTAAGGGATTTAAAATTGGTATGAAACTCTTTATTGTCGTAATCTTATTCGAATCCGTTAGTAATAAAGTCCACGAACAATCCTGCTAAGATCGGTTACACTCTACAATTATTTTTATCTCTCCAAGGCTAGGTACTTTAATCTCTTAAAGAATTCTGATGATCATGCTTAGATGGATAGCTTTAAATGATTCATACAGCATCTTCATAGAGGTGACTAGCCATTTCATGTTTGGGAATATTTGGTGAGGCATAATTACTCTTGGCTTCCCTTAGATGACGTCTCCCAATCCATACTGAGTCTCCCAATCCCTATTGCCATGTGTGGTGCAGATCATGTAAAATTTTGATACTCTTTTGTCATTTTTATCTTATTCCTATCTCTTTGTTATAATTATAAGAATCCCACTTTTCTTTCATATCTAGTGAATTTCGAAAAAAGTGTGTGTATAGAGATTTACCCTAGGTTTAAGGACTTTTAATAGGGTTTTGCTTTATCTTTAGGCTATTGTTATTCTATATTCCAGGATGGAGTCTAGACATCCAATAATCTTTTATGCTTGTATGAGATTATTCATCATGTCTAGATGGCTTCAAAGAAACCAAATACTTTCCTTGATTCTAATTTGTCAAAGTAGGGTCATCACAGGTCCTATCTTTATTACCTTGGGATACTTGAATCCACTCTTATTATTATTATTTTTTATACCCACAAACATCTTAGAGGAAGCTCTTAAATGTTTCTTAAGTTCCATACACTCCTAAAGTAGGGAAATTACACTTAACAGTCATATTCCTAAAGCTTTTATCCTTTTGAGGAGCAAAATTCTTTATATTGGTCTTAAGGATGTCATTTTATTCAACTCAACTTTCACTTGGCATACATTTCCTTTAGTTGGACAATGCTTGATAGGTTTAGTCATGTTTTTGGTAATATTTGTTTGATTCAATTTATCTGATATCGAAGGTTCAAGGGAATCACTACACTTTGTTCAAGGAAACTATTTGAGGGATGTTGTTTGTTTTTAATCCTCAATTGCGGATAGCAACACTACTCCTTGAGTTTTTAACTTATCCCCCAATTGGATGAGAAGGCAATATTTACAATGGTGTTGTACATTCTCGTACTTGAACTAGTCCTTAGCAAGGGGTAACATGATTTCAACAACATTCTTTCCTATAACTAATTAATAGAACTTTTTCTTTAATCAATAAGATAGTTTATATCCTCTAAAACATATGCATTATTCACATGGTCTCAAAATGCAATCTTTCGAACATACCAATACCCGACTTTCATAATATCAATAACATATCTTATTCCAACTCTTAACAATAAACAACTTGTCTCACTTAATAATTTTTTTGGTGAGGGCAACTGTTTAAGTGTAAGGGATTTGATAGAACTTCTCTTTACTTTTCAAATGAACACTTTCCTTAGATTTGTTGTTCCTTAGATACTTAAAAAGTTATCAGGCTCCAAAATATCTCGTCTAACACTTCTGCTTATACGTGTGAATCTATCAAATTTCTATGTGGTCCTGTCATCCAGACTTTAATACGCAAGCTTTCACCTTAGCCTTACCATTTCTTATATCCGAAATTTAGGGTTCGAATAGAGTTTCTATGATGTTCCACTATACCATTCTAACCTCAACTACCCTATTCTAAGTTCAACTACTCTATTCTAAGTTCCATATAACCATAATCCTTGTATTTAAGGGATGTATTAGAATCGTGATCTGATACCACTTGTCACGTACCATACTTCGTCTTATAGGGTAATGACTGGAGCATACTTAAATCACATAAACTCGAGTTAAGTAAAATAACTTAACTTTATTAATCATAATAGAGTTCTAGAAGCATTACATCTCTTAAATGTAAAATATAAACATACGTATGAGACTCTAAATTTTCTTGCTCACATTATTAAACAAAAGTACGAGACAATAATCTTAATCTTAGAGTCTAGCTTTAAAACTTTTCTCTGTATTACCACTCACTCTGTAACAGTATCTGGAAGATGATAGGGGGTTGAGATAAAATATTCTAATAAGCAATATTATGAAATCACAGTATAGTATATGCGATATATAGTTTTCTTTACAAAGTAAAAAATATATCATATAATATTTTCAAAAACAGATATATAAATCAGAAGACGAATAAAAAAAGCAGAAAATAGATTCACAATTATTTCATTGTATATTTCATCACTATTATGGAGGGTCAATTAGTTACCATACATTATGTGTAGGCACACATATTTATCACTGGTTTCCCATGTACTCGAATATGGAACCACATACATGAGTACTCTAAAGCACTGCTACCTCCCAAATACAGAATGATTAAGGCATATAGATCAGACTATTTCCCTATATACCCGAATATGAAATAGTTATGTATGTGTATACACTTATCATTTTGCTAATAGACCCGAATACGAAATGGTTATGTATGGCTATATCAAAGCCTAACATAATGCAGGTACTTTTGGAGTAACTCATTTCTATAATGAGTAATGCACACGTATCAAAATCAAATTTCAAAAAAAAAAAGTGAAAACACTAATATCAAAGTAAAATTTTAACAAATACTTATTTAACAAGTACGAAAGGTACAAATAAAATATTTTTCAAAAATATGTAACTTTAATATTGAAAATACGTAAAATACTTTAAAGCTATGTAGGCTAATGAATTCATATTATCCACTTATTTATTTATACTAAAAATACATAAAATACTTTAAAACTACATAGGCCAATGAAATCATAATACTCATTTACCTTAGGTCCTTAGTAGCCGTAATATTAATTCTAGTAGAGTTCTGATTTTATTTATGACCTTTTTCTCTCAAAAATCTGGCATAGTTTCAGGATGATTTGTGGTCACTTTTTTTACTTAAAAATATCTAATACAATACTAAAAAACTAATCCCGGAAACTAAAGAGAAACTTAACTTCAAAATTTAAGAAAAAGGCTTACTTTTCTACCGATTTATAACTTTCTTTTGACAGTTAGCCTTCTTCCTTGTCTCTCCCTCTTCCTTTACTTTCACGAATTTAGCAAAGTTTCCTCAAAATTTTTATCTAAAACCTTATAATACTCTCAAAAAAATCACAAACTTCATATTCCTTTTTCCCTCATATATATGCATCTCACTATTTTTCTCTCATCCAAAATGTCTCTTACTCCATTATGTCATCCCCTATTTATATGAGTGGGGAGACACGAGAAAAAGGTTGTCACTATTATGCTATGTTACTTCATCTAAAAGTTGTCACCTTTCATTATGCCACTTTATCTAAAATTTGTCATTTTTAGTATTCTACTTTATCTAAAAGTTATCACCTTTCATTATGTCACTTCATTTGAAAGATTATTATTTTTCACATGTCACTTCATTTAAAAGTTGCCACTTTCTGTTATGTCACTTTATCTAAAAGGTTACCACTTTTCACATATCACTTCATCTAAAAGTTGTCACTTTTTGTTATGTTACTTTATTTAAAAGTTATCAATTTTTATTATACCATTTCATCTAAAAGGTTTTCACTTTTTTTTCGTGATTCTTCATGCTTATTCTAGTTTCTTCATCCTTATCCATTCTTTTTTCGTTGGATGTTCTTAACCTTATTATATATTTCTAAATACATATAAAAATTAAATTAAATATATCAAATATAAGAAATTAACTTGGGAGTATTTTTGAGCTATCACACTTTCCTTGTATGTGAATTGGTTTACACTTGTTTTTGTCTTTTGCATGAAATGAATGAGAATGACATGATAATAAGATCGTAAACTAACTCAAAATAAGTAAGACTTGAGGTAATTTGAAAAAATATATATAATTAGTCTTATGTTTATGTATTAATGGGATCTATTATATAAAATGTGGTGAATTAAGTAAAGGCAATAAAGGCTTGTAAAATTGGCAAAAAATACACAAATTGGATTAATTGATAAGTATGATAGTTAAACTATGATTTGTGCAAATAAATTGAAAAATAATGATGGGAAATCTATGAAGATAATGAAGGTTAGATTAATAGAAAATTTAACTTTAAGGATTTATGTAAGAAATAAAATAAATAAGAATTAGATATGATAATTAGATAAATGAAAATGTAAAGAAAAAAGTTTTTAATTAATGTGAAAAATGGGTAAATCGGCATACATAATAATTAAATTATGGATTGGTAAAGATAATCTTGAAAAGAGTTGTAAGGAGACTTAGGAAGATAATTAAATTAATTAATTAAATAATTAAATTAATTAATTAAATAATTAAATTAATTAATTAAAGGATCAACATAAATATTAAAACAAATGATAAGATTGTAGTTTAAAGGAAAAATAGTATGATAGGTGTGACTTAATATATTTAAATAAATAGAATTGGATAATTTAAATTGGATAAGTGAATTAAAAAATAATTGATATCTATTTAGTGGATATAGTGTCAAGTATTCTTAGCATAAGGATTAAATAGAGAAACTAACTTCAACATGAAAAACATTAGTTATTAAAAATGAATTCAGTCAATTGGCAAAATTGGGATATAGAATTATTTTTGTTAAAAAATAAACAAGGAAATAAAGTAACATTTTGATGGTGGAAGAAAACTAAGAAGGGACTAAAAAGGGTATGTAATTAGCTAAACAAGAATAATAGGTTATTAAAAAGTAAGATACAATGTGAAATTGGGTAACATTTAATAGAATCCTTGATGTGTATGAGTCTAAGTTAAAAATATTAAAAACATAAAATTATAAAATAATTATGTGAAATAAGATATTAACATAAGGATAAAAAGAAATAAGATGTGAAGTTATGGAATAAACCAATCACAAGACAAGTTTTAAGAAAAAGATAATTGAACAACCAAGAAAACCTAACTCGTTTAATCATGATTCAAGGAGAGTGGAGTGGGTGTAAAGGTATTAGAAAAAAAAAAAGCCTAGATTAGTCTGTTAGCTAATTGGTACTCAGGGAAATATAAAAGAGGATAAGATAAAAAAAATTAAGGAGATTAATATAATTTTTTAAAAAATAAAATGATAATTTCAAAAATTTCCTTCTCTTATGATTGTAATTTCTTTTAATTGATTGCATTGTCACATGATTGTATGTGTTGCACCTTGTATGCCTAAGGCATAGGAGATTGTTTATTCTTACTGAGCATATGGAGCTCATTAAATTCTAACATGGTATTTTCAAATTAAGAGACTTCGGAACAAGAGCGCATAAGTGAGGGACAAGTAAACAAGCCCAAGCCAGATTTAACATTCTATACTTAAAGATATTGTCCCGTTTTGATAAAATTTATTATATTTTGAACCTCATGGCCGTGTAAAATATTTATGATATACTGTAAGGGATGGATTGTAATTTCTATTAAATAGTTAATTACATTATTGTATTTGTAGGTTCCATTAGTTTATCATAGTTTTAGTATGTTCGTGCCCCGTTAGTGGGGTCCAGGACGTTACATTGACAATTCACCCTTTTTCATGATCATGTTTATCTTACTTTGATACTAGGCAGGAAAGTGATCACACATGAGTGTTTCTAAACCCACTGAATTATTAAGGACAAATTAGTTTAGTTATAAAATTTTATAGGCTTTGATTTTCTTTTGAGAGTAATAAGTTGTATGATTCTAAGTATATATAAATGGTTGTAAAGCCAGAGTTTTATAGATTTATTTGGAAGAATAATTTCCTATTTGATTATTATTTTTCATTCTAGTGTCGAATGCATGTTTTATTATATTTGTTTGTCTTTTGTTCCTTATTAAGATAAGTTGTACTTGCTTTCATGAATTATCATTTGGTATTGAAGATAGGGAATTCTCTTGTTAGATAATTTTTTTAACCATTGTTAAATTTCATGACTTCAAAAAATTTGTACCATTTCATTAAGAACTTTCTATCAATACTTAAAGAGGAAGATATTGATCATTAAAGGAGAGAAAATTTATTGTCATTTTTCATTTTATTTTTTATTGTTTTATCAATATATATGATATCCTCCTTTTACTAGGTGGTGGATCTAGTTGAAGTAATTACTATAAAAGAAGTGCTTCAATCTAACTTGATTGAAACTGTGACATCCCATATGCTAATTAAGTCATGTGGGTGTCAGATACATAAACAAAATTATGTGTCCATGATAAAAATTATATTCAACGGACCAAATTAATATAAATCCCTTACAAATATATGAGTTTCCATTACATATATATAACTAAGACAAGAAGTAGCTGTAAAATACAGTGTCAAAATACAAAAGAAGACCACTTCTTTCACTATATTATTGTACTCATCAGATTGCAAGAAAGATCATGCACTCAAGGTTTGCAGATCCATGGGATCCTCATAAATTTTAATGGGTAAGTCAGTTGGTGGTTCCTCATATCAAATATACATCATGCCAGATAATAGAGAAAATTAAATAAATCATGAAATACACAAATTTTTCGTATCATGCTTTGCGAAGTCATTACAAACTTCCATCTCTGAGGGTTAATACAAATTTCTAACTACCCAAGTGGGATGACCAGATTAGATACAAATACGACAATTTGCTTAGGCCCACTTTCGGCTAGCCAAACTATGGTACGATCTATGATCACGACCGTACCAACCATAATGGTCCTTACAGATATCTATAGTCACGATATTACTTAGCCACTACTGACCCCTATAGATAGTGCGATACCGCTCTCATTAGAGGGCATGCCTACATCCACTAGGAGCGGTAATCTTACATCTTTTCAGAGCAAATAAGTGAGAGGAAAACAGATACCCCAAAGGGCATGGGGAACAAAAATCCTTCATAGATAAAAAGTGTAACACCCCGCCCATCACTGTGCTAAAATGATTTGGGAATTCTATTTATTCACACCTCTGGCCGCCCTAAATTTAAATTAATTTACGCCATTTACGAGATCCGTGATTTT
Organism: Carica papaya; assembly: GCF_000150535.2. The sequence goes on from NW_019014587.1 coordinate 209,207, forward strand.
AATCTATTTTTATTTTTATTTTTATTTATTTTATTAATTTTACTATTATTTTTATTTTTATTTATTTTACATTATTTTGTTTTATTTCAAAGGAAAAATTAAAAAAAAATTAGAAAACGGTGAAATGGGATAAAACTGGCTCGTAGAGAAAAATCCCGCGGGAAAAGAGGTTTGCTCGCACGGGTGCTAGGCATCATGCGCCCGCGCTTGCGGGCACAGTGGCCGTGGGGGATGTGCCCAGGGCCATGGGGGGTGCGCATAGTGTACACGCCCCATCCACATGCCAGCACGCACGAGATGTGCACACAGTGCGCACGTCCCCTCCGCACGCACGCATGCACAGGATGTGCACACAACGCGCACGTCCCATTCGCACGCACGGTGCAGGGTCATGACCTACGCACACGTCTTTTCGCATGCAGGCGGGCTATCCGCGGATCACTTCGCGCACGGACTGCGCCGCACACTGTGCGCGCATCGTCTGCACTGCACGCTTGCGCAGACAGGCCCTGTGTGCTTGGGGCCTGCGCGCACGGCGCCCAGTCCACTTACGCCCTGCTAAAGCGGTAGCAGGCCTGTGCGCCTACAGCTAGCCTGTAGCGCGGCAGCCAGGCTCTGCTACCTTGGGCAGAGCTCCGTTGTTGCCTTGGGTGGCGTACCACCACTGCCGGTAGAGGAAATTTTCCTCCTTTTTTGTGCCAAGAATTTTTTTCTCCTCTCTCTTCATTGGATTTCACCACTTGGTACGAATCCAATGGTTCTGAAATTCTATAAATTTTCTTTCCCCTTTCTGTCCTCTCCACACTTCCATTTCTTCCATTGTTTTTAAAGATTTAGAGAGAGAGATAGTAAAATAGTGAGAAAAGAAGAAAAAGAAAAGAAAACAGTGAAGGAGAAAACATTGAGGTTTCATTAAGGAATCTAGTATTACTTTTGACGTATTAAGAAGTATTTTTAGATAAGAAAATTTAATATGATAGTTATTTTGTCTGTTTTATGTGCCTCTGTATTCAAATGAGTCGAATTGTTCTGATTTTTAAGCATGTTGTGTGATTTACTAACACTTGATGAATTTGCATGTAATAAATATAATATGTAGTCCATGATAATAAAAGCAAAATAAAAGAAAAAGAAGAAGGAAAAAATGGAATGAAGCCTGTTTGGTCTGAAATGTATCTGTATTAACATGCATATTGCATCAAGTGTCTCATTAGGCTTTTTATCTTTAAGGGGTATCTGTTCTCCATGCCCATATCTATTTTTTCCTCTTATATCTGGTTTGGAAAGACATAAGAGGACCACCCCCAGTGGACGACGGTGTGCCCTCTGACGAGAGTGGTATTGCACTATCTGTAGGGGTCATCGGTGGCTAAGTAATGTCGTGACTATTGACTATCTATAGGACCATTATGGTTGGTACGACCGTGGTCATAGATCGTACCATGGTTTGGCCAGCTTAAAGTGGGCGTGAGCTAATTGTGGTATCTATATCTGATATGGTCATTCCACTTGAGCAATTGGAAATCTGTATCTGTATCTACCATCAGAGATGGAAGTTTGTAACGACTTCACGAAGTATGACACGAAATATCTTAGTATTTCATGATTTATTTAATTTTCTCTATTATTTGGCATGATACATGTATATTTATTTTCTATTCTAACATACTATTTTGATATTCAAATAAATATTTTTCTAAATGATGAGTTAGGTAAATGAGGAAGCTAATCGATAAGATAAAATAATAAACTTTTGGAATCTTACGATGTTAATTTAATACTGTTTTTCTTACTGAGCATATGGAACTCACTCTTTCCATTCCCCCCATCCAAATGAGGAAGAAAATGAGGAACCACAGGTAGACTTACCTTTGGAAGTCTATGAGGATCCCATGGTTCTGCAAGTCTAAGTGTATGTCTGTTCCCACACTCTGATGAATTCTAGTAGCATAGTAAAAGAAGTGGCCCTTATGTTTTGTATTTTGTAGCCACTTTTGGCCTTAGTGATGTATTTATTTGGAACCATATATATGTATTTGTAAGGGATCTATTAAGGTTTTGATTCCGCTGCATAAATATTAACATGAACTCGCTATTCTGAATCTATTTTTAACACCCAATTGCCTTAACTGGCACCTAAGATGTCACAAAAAGCTAAAGAGACACTTGATGCAATATGCATGTCAATACAGATATACTTCGGACCATACAGGCTTCATTCCACTTTTCTCTTTTTCTTTTCTTTTATACTTTTTTTTCTTTTACTGTTACCTATTACATATTATATTTATTACATGAAAATTGATCAAGTGTCTGCAATTCACGTAACATGCTTGAAAACCAGAATAATTCGACTCATTTGAACACAGAGGCATATAAAAAAGGCAAAATAACAATCATATTAAATTTATTTATCTGAAAATACTCCTTAAGACGTCGAAAGTAATACTAAATTCCTTACCGAAACCTTGATAATTTCTCCTTCACTGTTTTCCTTTCTTTATTTTCTACTCTCACTAATCTACTATATATATATCTCTCTCTCTAAACCTTTGAAAAAATGGAAGAAATGGAAGTGTGGAGAGGAAAGGAAGGGGGAGGGCAATTTATAGAATTTTAAAATTGTTACGATAAGTGGCAAAATTTGGTGAAGAGAGAGGAGAAAAAGATGCTCAGCATGAAAAATGAGGGAGGAGGACCTCCACCACCGACGACGGTAGTGCGCCCCCAAGGCAGCGGTGGCACAATGCCCGACGTAGCAGTGCTCTGGCTGGTGCATTGCAGGCTAGCTTGCTGGCGCATAGGCATACTGTCGTGCGTGCATGGGTAGCCTGCGCATGCACAGGGCCTTGGCGAGCTGGGCCCCAAGCGCAGGCCCTAGGCATATAGGGCCTATCTGCATAGTCCTACTATGCGAACGACGCACGTATAGTGTGCGGCGCTTGTTCGTGCATGTGGTGATGCACGGACGGCCCGCCCTCATGCGACAGGATGCACGTGTGGATCCTGACCCACGTCGTGCATGCAGATGGGACGTGCGCGCTGTGTGCATGGCACGCAGCCACTGTGCGCCCATGCACACGCGCACAGTGCCTAGCACCTGTGCGGGCAAACCACTCTCTCGTGGGACTTTTACCGCGAGTAATTTTTTATGTTTCGCCGTTTTTTAATTTTTTTTTCTAAATTATCCTTTTAATTTAAAATAAAATAAAATAATTTAAAATTCATAAAATAATTTAAAATAAAATAAAATTTAAATAAAAATTAATAAAAATAAATCAAAATCACGAATCACGAATAATATTAAATAACATAAATTAGTTAAGTTTAAGGTGGCCAAAGGCCCGAATAAATAGAGTTTCCGAATCATTTTAACACAGTGATGGGCAGGGTGTTACATCTTGCAAACATCAAAGTAATTATGAAAATTAACTTTGAAAATTCTAAATTTTATCGTGCTGGGTGTAGGTTAACAAAATGAGACATGAGAGACCTTGATGGGTGTCGAATCCACCAAAACTAATTTTCTTATCTTTTCAATAAATTTAATTTGTAGTAGTGGTAAATAGGGTCAAATCCTCAAGGAATTGAGAACTGTCTATCTTTAATGATCAATGGATAAAAACTAAAATCAGGGGGGTGAGAAGTTCTCATTTACGGTCAACACAAGGAAGTAAATCAACAAACTAGACTTTAAGTAAGAGAATAGAAAATACCGTCTAAAATCAATTAAAACAGCAAACAAATCTTAAGAGATTTCAGTTGAAGAAGTAGCTAGCTTCTAGTTATGAAATTGGTCATAGAAGAATTTCAACAAACTAATTCTAGGTGTGAGAAACATTGCCACCACAATCCTCCCTTAATACTAAACCAATCAAGAAATGTTCGTTGGTTAGTTTTTGTTAATAAACAATTCTATAAGTGATCTTGGAATTTAATTTACCAACAACTTTAAGAGTTAGAAGGACCTAATTCTAATTAATGGATGCAATCGGATGCTCCATTTAAACTAGATTGCATATCCCCTTGGTAAGAAAAGGAAATTCACAACTAGATGCTGAAACAAGCCAAATAATTATAGATTCAAGGTTTTTGAATGGCAGCATGTAACCACGTCACATGCCTAATGGGCCCTTTTTAAATGATTAGTAGACAACAAATGATAATATGCTAGAAATATATGCACATATTGAAACTTAAACAAAAATAGAAGTAAAATAATTAAATCTCACATATAGAACTGGAACTTTGACTATATCTGTAACTGGAATGAGTGTTTTATCAGTAGCTCATCATGAGCTGAATACACAAAAATGTTGTTTTTCTTTTAATGTTTATAGAAAGAAAAGATGATATAGAAAATCAAAACTTGATGCTATCCTCAGTGGCATCCCCCTTTTTGTTTCTTCTTCTCTTTTTTATCTTTTCCTTAATTCTTTCCAAAATTATCTTTCGAATTTCTTCCTACTTTCTAAAATTATCTTTTCCCTTATTCTTGATTTCTCACTTTTTAGATGCAATGATAATTTTTTTTTAAATCCAAAAGTGCACCAGATTTTAAATTTGTTACTATTAGAAACTAAGCCTTGGCCAAGGCTTATCTGTGTGTGACTTGGCACTTCCTGTGGTTGTCAAGACATTAGTTTTGGCCAAGGATTATCTGTCTATAGATTGTGGCTTCCTACTGCTGCAAGATTACAAGCTTTGCCTGAGGTTTATGAACTGAGAGTAGTTGCCCTTTCTAAGGTATAAACCTTGCCCCAGGCTTATACAAGAATTGATGATAGCTTCTACGTAAAATCTACTTCTATCAAGTTGCTTTTTTGGATTTGAGCTTTATCCCATTGACTTGTTTAAAATAGACAAAACCATCTATATTAGGCAATAAACAGCTCAATTACGCATTCAAAATAAATGAAAAGATGTTGTTTATGTGCATTATCAAATTCTTCTACACTTATGTTGTGCTTACCCCTAAGCACTCGACAATACCCTTCAATAGCCCTCAGCTTTTCACCATTTCTCCAACTATTCTTAGCCATTCCTTCACAACTCACATGCAATATCTCAATCCTTGAATTATAAAACAATCACCAAGTAGTAGTTTAATGCTTTCAGTTTCATGAAACCACACCAATGAGAAACTTACTTTGACAAGCACCCAAACATAAAATGGAAAGGTTTTGTAGGTTTTTGAACTCATTTTTACCTTAAGAGAAATGTCTAACCATTAGTTTGATATCCACACTTAACCTACCTAGATATAATAATTTCATATAAATGGGTTCATGTTGGAATAGAAATTTATTTGGATTCGTTCTTAAGAAGTATTTTTCTTGTAGAAATATCACCAACCTTTTAATGCGAGGACAAATATTTGTGATGAATGTACTCAATTACTCAATTGGTCGCAGTTTCACGTGGCTACTAGCGATACTCATGGTCAATTTTGACTGGAGGAGTAGATTATATTAGCGCTACTCATAGTCTATAACACCTCGCCCATCATTGTGCTTAATTAATTTATAAAACTCTATTTACTCGAGCCTTTAGGCCGCATTGAACTCATTTAATTTACTCCATAAATAATTATCATAATTTGTTAAATATGCTGATTTTATTTATTTTGATTTTATTTAATTTTATTTAATTGTAGTTCATTCTATTTTACTTTATTTTATTTTAGTTTAATTAAAAACAAATTTTGGAAAAATAAAAAAATAGGAGAAAATCCTGCGGGAAAAGGAGCTGTTCGCGCGGATGTCAGTGCAATGTGCGCGCGTGGGGTGCGGGGTCAACCCTGCACGTCTTGTCGTGCGTAGGTGTGCCGTCTGCATGTCACCTAGCTCGCAAACAGGCTCCGCACACTGTACACGTGTCGTCTGCGCAACAGGCGTGTGTGGATAGGCCGTTATGGGTGTGGCGCCCAGCACGCCTTGGTGCTGCATACGGGCAGGCTTGCTCCTGTGCGTGTGACAAAGTGGGCCGTGCACCTACAGGCTATCCTATAGTGCGTGGGCGGGCCACTGTTTCCTTGGACAGTGCACCGCCGCCCACCTCGGGCAGCGGGTTGGCATCGCCGATGGAGGAGGTTTTCTTCCTTCATTTTTGTGCTAAGTACCTTTTTTCCTATCTCTTCATTGAATTTTTCCACTTGGTGCAAATCCAACGGCTCCCAATTTCTATAAATAGGGGCCTTCCCTTCCCATTTTCCCCATACTTCCATTCTTTTACCTTTCAAGAATTAAAGAGAGAGAGAGAGAGAGAGATCTAGAGAAAGAAGGAAAGGAAGAAAAGCATAACAATGTAGAAGAAATTATCAAGGTTTTGGTAAGTAATTTAATATTTTTTTAAACGTCTTAAGAGGTATTTTTAGAAAAAAAGATTAAATTGATAATTGTGATTTGTCTATTTTTACATGCTTTTGTGTTTATAGGTTTAATAAGTTGAATTGTTCTTGATTTTAAGCATGCTATATGAGTGATAAACACTTGATAATTTACATGTAATTAAAATAATATGAAACCGGTAAGGTTATTTAGAAAATAAAAAGAACAAAAAAAAAGAAGAAAAGAAAAGGTGAATAAAGCATGAATGGTCCGAAGTATGTATCTGTATTAACATGATAACACATCAAGCGTCTCGTTAGGCTTTTTATCTTTAAGGGGTATCTGTTCTCCTATCCTCATCTGGGGTATCTGTGTTCCCTCTCCCTCATCTGGTCTGGAAAGACGTAAGAGGACTGCTCCTTGTGGATAACGGTGTACCCTCTGACGAGAGTGATGACACGAATATCTGTTAGGGGTCACCTTTGGCTAAGTACTATTGTGACTATAAAATATCTGATAGGACCACTGTGGTTGGTATGATCGTGGTCATAAATCGAGCCATGGTTTGCAAGCCAAAAATATGCCTGAGCAAATTGCCACATCTATATCTGATCTGGTCATTCCACATGGGTTGTCAGAAATTTGTATCTGCCTTTAGGGATGGAAGTCATAATGACTTCACGAAGCATGACATGAAAATCTGAGCATTTGATGATTTATTTGATTTTTTCTATTTCTGCTATGATGTGTGTTTATTTCGATTATACTAAAGTGATGTTTTTCCTAATAAATAAATTATTTTCATAAAGTAAAATAGGTCTATAAAGTAATCAAATGGTAAGTATGTATGTTAGATTAATTCACCTTTAAAACCTTACAATGTTATTTAAATACTGTTTTTCTTACTGAGCATATGGAACTCACTCTTTCCATGCCCCTCCCAGATAAAGAAGAAAATGAGAAACCGCTAGCTGACCTACCCATTGAAGTTTATGAGGATCCAGTGGATCCATAAAACTTGAGTGAATGATCGTTCCCGCACTCTGATGAGTCTAATAGCTTAGTAAAAGAAGTGGCCCTCTTTGTAGTTTGACTTCGTATTTTGCAGCCACTTCTTGCCTCAGTTATATGTATGTAATTAGAACTCATATATTTTTAAGAGTTTGTATTAATTTGCTCCACTGCATATAATTTTTATCATGAACTCATTATTCTATTTCTGTATCTAACTCCCACATGCCTTAATTAGCATTTGAGATGTCACATAGTCAATTGACTAATAGAGTAGATTATTATTAGTGCTCTTTCTTTCTTTTTTTTTTATTTTTGTTTTTTTCCCACATGAACCTTATAGTTATTAAACATATAAATCTAGACAGGTTGTTGTATAATTTCCCTAGGTATTGGCATTCATTTCAACACAATGAAAAATCAGTTAAGAGCAATCCCCAAACAAGTCTTATTAAGATATTTTGTCAAAGATAGTCCCTTATGGCGTTAAAAGAAAAAAATATGGAAAACAAATCCTAAAAGATCACTTGTGAATATAGTTTAATTCTTGAGACATCATAGTTGAGTTGTTTTGGGAATGACTAAGGCAGTAATGAAAAAGATGGAGTTAAAGTCTTCAAAGTGCATCTGTTTGTGCCTTGGGCAAGGTTAAAAGTGTGTGTCAGCAAGTCTTCTAAAAAAATTGACTTCAACATATATAATGTAACAGAATCAACATAAAACTTAAAAGTGCAGTATGTCCTTTTCCTACACTTCAACTACATATTGTCCCTAATGTGATACATATAAGAAGAAAAATAAGAACATAAAAGAAAAAAAAAATGAAAGAACTCCCCTGTTCTTGTGGCTGGGAAGTGGGACACAGTAGAGCCATTATCTGGTTCAGGTCCGAGGGGTGATTTTTATCGATTGGGGTAGGGACTGTACCATCACTTCAACTTTGTCTGTTAATTGACGGGTTAGCTGCTCGAGGTTATGTAATCATCTGTTGATCATCTGAACATGCATCAGTATGTAGTCCATGAATTGTTGGACGTTGGTAGGTTTTGAGTATGTTGCAACAGGTTCTGTATGTTCTTTTTTCTACTGTAGCTTCTCTTGTTCCTGGGCACTAGTGGTCCTAGAGGGGTGAAACATGGTTCATTGTCTTTAAGTTTCAACAGGCCCATGTTATCCAATGAATATAAATCTAAAGGAGTTTGTGGCAGACAATGTGCAAGTCAATTTCTTCAATATCAAAGTCAATGGTGAAGCGGGCATGCCTAGTGATGACCGAACCTAGGATTAAAGGTCTTTTGAAAGAAATAACATTAAAGAACTGTGATGCAAACTAAAAACCCATGTTCACCCTTCTCTTATGGACCATGCACCATGAAAAGTGCAACTCAGTTTTTGACAAAATGCTTGGTGCATTCTTTTGACCCTAAAAAGAATAAGTAAAAAACCTATGAGTGTATTTCATGCATGGGTCGTGCAGATATAAGTCCTTAGATTTACTAGGGTCATATGTATTAGTTAGGTTGTCGCAAAATTTGTCATACACAGTGATAATGTTAAAATCATCATAGAAATCATAATATGGGTGTTCACTCTCCCTTTCAAAAAAACCTAAAGCATCATTAAACTAGGTAATTAAAAAGTGAAAACGTCTACCTAACAAATGGAAGGAAATTAAATTCGATGTGTGAAGATTGAAATTTATGGGCTTATCAAATTGAAAGGTTGTGTAGAATTCCCTAACTAATTCTACGTATGTTGGCACATCAACATCGAAAATAGTTTGCCTAGCTGAAGGCATAGATAAGTTTCATAAAACTGGGCCTAATATTTAGGGTTTCTAAAGTCGGGTCGTGAACACACTTACCAGACACAATCAAACATTTATGGATTTCCTCATACCTTTCTTTTTCTAAATTATCCTAAAAAATTAAATGGCCACGTAGTTTGGATTCAGCAAGTTGGGGAATAGGTTGTCCTTCATGACCTGTGCCCACTTTCGATTTCTATAAGCTTCTGGGCTTTCACTAGTGGGCTCTTCCACTAAAGGCTATTGAGGGTCAGGTTGTTTGGTTACCTAGCTTGGTTCGACTGTCAGAGTGTGGGGTCTTCTGTTTGGAGAGTCAAGGACATTCATTACGGGGCAACGACATTGTTGACTAGTCTCTTCAAAACTGCTTGCACTGCAAGCAGTAGTGTGTTCCTCTTGTGTGGTTTGTGGTTCGAGTGCTGCTGGTGGAAATGGGGTTTGTGGTGGTGCTTCTTCAGTTGGTTGCTTTCTAGGTCTGATGCTTCCGTATTTTCTGACAGATTCCTTTTGCCTCATTTTTCCTAGTGTTGAGCGGTTTGGAAGTAGGGATTGTTCAAATTTGGATGAAGAAGTGAGGTGTTGAGTTCGGGATCAGGGGGAAAGTTCAGGTTAAGACAAAGAAATCTGACGGTGGTTATGAAGTGGAAGGAGTGGGTTGCATTTCAAAGAAGAGGTGTTAGGGAAAAAAATTTAAAATAAAATGGGCGCTAAACGAGCCTAGGCCAAGGCTTACGCGGATCTTGCAAAATAGGGTGTATGAGCTTTCTTTTTTGAAGTGAGCTTTGGGCAAGGCTTATGCATACATTCGAATTTAGCCCCAGACATAGCAACAACATAAGCCTTAGGCGATGTTTATATGAATTTTTCAAAACTTGTCTTTGTGTTGCATAGTAACATAAACCTTGGGCAAGGCTTAAGTGGTGTCGAAATCGAACCGCCAAATATAGTTGCATCATTAGCTTGGGGCAAGGTTTACGTGAATATTTATAAACTTGACCCCATATGTTACTGGGACTTAAGCTCTTGGGCAAAGTTCCTGCTTATTTCGTAAAAGATAGTGCAAGTGTTAACCTTTGGGCAAGACACATGCTAACCCTTCGGTAAGGCTTAAATTGTCAGTTTAAGCCGTGGGCAAGGCTTATGCAATGTTTTAGCGTGATAAACTAGTGGTTCCACATGCGATTTTTTCTTTAGTGATTTATAAATGAAGAAAACAAGTTTCAGTTAGATGATCTAGAATCAAACCATTAACAAAGATAGCTAAAAAAAAGAGAAATTTAAGAAAAATAACAAAAACTCAAATGGGTTGCTTCCCATTAAGCGCCCTTATTTACTGCCTTAGGTTGGATATTGCCTGTTGCCATCAATTTTTATCTCCAAGGATGCTCAGGGTGAGTTCCTCAATGTGTTGTGCAAAGAGTCCTTCATAGTAGGGCTTAAGCCGGTGCCCATTACTTTGAAAATTTTGTGCATCTCTAGACTCTTAATCTTAACTGCATCGTGAGGGAATATTTTAGTGACAATGAAGGGACCTAACCACCTGGAGCATAACTTTTTAGGGAAAAGCTTTAGACAAGAGTTGTAAACCAGAACCTTCTGACCCATAGAGAATTGTTTCCTACAGATCATCCAATTGTGAAAAGACATTGTTTTTTCCATATAGATTCTTGAATTTTCATAGGCATCGTTCCTTATTTCCTCTAATTCCTATAGCTACAGCTTCCCATGTTTTCCAGTTTCTTCCAAATTTATGTTGCAGGTTTTAATTACCCAATAGGCTTTATGTTCTAGCTCAATAGTAAGATGACAAGCCTTGCCCAAGACTAGACGTTAGGGTGACATCCCGATGGCAAGCCTTGAAGGCTGTTCTGTAAGCCCATAAAACATCATATAGCCACAGGATCCAATCCTTTCTATTAGAATTGACTATTTCCTCTAGTATGGACTTCACCTCCTTATTAGAGACCTGTCTGTGCCCACTAGTTTGTGGATGTTAGGCAGTGGAGGTGCGGTGAGTGACATAATACTTCTTGAAGAGGACTTCCACTATCCGATTGCAAAGATATGTTCCCTGCTCACTTATCAATGCATGAGGCACATCGAACCTGACGAAGATATGAGTTTTGATGAAGTTGACAACAGCCTTGGCATCATTAGTTCTGATGGCCTTAGCTTCCACCCACTTGGAGATGCAATCCACTACAAGCAAAATGTAGGAATTGCCAAAAGAGGATGGGAATGGTCCCACGAAGTCTATCCCCCATACATCGAAGATCTCATAAACTAGGATAGGTGTCAATGGCATATGATCCTTACGACCTAGATTTCCTATCCGCTAGCAATTCTCACATGTTTTGTAGCAGGTGTATAGATCATGAAATAAGGAAGGCCAAAACAACCCACATTCCAACACCTTTCAAGCTATCCATTTAGGGCCAAATGCCTTCTGGAAGCATGAGAGTGATAGAAGTTTAGAATGGAAGGGATTTTTACTTCAAGGACACATCCCTGTATTATTTGATCAGCACAGTATTTCCATAAATAAGGATCGTTCGACACATACTATCTAGCTTCTTTCTTGATCTTATCCCTTTGTGCTCTAGATAGTTCACCTGAGAGAGTATTAATAACTAAATAATTGACAAGATCAGTGTACTAGGGTGTTGATTATTGAATTGGGAAAAGATATTCATAAGAGAATTTATCCTTCAATAGTAAGGGCTCCTCATTTAGTGGTAGTTGACTAAGGTGATCAGCAACCAGATTTTTCATACCCTTTTGTCACATATTTCTATATCAAATTCTTATAATAGGAGTATGCATTAGATCATTTTAGTTTTGCTTCTTTCTTTTTTAGTTGATACTTAAAGGCTGCATGGTTCAAAAACACAATGATCTTAGTGCCCAACAAGTAGGAGCAAAATTTTTCTGGGGCAAACATGACTGCCAGTAGCTTCTTCTTAATGGTTGAGTAATTGACTTGAGCACTGTTGAGGGTCCTTGAGGTATAATAGATCATGTGTCGGTCTTTGACTATCCTTTCCCCAAGGACTGCACCTACGACCTGATTACTAACATCACACATGATCTCAAATGGTAATTCCTAGTTCGTGGCTGTATGATAGGTGCTGACACTAGATTCTTCTTAAGCACGTCAAATGCTTCCTTATAGGATACATAAAATTCAAAGGCCATTTCCTTTTGCAGCAGCCTATATAGAGGCTGGGTGATTTTGAAGAAGTCTTTGATAAAGCTCTTGTAGAACCGGACATGCCCAAAGAAAGATCAGACTTTTTGCACATTTATAGGGTAAGGTAATGCTTTAATCATATCCACCTTTGTCGTTTCTATGTCTATCCTCTTCAAAGACACCACATGTCCCAAAATTAACCCTTGGTTGAACATGAAATGGCATTTTTCATAGTTCAAGAGTAGGTTGGGTTCAAGGCATTATTTTAACACCTTCGTAATGTTAGTGAGATGTTCATCAAAGGAGTTTCTAAAAACTTTAAAGTCATCCATGAAGATTTCTATTATGCACTTCACAAAATTGAAAAAGATGCTGACCATGCTCCTTTAAAATGTGGCTGAAGTGTTACAAACTCCAAAAGGCATCCTCCTGTAAGCAAAGATGCCAAAGGGGCACGTGAAGGTGGTCTTCTCTTAATCTTCAGGTGACACTGAATATGATAGAAGCTTGATTAACCATCTAGATAGTAATAATGCATTCGACCAGCTAACCTTTCTAACATTTGGTTTATGAAAAAGAGGGAAAAATGGTTCTTTTTGGTGGAAGCATTCAGCTTCTGGTAATCTGTATAGACCCTCCATATGTTTTATACCCTGGTTGATACCTTTTCACCATCTTGGTTCTCTACTATTGTTATTCTCATCTTCTTTGGTATCATTTGTACTGGACTCACCCATTTGCTATCCGAAATAGGGTAGATGACTCCGACGTCTAGCAGCTTCAAGACCTCCTTCTTTACAACTTCAATCATTAGTGGGTTCAATCACCTCTACACCTATTGTTGGGCTTATTGTCTTCCTCTATCAGTATTTTATGCATGCAAGTAAAAGGTGATATTTCTTTAATGTTAGTGATGGTCCACCCGATTGCCTCCCTATAGTCCTGGAGTACCTTGATTAGTCTTTCTTCTTCTGTTTTGCTCAATTTATTGGAGATTATCACTGGAAGAGTTTCTCTCTCTCCCAGGACCATGTACTTCAGGTGTCTAGGCAGTGGCTTCAGCTCTAATTTAGGTGTCTGCAAAACAAAAGGTGGGAGTTTATATGAGAAATAGGGAGATCAATGTGAGGGGCATTACCTTTTAGCTAAAGTGATTCCAGTTCGAACACAACCTTCTGTAGATTTCTATAACAAGGCAGTCTTCCTCTAAAGCCCCTAATCTATCAACATTGAAACCATCACATAACACAATATTCAACTCACACTAGGGCATAAATCAAAATACTTTTGATTTAAAGAATCCACGATGTCCACATCATATACATAAGATAAAGTCAGTTGGATACTTCATGGCATCATACACATTAAACTTAAACACTCTCCATCAAATTCTATAGTGAGGGTACCATTCTATACGTCTATTTTGGTCTTGGTAGCATTAAGGAAGGGTCTTCCTAACAGAAGATCTGATGCGTTTTGGGATTTATCATCCTTCATATCTAGTATATAGAAATCAGCTGGAAAAATGAGGTTGCCTACCTGGACTAGTACATCTTCTAGGACTCCTTCGGGATAAACAATCGACTTGTCAACCAACTGGATGATGATACTAGTCTCCTTTAATGGCCGAGTGTTTAACTTAGAGTAGATGGATAGTAAGATTACATTTATAGAGGCCCTAAATCACATATGGCATTTCCTATGCCAAAGGTACCTATTTTACACGAGATGGCAAACATACCTTGGTCTTTACACTTACGAGGCACTTGTTTGATTGCATCAAGCAATGGGATGTTCACCTCAACCTTGCAAAAAGTTTCCACAATCTCCTTGGCCTTCCTCTCTTTCTTGGTTTTGGCAAATCATTCTGGGAAGGGTAGACTAGCTGTTAACGATGTTGGCTGGTTAGAGCCTGACTTTATTTGGCAGTTATTGTCCTCAACTGTAACTTCAGGTGCCTTACCCAAGGCTTCTACCTCTGCCCCCTTTTGTAAGCCCTGCCTAACGCTTACTTGGCGAGGATTTTCTTGCAATTCTCTACCACTTTGTAATGTGACTGCACTTACATTGGGTTTTAGATTTACTTATGTCTGTGAGGATAGTTTACCTTGGGATTCTAGTTTGCTCATGGAGGTTGTTAGTTGGCTCATCTATGTCTTCAAATTTTTTATGCTAAACCTCATTTCCTATTGAAATTACTGGGTATTAATGGTAAGGGACTTGATTATTTCCTTAAGAGATCGACCATACTTCAGAGGTGGTTGTTGTTGCTAAGATGATCACGATTGGTATTGCTGAAAGATTTGCTTCCTTGACTTGTAGCTGAAGTTTAGGTGATCTCTCCATCTGGGATTGTATGTGTTAGAGAACGGGTTGTATCTCTATTACTACTGGTTATAGAATCCTCCCAATGCATTAACATGCTGCTAGTCATCCTCTTAGAGTGTATGACACATATCAGTAGGATCCCCAGCATGCGCACATATTTCATAGACCTTTGCTCTCAAGGTATTTCCTGCAACCATGTTTTGAACCAAATGGGTTAGCTAAAAAATTTAAGACACAATGGAGGAAATACTTACCTCATTTACCCTCCTTGAGGTGTCTCGCATGGTCACGAACTACTGCGAGATGGCTACTATAATTATTATCAATTCTGTAACTTCTCACAGTGTCTTATTTACTATGGCACCACTGCTGGCATCCAGCATTCTTCTTTTTAAGGAAAGTATCTCTTCATAAAAATAGTGGATAAGGGACTCTTTTAATATGCCGTACTCTGGGCAGCTGACCTCTAATCACTTAAACCTCTCCCAGTAGTTATGAAGGCTCTTCGAATCCTTTTGTTTGATTTTGCATATCTCCCTCCTTATTCCAGTAGCTCGCCAAGTAGGGAAAAATCTGTCCAAAAAAGACTTCACCATATATATCCAGGTTGTAATCGAGCCGAAAGGCAAGTAAAAGAACCAGTCTTTGGCAACATCATCCAAGGAGAAAGGGAATACCCTCAGTTTGATATGTTCTTTAGACACCCCTTGTGGGTCCATACTTGAACATACTACATGGAACTCCTTAAGGTGTTATGCAGGTTCTCGATCTCCAGGCCCCTAAACTTGGGTAGTGGGTGAATCAGATCAGATTTTAGCTTGGAAGCAACATCTAGATCTGGGCAGGTGATGTAGAGAGGCTACTAGTTTGTGGGTGGCAAGCCAAATCTCTTAAAGTACGTTCCTGTGCCATTTGCTCTGTTTCTTCTGCATTGCTTCCTTTAAAACCCGTGCCCTGTTGACACGCTCTCCTTCTTAGCTTGGTCTGTTTCCTCAAGCCTTTTGTAGTTTTTTTTTATCTCTAAATTGTAGAGGAGGGGTTCTCCACAATCAGACTTGGTCATAAAAAGAAAATTTTATCTCTAAAATTTATATGCTAATTACATCTCTATGCCACCAATCCCACCTTGTAATATCTACCCTCGAAATTTGGCCTGAGATTAATTTTAAAAATTAAAATTAATATATAAAAATATAAAA
>NW_019014587.1:268409-394490 GCF_000150535.2 Carica papaya
ACATCATATGTGTTATACATAAACATGCCTACACAATAACTATAATATATACAACTTATATGCATGGTTCTCGACTTAAATAAATATATATATATACACATAACACATACAACATAGGTATACTTCATATTTACACGAGGCATATATGTATTCCACAGCATGCACATACAAGTTATTCACTCATATCCACTAATAATATATATAAATACATCATACAACATACAATTAAATATATATATATATGCATCATGACAACTCAGTAACTAGGTGGCACAAAATCTGCATATACACCCTAGTGACAATATGCACACATAAACATAAATAATACAC
The DNA here is from genome assembly GCF_000150535.2 of Carica papaya. Next base: position 268,740 of record NW_019014587.1, read on the forward strand.
AACATAATATAGATCTCCAATCATATGCAATTGCACACACACATGATTAGTTCGCAAAAATCATGTTAGAAAACTTAAATAATTTGAAAGGTCTGTAAACAATTCATCTTAATAGAAAATAAAATTTTATAAAAACATGGAGGCCTATGAATGAGACTAACCCAATCCCTTAACTATAGTTGAATCGGAAAAAAATGTCAGAATCCTTATTGGGTCATATCTACACTCTCCTCTAAATATGGAAGTATTTAGATAATTCCCTCTTTTGCAAAGAGAAAATACATTGGTTAGATGACGAACACTTATGGAAATAATTAAAATACAAAAGCAGATCTAGATTTTTCCATAGACACATGATCCCGGTCAGCGAAATCACCACATGCCACCACACGCATGTCCCTAGTTCACCATGCATCGTCGCTGTAGTATCACCACTGGAGTGCCACTACCAAACCACCTCACACCACCATAAAATATCATAAAACAAGCCGCACACCCAAACCCGACATAGATTTGATTAAATATACTAAGGACATTATTGGAACTTTTAATAAATTAAGAAAAATGGACCATAGGAACTCAATTGAAAAGTTTCTGAGAAATTTAAAGTTGTATAATCATTGGCCATGATTTATTCCTCAAATTTAAATAGTTTAGATTTAATTAGAGAGGCTATAAATATAACTAGGATTTTTTTAAATTTTAGCAACAAAAAAACCCCTAAGAGAATTAGGAGTCATTGGCCAAGGAAGGAAGGAGGGGGGGTAGTTGCACAAGCTCACTTTGGGCGTCATACCGGTGGCGATCCAAAGGTAAATTCTTTGACTTAGATGACTTCTATTAATTCTAATCTTAAACCTGAAGGTAGTTCGGTGTCCTAGGCTAAATGCTGAGGTAATGTAAAGTTTGTCAGCTCATTTTATGTAGATAACTAATAAAAGAAAGATTCATCGCACCACAATCATCGTTCGTTCCAAAATCTAAGGAAAAGTAAGAGTAGTTTATTACCCTAAATTCCCAGATTTCAAATAATCTAGTGATTTGATTTTTTGACTGACTGAATATTATGGTATTGTGGAGAGATTAGTTATTTTAAGAATATTTGAGAATGAAGATATTGAAAATTTTGGAAAGCATTATGTATATAATGGTGTAGTGTGAAAAGTTTGAAATCTGGTGAAACAAGGAGCGATGGAGGTTTCCTAGATGTCTCAGGCATCAGGAGGAAGAAGATGAGTTTTTTCTTGGGGTGGGTACTAGGTTGGGTCTTCAAACCGTTAGGCCTAGATCTAAAAGTTCTAGTAATTTGGGTCAGAGCAAGCCCAGCAGGCCTCTTGGTTTGATTTTTTTTATAGAAAAAAGATAGTCGTAATAGAAACTTAAATTATTATTCGACATACCTTAAATGGGTTGGGAAGGAAGAGTTGGGCCAACTTAAAGAAAAAAAGGGAAATAAGAATGAAATGAGCTGTTACACATATTAAAATAAATTAAAACAAAAATAAATCAAAATATTTTAAAATATTACCAAATGGGCTTAGACTTAGTGGGCTTTTAGTTTTGTTGAAAGGGTATTCAGTTCTGATGATTAAGATGGGCTAGGGAGGAATATTTTATTGGACTTCTAGCCTAGAAAACAAATAAAGTAGGTTGTAGCTAATAATTATTTGCATCCAAAGAAATATCCAAATAGATCACCTACTCATATTGTGAATGAATAGTAATAGGTTGTGTAAACAAAAATAAATATCAAGGACCAAAAGTCTTGAGAATTAGTACAAAGCTTTTATTAAATTCCTGAAATGGTAAGTATTATTTAAATGGTTGTATTGATAGCAATAAAAGCTATGACATTATAAAAAGATTTAAAAAATAATAAAACAAGGAAAGTGCATTAAGAATTAGTGATTGATAAGCAATAATAAAGTATTTAAGTCGTTGTAGAATGGGTATAAATAATTTAAGATTAACAGCGAATATTATCATGAAGAAATGTCGAAGTGTTGGATGAGTATAAATTAGGGAGTGAATAAAGAATTTCATGAAGTAAATAATTGAGTGTAATTATGTGACCAACCTTTTTACATATCCTTGACAACTTAAATTATTTTAAGAGAGAATGAGTTCGATTATTTGGAATGAATCAATTAGACATTTAGAAATAAAGAAATAGGTCTCTTATTAGAATTAATTGAAATTAGTAAAGTAAGGAGTTTAAAATTATAATTTATAATAAACTATCTTAGAGAATACATTGGGTAAACAGCAACGATTTCTTATCGGGGTGATGTGAGTAAATGCACAGTTTCGGATCGGTATGGAATGATCATGAACTTTATCTCATGGACTGCTTATTACTCTGTAACTATGACTGTAACTATGATTGTAACTATGATTTTGTCCCTGGGGGACAATGTGAATTGTAACTATGACTGTAACTATGACTATGTCCCTAAGAGACAACGTGAAATCATAACTATGACCGTAACTATGACTTGTGGAATCTATGATTTGGTCCATGTTGATAGAGTGAATTTTCATCTCCTTCCATGATTGTGACTGAACGATATTATGTGATATGATAATGAGTCTATGAGCTTTTTTTATTTGTTGTGTTGGTGAATAATAAAAATATGTTGTTATGTGAATGTGTACATGAGATAGGATATTCTACGTACTTAAGGAAAGATGTTATATGCATGAATATATGTTTAAGAAAAGGTATTTATATGTGCGATACGTGTTCAAGAAAGGGTATTTTATGTGTGGATATATGTAATTAATACGAATATGATATTGCATTTGTGAGATTGTGAATAAAGCAAAAGTAATTTATGAGAATGTAGTTACATTTTAATGGATACCTTATGGATAATTTAAAATATATGGGAAGAAAAGATACTTTATATGTGGATATGTGCAATCAATGTGATTATAACATTATGTAATTGAGATTGAGAAACTATGGATATCTTTTGAATGAAATGATGTATATGTAAGTGAAAACCATATGATTAGTGAGATCAACGTAGTTGTAATAAGACATGGAAATCATATGGTTGTGAAGGGCGTGGTAAGCTAGAGCTAAAGGTAATGGTTTAGATCAGTATATTATCTCTAATCTTTGGATTGGAGTCTAAACTATTCTTACTGAGAAAGTGGTGGCCCACCCCCTTTTTATAAATTTCAGAACAAAGAGTGCAGGACTAAGCCAAAGAACTTTCAGAACAAGGAGATCTTGCCTAAAAGGAATAAATGATAGAGAGACACTTGTTTTTTTTTATGAATTTGATCTTTCAGATTTTTAAAGCGTCATTTGATCTCTAAGCTTTCAATTATAGTAGGAAAAAGTTTTAAATACCCTATAATATGTTAAAGTTGAAGCATATTAGAATTAGTTTTGAGAATGATAATCCTTATAAAAAAATATGAATGTTATTACTTACTTCGATATGCATGAATGAAAAGTAATAGCCATATTATTTATGAAATTTTGGGTTGTTACAATTGGTATCAGAGCCTAAGTTCCTCAGAATATCCGAAAGACTAACCTTGAAAATTTTTGTCTTGAAAATTTTGGGTTTTGTATTGATTACAGGGAGTAGAATAAGGTTACAATCAAGAATAAATATCCCATTCCTAGAATTGATAATCTCTTTGATCAGCTTTAGGGTGCCAAGGTGTTCTAAAAAATTGACTTGCGTTCGCGATATCATCAATTGAAGGTCAAAGATGAAGACATTCCAAAGACAGCTTTTTAAACAAGATATGGACATTTTGAATTTATAGTCATGTTGTTTGGACTAACCAATGCACCTGCGATTTTTATGGATTTGATGAATAAAATCTTCAGACCATTTTTAGATTAGATTGTTATAGTCTTCATTGATGATATTCTAATATACTCCAATAGTTGGGAAGGGCATGATTAACATTTGACACAAGCTTTACAAGTCTTTAAAGAGAAGAAATTGTATGCTAAGCTAAGTAGGTGTGAGTTTTGAATATATCGAGTCATATTTTTGAGATATGTAATATCAGCTAATGGAGTATTAGTAGATCTACGTAAGATTGAAACGATGCTGAATTGGGAACAACCTCCTACAGTCAAGGAAGCTAGGGGATTCTTAAGACTGGATGGATATTACCATAGATTTGTGAAAGGGTTCTCAAAACTTGTAGCTCCCCTATCACGACTCATGAAGAAGGATGTCAAGTTTGAATGGGATGAAGCATATGAAAAGAGCTTTGCAAAGCTTAAGAAATGATTAACTACCACACCTGTATTGACTCTACCGAATGGGACTGGGGGATACATAGTGTATAGTGATGTTTCAGATTAGGATTTGGGTTGTGTGCTAATGCAGCATGGATGAGTTATAGCCTATAGATCTAGACGATTGAAAACTCATGAATGAAACTATCCCACCCATGACTTGGAGCTTGTTGCTATCATCTATGCCTTGAAGATTTGGCGTCATTATATATATGGGGAGACTTTTGAGAATTTTACTGATTATAAAAGTTTGAAGTTCATCTTTACCCAGAAAGATCTCAACATGCGCTAGAGGCATTGGATGGAGTTCCTAAAAGATTATGATTACAAGATATTGTACCACCCAGGTAAGGATAATGTGGTGGTTAATGCCTTTAGTTGAAAAAATACATCCATGTTAGCTCATATAATGATTTCAGAGTGGCAAATGGCAGAAGCCATACAGGGTTTACAACTCTAAGACAGAAAAAGTGTTACTTATATGCAAAAATTGATAATCCAACTTGAATTAATTCAAAGAATTAAAGAGGCTCAGTTGACCTATTTAACTCTAGCAGCCATCAGAAAGGACAAAAAACAAGGTTTATAGCTAGAATTCAGAGTCTTAAATGATGGTTTGCTCAAGTTCTAAGACAAATTGTGTATTCCTAATGTTGAAGAACTAAAGAGAGATATTTTAGGTGATGCTCACAATTCAAAGTTCACTATTCACTCGGGCAACACAAAGATATATCAAAGCTTGAGGCATTAGTTTTGGTGGAGTGGTATGAAGAATGATATAACTACTTTTGTCTCAAAATGTCTCACCTGTTAACACGTTAAGGCAGAATACCAGAGACCAAGTTCATTATTACAACCACTATCAATACCAAAATGCAAATAAGAATATATTGTAATGGACTTTGTGGTGGGTTTGCCCAGGGCCTGTGCTGGTCATGACACTATTAGGGTGATTGTGGACTAACTTACCAAATCATCACATTTTTTAGCTATAAAGATGACTAATCCCTTGGATAAGTAGGCCAGGACATACATAAAAGAGATAGCAAAATTATATTGAATTTCAGTGTCAGTAGTATCAGACATAAATCTTAGGTTCACTTCTAGGTTTTAGGAAAGTTTTCAGCAAGCAATGGGAACCAAGCTATATTTTAATACATCATTCCATCCTCAAACTGATGGCCAATCCAAGATAACCATTCGTACACTTGAGGATATGCTCAGAGCATATGTTTTCAATATTAGAGATCATTGGGATGATCATTTGTGACTAATAGAATTTTCTAACAATAACAGTTATCAGGCAAGCATCGACATGGCACCTTATAAAACACTGTATTGTCAACCTTGTAGGTCCCTAATCTGTTGGGAAAAAATAAGGGGAGAGAAAATTAATTGGTCCTGATTTTGTGGACGAGACTATGGCGAAGATTATCAATATCAAGAATATCCAAATAGCTCAGAGTAGAGAAAAGAGTTCTACAGACACTCGAAGAAGGGACTTGGAGTTTGAAGTAGGTAGTCATGTATTCCTTAGGGTTACTCCTCTAAAGGGTGTTACCAAATTTGAAAAGAGAGGAAAGTTAAATCCCCACTTCATCGGACCTTTTGAAATTTTGGAAAGAATTGGAGTGTTTGCTTAAAGGTTAGCTGTGACATCCCAGTTGCCAATTAAGGTAAATGGGTGTCAGATACAGATTCAGAATAACGAGTGCATGATAATATTTATGCAGTAGAATCAAACATTAACAAATTCCTTACAAATATATATAATGTTCCAAATACATATATCACTGAGGCCAGATGTGGCAACAAAATACAAAACATAAAGGCCACTTCTTCCATTATGCTACTGAAATTCAACAGAGTGTGGAAACAGTCATGCACTCGGACTTATGGATCCACGAGATCCTCATAGACTTTCAAGGGTAAATCTGCCTGCGGTTCCTCATTTTCTTCCTCATCTCAAGAGGAAGGGGATGGAAAGAGTGAGTTCCATATGCTCAGTAAGAAAAATAGTATTAAAGTAACATCGTAAGATTTCAAAAGTTTATTATTTAATCTCACTATTTAGCTTTCTTATTTATCTAACTCATCATTAATAAATGAAACTATTTATTTGAATATCAAAATAGTACGTTAGCACAAAAAATTAAATATACATATATCATGCCAAATAATAAAGAAAATTAAATAAATCATAAAATGCAAAGATATTTTGTGTCATGCTTCACGAAGTTGTTATAAACTTCCATCTTAGAGGGTATATGCAGATTTCTAACTATCAAATTGGAATGGCTAGATCAGATACAAATGCGGCAATTTGCTCAAGCCTACTTTGGGCTGGCCAAACCATGGTACGATCTATGACCATAGCCGTACCAATCATAGTGGTCCTAACAGATATCTATAGTAACGACACTACTTAGCCAGGAGTGACCCTTACAGATAGTGCGATACCATTCTCGTAGAGGGCACGCTATCATCCACTGGCAGCTATCCTTTTACGTCTTTCCAGACCAGATATGGGAGGGAGAAACAGATATCTCAAAGGGTAAGGGGAATAAATATCCTTCAGAGATAAAAAGCCTAACGAGACACTTGATGTAATATGCATGTCAATACATATATACTTCAGACCACGCAGGCTTCATTCTACTTTTCTCTTTTCTTTTCTTTTTACTTTTATTATTATGGACTATATGTTACATTTATTACATGCAAATTCATCAAGTGTCAGTAATTCATATAGCACGCTCGAAAATCAGAACAATTTGACTCATTTGAACATAGAGGCATGTAAAATAGAAAAAAATAACAATCATATTAAATTTATTTATTAAAAATACTCCTTAGGACGTCAAAAGTAATATTAGATTCTTTACCAAAACCTTAATGTTTTCTTCTTCACCGTTTTTCTTTCTTTCTTTTCTTCTCTCACTATTTTACTATCTCTCTCTCTCTCTCTTTAAACCTTTGAAAAATAAAAGAAATGGAAGTGTCGAGAGGAAGAAAAAGGGAAGGAAAATTTATAAAATTTTGAAACTGTTTGATTCGTGCCAAGTGGTGAAATCCGGTGAAGAGAGATGAGAAAAAGATTCTTGGCATAAAAAACAAGGGAGAAAATTTTCCTCCACCACTGGCGATAGTGCACCGCCCAAAGTAGCAGTGGTGCACAACCTGAGGTGGTAGTGCTCGGTCGGCATACTGCAGGCTAGCTTGCAGGCGCACAGGCCTGTCGCTGCACGCACAGGGCCTTAGCGCACTAGGTACCGTGCGCGCAGGCCCCAAGTGCACAGGGCCTGTTCGTGCAAGCCTGCTGCACAAACAGTGCGCACACACTGTCCGACACCAATTTGTGCATGGAGTGATGCGTGGACGGCCTGCCTATATGTGACAGGATGCACACGCAGGTCCTAACCCTGCGCCTCCGCGCAGGGGGGACGTGTATGCTGTGTGCACGTCCCGTGCGTGCCTGTATGCGGAGGGGACATGTGCGTTATACGTACATCCCATGCGTGTTAGCGTGTGGAGTGGACATGCGCGTTGTGCCCAGCACCCGCGGTCACTGTGTGCGCATGCACGCGCACACAGTTCCTAGCACCCGCACGGGCAAACTGCTTTCTTGTGGGATTTTTCCCACGAGCAAATTTTCTCTCGTTTTGCTGTTTTCTTATTTTTTTCTAAATTTTTCCTTAGAAATAAAATAAAATAATTTAAAATATTTTAAGATAACATAAAATTAAAAATAATAAATAAATAAATAAAAATAGATCAAGATCATGAATCTTGAGAAATGTTAAACAGTATAAATTAATTTAAGTTTAAGGCAGCTAACGACCCAAATAAATAGAGTTTTCAAATTATTTTAGCACAGTGATAGGCAGAGTATTACATTAGCATTGCCACCGAAATTATCTTGACTTCATAACATCTTTCATGTATCGATGTTATGCAAGTATAATCTTGATCCTTCACATGTTCTATCCTACAAGCCTCACTCACTTCAAGAATACTTATCTTATGAGGAAGTGCATGTTCGTATTATGGAGCCTCAAGAGAGAATGCTTCACAAAAGAACTATTTTCTTTGTCAAGGTACTATGGCAGAATTACTCAAAGTGCGAAGCTACTTGGGAACTAGAATCAGATTTTAAAGCCATGTATCTCAAGTTGTTTGGTGTACTATAGGGGGAAGAATTATAATGACCAAAAAAAAATTATATATATATAGATGTTTTATGATTGATGAAGTTGATGGGTAAAATTTGTTAAATAAATTTGAAATTTTTGAAATTTTAATAAATTAAGAAAAAAGGACCATAATGATATATTGAAAAGTTGCTGATAAATTTAAAGTTGTATAATCAACGATCATGATCTATTTCTCAAATTTCGATGATTCGAATTTAATTAGAGCGGCTATAAATATAACAAATGTTTCTCAAAATTTTAGCAACAAAAAAACCCTTAAGAGACTTAAGAGCTTATGGCCAAGGAAGGAAGGAAGGGGGGTAGTTGCGTAAGCTCACTTTGGGCGTTGTACCGGCGGCTATCCAAAGGTAAATTCTTTAACTTAGATGACCTCTATTAATTCTAATCTTAAACCTGAAGGTAGTTCGGTGTCCTAGGCTAAATGCTGAGGTGACATAAAGTTTGTTAGCTCATTTTATGCAAATAATCGATAAAAAAAAGATTCATCCCAAAATCTAGGGAAAAGTAAGAGTAATTTATTACTTTTAAAACCCAAATTTGAAATAATGTAGAGATTTGATTTTTGATTGAACGAATATTATGGTATTGTGTAGAGATTAGTTATTTTAAGAATATTTGAGAATGAAGATATTGAAAAATTTTGAAAGCATTATATATATGACGATGTAGAGTGATAAGTTTGAAATCTGGTGAAACAAGGAGTGATTGAGGTTTCATGGATGTCCCAGGCGTCGAGAGGAAGAAGATGAGTTTTTTTTTTGGGGCGGGTAGCAGGTTGGGTTTACAACTCGTTAGGCCCATATCTGAAAGCTCCAGCAATTTAGGTTAGACTAACTCAATAAGTCTCTAGGTTTGATTGTTTTTTTTTAAAAAGGGTAGTTTTAATAGAAACTTAAATACTGATTGGGTATACCTTAAATAGGCTAGGAATGAAGAGTTGGGCAAAATAGAAGAAAATAAAGGAAATAAGAATGAAATGGGGTGTTACACATATTAAAATAAATTAAAATAGAAATAAATTAGAAGAATTAAAAATATTACTGAATGGGCTAAGCCTTAGTAGGCTTCTGGTTTAGTTGGAAGGATATTCAATTATGATGATTAAGATGTGTTGGGGAGGAATATTTTATTGGACTTCTAGCCTAGAAAATAGATAAAGCAGGTTGAAGCTAATAATTATTTACGTCCAAAGAAACATCAAAACAGATTACCTACTCATATTGTGAGATATAGAGTATTAACTAAGAAAGTCTCTAGGGAATATAATTAGTCTGTTAGAAAAAATAAAAAAATTAATCTTAACTAGAATAGGAAGAAAAGGAAAACAAAACAAAAACTTGGAAGAATAAAAAATTTATAGTTAACCAGTTTAAGATTGGTATGGCTAAAATTCAATGGTGTGGTGAACCCTATCCTTGGGTGGATGGAAACTCTTCTAGATGTGATTGAGGTGTGTGTTGTGTTCTGGGTCACTTGGCGACGAACTGCTATGACCCTTGTGTGTGTTTTGGCTGTGTGTGTATCCCTTTGTAATAGTGGGAATCCTAATCCGCCAATTGGATAACAGAGTCACCCGTGCAATCTCAAAGAAAACTTTAAAATTTTAATAACTTTAACTTAATGATTGTATTGGGGCAAATCGAGAATCGGGCATACCCACTGAGGGGTTACAGATGTCTCGATTTGACCAGAAACTTGCGAAAAACTCTAGTATGTGAATTTTTGGAATAAATATGGATTAGAGGGAAACTGCTATATGAGTATGGTTTTGGAACTTGAGATGATGTGATAATAGTGTGCGATATAAAGTGGTTATAATTATGGTATTAAGAAAAGAAAAATTTAGTTTTTAATTATGAATAAATTTAGTTTTTAAATATGATCTCTGTTCCGATTTTATGATTGAATAAATGTGTGTGTGTGTGTACCATGAGTTTATTTGGTTTAAAATCTCTAAATTAGATGGATTTTTTCATAGACTTGTATTTGATAAACTATTTATTGAAGGATGGTAAGATGGAAAAACATAAACAAACAAGGAAGGTATGGGTTTAGAAAAGAAATATACTTATATATCTCCTTGTAGGTTAGTTTTTTGCATAGAGTAAAATTGGAAAAAAAAAGAATTTTAAAATAAATTAAATTTAGAAAATGAATGAAATATGCCAGTTTTAAAATCATTAAAAAATTCAGTCAAGAAAAGTAGAATAAAGTAAATAAAAGAAGTAAATTATCAAAACCGAATTAAAACATATATATATAAATAATAAAAACAAATAAAAGAAATAAATTATTAAAATAAAATAAAATAAATAAAGCTCTAGAGAAAAGAAGTTAATTAAGGGAATTATGGATAAAAGGAGTCTAGATGAATAATTAAGAAAGAATAAAAGAAAACTAATAAAAAATTTAATAACTAAAATATTTAGTAAATAAGTTTATTTAGTACTCAAGAGGAGTATTACAGGAATTAATGTTATGACTGTTATCATTGCTTACTGTTTACTGATAAGAACCCTACCCTTAGATTGGGTGGATACTGAACTATTTACTGTTTAGCATTTACTAATATAACTGTAATTCTCTTTTCTTAGTGGCAGTGGTGTCCTCACTGTCTCATTGGTATTGATTTAGGCATCTACATGCAGTAGGATTATAATTATTAAAATAATAAAATTTTATACTAAAACTTCAAATGTAAGTTCAAACTTATGTGTGTGTGTTGGATGATCAAGTACGGTATTGAGCGCACTATTAATCTAATAGTGATAACTGAGATCATTGAATGATTGATGAAAGTACTGAAATTGGTATAAATTAAACTGTAATTTTATAAGCTGCATTTACTTGTTTTTAAAATATTTTTTGTGTAAATATTAGTGCTGGTCTTATCGAGTTATTTGTCCCTAATCTAATTTCCCAAATTATAATGAAGATTTGCCTCTTGATGCGTGTTTGGATTTGTTTCACGAGGATCAGGATAAGATGACTAATTATATGGATAAAATTAAAATTATTATTGCAGCTGAATGGCTTCAATTTCCTTTATACATCTCACTAGGAGCTTCACAAGAAGAACGAACTTGATATGTTTGTTCCTGATCCATACAAGGTTAAGTTTAAGGCAACAAGTTTGATGAGAATGAAATAGAGCTGGTGAAGTTTTTTATGAGGAAAACAATCAATTTGGAAATTTTGTTCTTGTAACTCCTAAGAAAAATGCTCTTAAAATTTATTGTAATGTTGCATATTATTATTACAAGCCTTTTTTTTCCTCGAGACCATCGAGACAAACTTGAATATCTGTTTATGAGCAGTCCAAAAATACTGATCATCTGTTGATTTAAAATTGACGTATAATTGTGCATTTACTATTTTTTTAAGGAACTATGATAAATGAATCCAATGCACTTAGTTTAAACATATTACGTTGAATTACTAATGAGATATAATACTATAATATTAGTCATCCCAACAAAAAAAAAGATTTTTTTAAAAGGTGATTAGATGTTATATAATAGAGATATTTTTTGGTGATAGTTAAGATTTTATAGTCACTTCAATAGAACTTTAAGAAAATTTTTTCTAATTATTTTACCATTTATATAGGATACACTAATTTTTTAGGCTGAGACAATCATTGACCAGGCACAATTCTTTGGTGGTGGCTTACTACAATTCTATTTAATAATTTTATATTTTATTTCTAAAAAAAAAAAGTTAATGATCTCATTTTTATAGAAGCTAAGAATTTTGAGTATTAAGAAAAACATCCAATTCTTTAATAAACTATTATTTTTCAAGAAATAATATTTGTATATATTTAAAAGAAAGCCAATAACATATCACTAGTTTTTACTAAATTAGATTTTTTATTTCATTTGGGGATTTTAGTAAAATTCTCTTAAATAATAGGTTTATGATCAATCAAAAAATAAATTCAAAGATACCTCACACTTCTATTAAATATATTTTATATGTACATACTTTACAAATTAAAATATGTCTACTTAAACAATATGTAACATTATTATTAGAGAATTTTGAGATAAAAAAAGACTATACATATATACATAAATACACATATATATCCTCTGTTGTCCTTTAGTTCTTCTCTCATTAATTTCAAAGAGTTTTCTTTCTCTTCTCCAAAACCCAAATTCGAAACATAAATTTTCAAGTCGAATCATCACCCATCATAAAGCAATAAACACTTTTGATAAAAGCTTTTAATGCATGGCTACCACAGAACCTGAATAAACAATGACTAGTTAAAGAGCCTTATCGTCAACCACCTCCACGCCCAGAGCCTCTGCAGATGCTGCCGCCAGCACTGTAGGGATTTATGTACTACGTGATGGAAGATGGTGCATGCATCCAGATTCTAATTGAAAGTGGTGATGGAAGATGAAACTTCTAATCTCCATAATCATTAAGCTAGAGTGAAGACGAGGACATTATAGCTGTGCATTTTGCATAAAATAAATATAGTTGTGGCATTGACAGTCTCTAAAGCGACATTTGTAGCAACCAAAGCAAACACATGATTGCATTCTGCAATTTGTATCTCTTGTACACCCTCTGGGAGTTTTGCGACTTACCCTTTCTTCATCAGCATCATAGTTTATCTTATAGAAACACATATAGACACATTACCGAACATAACATGTAGTGGATTTGCACATAAATAAATATATATACAACCCAAATAATGATAAAGGTTTACCTCTCATAGGGCCAGTTAGGGGACCTCCACTTTTTATTAGCCAAAGCATCATGGTAGAGCTTGTAATTCTAGTTGTACGGAGGTGAAAGCGTTGGTCCTTTTTACACCTTGTGTAGGTAATGAACTCCCCCCGATGGAACTATTGCTTTTTTCCAATTAGCTTTGATCTCTTGTTTAGGTCTACAGCAAGTTGTAGTATTTAATTTTGTGCTTCTATACAAATAGGAGATCTTGTACGTATTCCCATAAAAGTCATGGGACAAATGAAAACTTGAATAATTCTTTACTCTTATATAAATAGAAGATCTTGTGAGTATTCCTTCTACCTATAAAAGTCGTCTAACAAATGATAAATACTCAATTAAGTAAACTAAGTCACAAAGTTATAAAAGTTATCAGTATCTTAATAGTAGTTTACTTTATCATAAAACGTGATGTTTTGGAATAGTACACATTGAATTGCTAATTGCATCTTTATGCCACCAATCCCACCTATTTAATATTAGTTGATAATTCCATGTTTTATATATATATTTATATGCATCCATTTATACATAATGTGAGGAAATTTTGAGGCTAAAAATTTAGGTGACAATGAAGAGATAACATAATGTGAGGAAACAAAAAGTTGACTATGAGCTAAGAGGAAGAGAGAAAAAATTGACTACTTGAATAAAAAAGCTTTCAAGGAGGATAAATTTTTTATTTTAAAGATCTAATATATCATGTGTTGGAATAATTATTTTATATATAATTATCTTTTAAAATTTCGTACAATGTCAGTAATAAGTTAAAGCTAACTCAAAAAATTTATAAATATATTACATTAATTAAACTTATAATATCAGTAATACGTCAAATTAATATTAAAAAGTAAAGTTTATACGAGTATACAATCATTTAAAAAGCTCACAAGGTATTAAATGTTATGACCATATAAACCTTTAGTTTATAGTTTAAAATGTTATCATTATCGACTATATATTTTTTATATTATACTATGATGTATGTTTTAAGGTATTTTAGAATTTTCATTAACAATTAGATCATATTTTTTATGTTAAATTTCAACCAGTTTTTTTATATATTGGTATATAAATATATGATTTAAATTAAAAGCTCTCATTAAAATAGTTAATCGCATTATTGTAAAGTATAGTAAATTTTTCGAAAGAAACAAACAAATGCATTACATTAATTAATAAAAACCACGCAATCAATGAAAAGAATCAATGAGAATTAAGGGATGAAAAAAAAGATTTTGCATGTTAATCAAGCATTCATACTAAAAAAAAAAGAATTAATGATCACATTTTTCATGAAGCAAGACTTTTGAATATTAGAAAAAAAATCTAGTTGTTTAATAAACTTTTATTTCTCAGATAATAACAAATGCATTTGAAAACCAAAAAAATTGGGTTACATATCAATTTTTTTTACCAAATTAGAATCTACATACATATGTTTGTACAGTATGGTAAAGAAATATGAATAGGGTAGACTTCGTTAACTGTTATTATTAAATTGGTCTTCTAAAGACAAAAATTACGAAATTAAAAAATAGTTTGCAAAAAATATTAAATGGTATTCCATCTATCTCATTTTCCTTCCTTCACTTTCCCTTTTGAGCTTTATTGTTCCAATAAAACTCAGCATCTTCATCCATAATTCTCAATTCCCGTAAAAAATTGAAAAAAAAGTTGTAAAACTATATATATTGGAAGAGGGTTTTTTAGATTAAAAAGATCAGAAGGTTGAGTTGTTGTTGCTTATAATTCAAAAAAATATAGTGCAACATGATAAACTTTTAACATATCTCAACAAAATTGTTTCTTACTTTCCAAAGTAAATGGCTAATAAGTTCTTCTGCACAAATATTAAATTCAAAAATGAATTTTAGTTGAAGGGACTAATTTTGTACTATAATAGTAGCCATAGAACTAATAAAATCAATGTTCATAAGCATTTTATATATATTAAGTAAAATATCTAATAAGTATAATAAAATGACGTCCCAAATGGTCATGTATATTTATTTAAGAAATTATATTTTAAATGGTCACAATTCTTTATTTGCTTTAAATAGTTTCTGATTCTTTATTTGAGTTCAAAGATTTCATAATTATAGTATAAAATAAGACTTACGTTTTTCACAGCCTGCACAAAATAGTCAACCGTACACATTTTTAGTTAATTATCACCCATCATACATCAACAAGCACTTTTGGTAAGAGCATCCAATGCACAGACACCACAGAACCTGAATAAATGATGACTAGTTAGAGAGCCTTGTCGTCCACCACCTCCATGCCCAAAGCCTCTGTAGATGCTGCCGCTAACACTGTGGGGATTTGTGTAATACGTGGTAGAAGACGGCACATGCATTCAGATTCCAATTAAAAGTGGTGATTAAACTCGGGCCATTAACAAAAAAGAATATGATAATGTAGTCTGGAGTTTACGTATAATTGAGATAAAGTCTGAGTTTCATCTAATCTGCGAAATCATTAAGCCAAATTAATTATTAGGGGAGATTAGGGCTGTGCATTCTACATATAATAAATACAGGTGCAGTACTGACAGTCTCTAAAATGACACTCGTAGCAACTAGAGGAGACACAAGAGGTGCATTCTGCATTTTGGATCTCTTGTACACCCTCTACTAGTTTTGCGACTTGCCTTTTCTTAATCAGCATCATAGTTTATCTTTTAGAAATGCATATATACACATTACTCTGTATAACATGTAGTGGATTTGGACATAAATATATACATATTAAACTAAAATAATGATAAAGATTTACCTCTCATAGGCACCTCCACCTTTTATTAAGTAAAGCATCATGGTAGAGCCTGTAATCCCTAGTAGTTCAGAGGCAAAATCGTAGGTCCTTTTTACACCTTGTGTAGGTAAAGAACTCGCCCTGATGGAACTGCTGCTTTCCACCAATGAGCCTTGATATATTATTTAAGCTTATAGAAAGCTTGTAGTATTTGATTTGTACTTCTATACAAATAGAAGATCTTGTAGGTATTCCTTCTGCCCATAAAAATTGTAGGACAAATGAAAAATTGAATGATTTTTTACTTATATACATATAGGAGATCTTGTACGTATTCCTTATACCTATAAAAGTCGTGTGAAAAATGACAAATACTCAAACAAGTAAACTAAGTCACAAAGTTATAAAAGTAATCAGTATCTTAATAGCAATTTATTTTGTCATAAGACTGAACATTTTAGAATAATGCACATTGAATTGATAATTGCAGCTTTATGCCACCAATCCCAGTTGCTTAATATTAATTGATAATTTCATCTTTTATATATATATATATTTATATATATCCATTGATACATAATGTGAGGAAAATATTGAGACTAAAATTTAGTTTTAAGTCTAAAAAGTGAGGAGAAAATGAAGAGACAACAAAATGTGAGGAAAAAAATATTGATTGTGAACTAAGAGGAAGAGAGAACAAACAAATATACCACATTAACTAATAAAAACAATGCAATCTATGACAAAAATAATGAGAGTTTAGGGATGAAATAAAAAATTTAGTATCTTGATCAAGAATTCATACTTAAAAAAGAAAAAATTAATGATAACATTTTTCATGAAGCAAATAATTTTAAATATTTGAAAAAATATCCAGTTATTTAATAAGCTATTGTTTCTCATAAAAAAACAAATGCATTTGAAGACAAAAACAAAATTCAGTTGCATATCACAAATTTCTACATAATCTGAATTTTGATATCTTGTAAGAATTTTGATTAAGTTCTCTTATATAATAGTACTATAAAAAAAATCAAAAAATTCAACTTTACAACATACTTTTTTTATATACCCCATATGTGTACTTAAAAAAAAAAAAAACATCTATAGCTTTGAATTTTAAAAAATTAGCTAATTTTTGTTACGTATTTTTTATTCTTAAATAAATACTTTGAAATAAAAAATTATTAAGTGATTGAGATCCTCTAAGTTTTGTTTCTATAATTTTTTAGCAAAAATTTTTGGTATTATACTTGTATGGTCGACAAATTTATTTATACTCTGAAGCACTCAATACTTAATTATCAAATTTTAATCAATTATCAAGGTAATAACTATACATACATATATATGTACAGTATGGTAAAGAAATGTGAAGGGAATAGACTTGATTAACCGTTATCATTAAATTTGTCTTCAAATAACAAAAATTATAAAATTAAAAAATAGTTAGTAGAAAATATTCAAAACTATTTCATCTATCTCATTTTCCTTCATTCACTTTTCATTTTGTGCTTCATTATTCCAAGAACACTCACCATCTTCATCCAGAATTCCCAAGTCTCATAAAACACATCTTCTAAAAATTGAAAAAAAGTTGTAAAACTACATAAATTGTTAGAAGGTTCTTTGGATTAAAAAGATCATAAGGTCAAGTTTTTGTTGCTTATAATACAAAATATATATTGTAGCGTCATAAACCTTTAGTATTATCTCAACAAAACTATTTCTTATTTTTTAAACTTTTAGCATTCAATATTCAAATGCTGAGAAAACTCATGTGATGGAAAAGAGTGTGTAGATCCTAGGTCTATTAAAACTTTAGCCAGGGTACTAGAGATAGTGAGCATACCTTGGATTACATCCTGAGAGGATTGAGCGTCTCGCTCTATAATGGCCTACGCTCTTTCTTGAGTTATTGGTATGGTCTGCTCTTTATTGATAGGACACTCTTTGATCCGATGTTGAGTACTACCACATCTAAAGCATCAATTTATCAACTTGTAGTAGAGTCTGCTACCATAGTTCTTTCTACAATGGGGGCATATCTATTCTGGCCCTTGTGCTGGGACTAAGAGATCCGTTTTTGGCCTTTTATCAAGTTGTTGTGGCTCATAGACCTTTCTCTTATTATTTGGTATGAATGGTCAAACCCATTGGATCTATTGTGGCACTAGTTTTATAGCCTCTTCTACAATCTAGGCCTGTTCTAGCGCTTCTTAGTAGTCATTAGTCTTCATAAATGAGATTTTATCCCAGATCTCCTTACAGAGGCCTCTCTGAAACTTCTTGGCTCTTAGACTTCCATCTGCTACTAAGTTGGGTGCAAATCGATCCAGCTCTATAAACTTTTCCGCATATTCTATTATCCTCATATTCCCTTACTTTAATTCTAAGAACTCTATTTGCTTCTATTCTCGACCAAGTTAGGGAAATATTTTTTGTAGAATGTTGCTCCAAATGTTTCCCAAATGAGCAGTGTCCTCAAGGATCCCTTCTTCAGGTGCCACCAGTGTTCTGCTACTCCCTTGAACATGAATATGGCTAATTATACCATTTGCTCTAAAGTGGGGTTGAGAACATCAAATACCTTCTCCAACTCCATGATCCACTGTTCGGCTAATATCGGGTTGATTGCTCTAGCAAATGATGGTGGGTTCATTCTCTTAAATCTTTCAATGAGTTTTTCATCATTTCCCTCCATCGGTTGGGTGTTACTAGTACTAGTGTTATTACCATTTGTAGCACTTTAGCTATGGACTACCTGTTGAGTTACCACTGTGGCCAAGCCTTTGAGTATACACATGAGTCTATCTAGACTCTGCTCGATTCGGTCTTCTGAAATCCGATGTGCCTGCTCTCTCAATAACCTTGCCATTTCCTACATTCATTAAATTCAAATTTAGAGACATTTTCCTATGTTTCACAACTCCATCTAAGTCTTATGTAACCCTAAGCCTCGTATTCAAGGGATGTCCTAAAATCGTGCTCTGATACCACTTGTCATGGACCACACCATGCCTTGTAGGGTAATGACTGGAGCATACTTCCTTAAATTATATAGACTCGAGTTAAGTAAAATAACTTAACTTTATTAATAATAAAAGAGTCGCAAAAGCATTACATCCCTTAAATATAAAACATAAACATATGTACGAGGCTCTAAATTTTCTTACTTAGATTACTAACAAAAGTATGAAATAGTAACATTAATATTAGAGTCTAGACTTTAGAAATTTCCTCTGTATCACCTGTTACTCTACAGTAGTATCTTCAGTATTTAGAGGGTGATAAAGGAGTGAGATAAAATATCCCAATAAGTAATATTATGAAATCATAGCATAGTACATGTAATATATAGTTTTTTTACACACAACAAAATATATATCATATAATCTTTCCAAAACATATACGAATAAGAAGACGAAAGCACAAATCAGAAAAAAGATTCATGTTGTATACTTCGTCGCTATTATGAAGGATCAATCAGTTTCTATACATTATGTGTAAGCACAGATACTTCTCATTGATTCTCGAGGTACCCAAACATAGAACGACATACATGAGTACCTCGAAACATTACTACCCCCCGAACACAGGACAGTTAGGGCATGCAGATCATACTGTTTTTCCATACACCTGAACACAAAACGGTTATATATCGGTACACACTTATCACTTCGCCAATACACCCGAACACGAAACGGTTATGTACGGCCAGATTGAAGCCTACCATAATGCAAGTGCTTTTGAAATAACTTCTTTCCATAATGAGTGATGCACACATATCAAAACCACATTTTGAAAAGACAAAATAAAATAACACTTATATCAAAGTAAAACTTAAACAAATTTACTTAGCAAAGACAGAAGATAAATTAAACATGACACATTTTTATATTGAAAATACGTAAAATATCTCAAAACTACATAGGTTATGAATCCATAATATCCATTTACATTAGGTCTTTAGTAGTCGTAGTCTTAATACTGGCAGAGTTCTAGCTTTATTTATGACTTTTTTT
The DNA here is from genome assembly GCF_000150535.2 of Carica papaya. Next base: position 288,764 of record NW_019014587.1, read on the forward strand.
GTAAAAATTTGACAGAGTTTCGGAATGATTTTTGATTACTTTCTTGACTTAAAAATATCCAACACAATACTCAAAAACTAATCTAAAAAATTAAAGAGAAACTGAACTCCAAAACTTAAGGAAAAGCTTACCCCTTTTGATTGTGAGCCTTATTCCTCTTCTCTTCTTCTTTCTTCACTCTCATAAATTTATCAAAGTTTCCCCAAGGTTTTTATCTAAAATCAAAAAATACTCTAAAAAATCACACACTTCGTACTTCCTATTCTTTCTTCACTTATATGCTTTTCACTATTTTTCTCTCATCTGGAATGTCTTTTCCTCCCTTTTCCTATCCCCTATTTATAGGAGTGGGGAGCCACAAGGGAAAGGTTGCCACCATTTCATCTTACTATTTCATATAAAAGTTGTCACCTTTCATCATGTCACTTCACTTAAAAGGTTACCACTCTTTACATGGCATTTTATCTAAAAAGTCTTTTCACATGCTACTTCATCTAAAAGGTTACAACTTTTCACATGCAGTTTTATCTAAAAAGTCTTTTTACATGTCATTTCATCTAAAAGGTTATCACTTTTCACATGTCACTTAATCTAAAAGTTGTCATTTTTCATTATGTCATTTTATCTAATAGTTACCACTTTTCATTATACCACTTTGTTTAAAAGATTCCTACCTTTTCTTATGCTTCTTCATGCTTATTCTAGCTCCTTCATTTTTATCCATCCTTTTTTTGTTTGACTCTAAACTATGTTCTTAACCTTATTATATATTTTAATACATGCAAAGGTAAATTAAATATATCAAAAATAAGAAATTAACTCGGAGGTATTTTCAAGCTATCGTAGGTATAGTTTATATATATAGAAATGATTTTTAATAAAGATAAGTATGATTAACACAATATATATATGCCATAAATATAAATGATATTGAAGGAAAATTTTTTATATATAAGTAAATTTATAAGTTTTATAATTATAATTATATGATTGTATCTTATAACATAAATTTTTTTAAAACAATGAAATAATATGATATATATATAAATATGTACATAATAAATGGGTATGTATTGTGTGTATATAAATATATAAGCATATGTATGTGTGTGTATATATATGGGAGAGGAATAAATAATTAAAATTTAATTAAGAATTAGGTAATTATGATAGTTAGGAGAGTTGAATTTGATTGAATACGAAATTAAAGAGAATTTAATTTGATCGAATAAATAATTAATAAGAATTAAATTTGATTGGATAAGTATATTAATTTAGCCATAATCTATAATACTTAGGTAAATGTAATTTAAAATACTAAAAGGAATAAATTTTGGAAATCATTTTGATTTAATAAATATGTAAACAAATTAATAAATTTTGTTTTGAGTTGAATAGATGATATAAGAAAATAATTTAAGAAAATAGGTAAAGAATATTTGTAATGATTTCTTTTAGAATTGAATGAATAATAGATAAAATAAATTAAATAGAAATTATTAATTAATTAAAGTAAGATTAATATAAAATGATAAGAAAGTATTATTCACAAAATTATGTAATCAATCAAATAGACAAAACAAAAAAAAGTTAAAATCGAATGATCGCAACTAGAATAGTTGTAGAAACGAGATAGGCATTCAATATGATTGAATGAAACTCTTGGGTTCATCGCTGACCCGAGAAGGCTTAGTTTTTGTGCAAGTTTATGCTAATATTTGGATGGTGTTTGGAACTCAAATCGAAATCCTTTAACTCTAAAGTTTGTAAGTATATCTAGTAGTTATCCTGAAGCCACATTAGCATATTTTCAAAAATGTTTTCAAATAAAAACCTAATTAAGTTTTGAGTAAGGTTTATAAAATTAAGGAATCGGGATTGATAATCAAGTAAGTGGAAGAAATTAAAAAATGGTGATACTGAATGTTTTAATTTATCATTTGCTTGTGCTTGATTATTGAAGGAATATTGTATGTTTTAAATACTGCATGATGGTTGATAGTATGATGAGTTGAATAGTCTGGGTAGAATAACAATAGTAGTGCATATTCACCAATAAGATCATGAACACATAAAATAACTCTTACAAATAGAATAAGATCAACAACAAAATATACATTCTTAAATAAAATTAAGAATTCTAAATAAAACTAAAAATAAATATAATAAAAGCACTAAAACATAAATAATGAAAAACTAACAACTAAATATATTACAATAAACAGAAAAAGTATATATTAAGGGGAGTTAGTGAATAGTTCTATAAGGATGAAAAAAAGACAAACTGGGAGAATTAGAATAGTGTAAGATATAGAGTATAATTAGTTTATTAGGAAAAATATAAATATCACTCTTAACTAAAATAGGAAGAAAAAGAAAACAAAACAAAAAAAGCCTTGGAAGAAGTGAAAATTTAGAATTAACCCGTTTAAGATTGGTATGACTAAAATTCAATGGTGTGGTAAGCCCTATCCTTGGGTGATTGGAAACTCTTCCAAACGTGGTTAAGGTATGTATTGTGTTCTAGGTCATCTTGCAACAAACTACTATGACCATTCTGTGTGTTTTGGCTGTGCATGTATCCCCTTGTAATAGTGGGAATCCTAATCCCATAATGGTACCAATAGGATAACAGAGTCACTCGTGCAATATCAAAGAAAAATTTGAAACTTTGATAACTTTAAATTGATGATTGTGTTGGGACAAATCAAGAATCGGGGATACCCGCTAAGGGGTTACGGATGCTTCGATTTGACTGAAAACTTGCGAAAAATTCTAGTATGTGAATTTTTGGGATAAATATGGATTAAAGGGAAATTGATGGAGGAGTATGGTTTTCGAACTTGAGATAATGTGATAATAGTGTGCGATATAAAGTGGTTACAATTAAGGAATTAAGAAAGGAAAGAAATTTGGGGGATAATGAGAAAATAATGAAAAAGAAGAATTTTGAGAGATAACTAGCTATAATTTTTTAACAAAAATTTATGTTATCACACTTGTATGATCAAAAAATTTATTTATATTCTTCTAAAGACAAAAATTGGTCTTCTAAAGACAAAAATTACAAAATTTAAAATAGTTAGAACAAAATGTTTAAGGCTATTTCATCTATCTTATTTTTCTTAATTCACTTTTCCTTTTGAGCTTTATTGTTCTAATAGCACTCACTATCTTCATCCAGAATTCTAAATTCTCATAAAAATTATCTTCTAAAAATTAAAAAAAAAGATGTAAAGCAATTGTTAGAAGATTTTTTAGATTAAAAAGACCAGAAGATCAAGTTTTTGTTGCTTATAATTCAAAAAATATATTGTGGCGTGATAAATTTTCAACATTATCTCAACAAATTTATTTCTTACTTTTCAAAATAAATGGTTAATGAGTTCTTCCGCATAAATATTAAATTAAAAAGTAAATTTTATTTGAAATGACTCAAATTATACTATAATGGCAGCCATAAAACTAAAAAAATTATTGTTCCTAATTATTTTATATAAATTAAGTAAAATATCTAAGAAGTATAATAAAATCACGTTGCAAATAGCCATGAATTTTTTTTTAAGAAATCACATTTTAAAAGCCATAATTCTCTATTTACTTTAAATAGTTTATGATTCTTTATTTGAGTTAAAAGATTTCATAAGTTATAGTATAAAATAAGACTTATGTTTTTCATAGCTTGCATAAAATAATCAATCCTATACCTTCTCACATTATAATTATTCTGAAATAATTTGTTAGTTCTCTTGATTGATATAAAGAAGAAGTATCGTTGAAAGTTATTTACCTTCTCTATGTATTTTATATTGTTATCGTTATCGACTCATGTTTTTATATTACAATGTACTTTAAGTTGGGTATTAAAGGATATTTTAAAATTTTAACTAACAATTAGATCAAGTTTTTAAGGTTAATTACTAATAAAGCTTTTTATATTGATATATAAATCCAAGATTTAAAGTAGAGATATATTATTAAAATAACTAATCACATTATTGTGAAGTACAGTTGATGTTTTTGTGTAATGTGGCTTTTTACCTTATGTGTGGTAATAAACTTCTATCATTATCTCAACAAAAATTCTCTTTTTTAAGATTTAAAAGAATAAATGATGAATAAGTTCTTTAATGCGTGGATTAAAATTCAAAGTTAATTTTAATACAGTTGGCAACTATAGAATTAATTAAATCAATACTTTTAATTATTTTATATATATTAAGTAAGATATCACATAAATATAATGAAATTGCATCTCAAATAGTAGTGAATTTTTTATTTAAGTTAAAGATTTCAAAAAATGAAATCACTTTCCAAATATCCACAGATTATTTATTTAAGTTCAAAGATTTTATAAGTTATAGTATAATAAAATCTACATTTTCCACAACCTATATAAAATACTCAACTGTGTATGTCATTTGTCCTCCCATTACAATTCAGTTGTTCTTCAATTAAACTAAATCTTCTTGACTGGTGCAACAAAGAAGTATAGTGAAAAGTTTGTTTTCGAAAGCCTACATAACCTTTCAAGTTATATATTACAGATTAAAGTCTAGGATACGCACTTAACCTCCATTCATTCGAAGAAAAAAAAATATACATTTCTATCCATTCTTCTTAATCTTCAGGCACAAATATAAAATCTAAATATTCGATGTTAGTATTTTTTATAGTCTAAATATGAGGTCATAAGGTTTAAAAGAGGAAGCTTTGGAGAAGATCTATTCCACCAAAATCTTACGGGACCTAAGATCATGTTGCACTCGTTTCCACTCGGTAAGGCTTACCTTATGCCATCAATACCAACATCCTTTTGGTAAGAGCATCCAATACATGGCCACCACAAAACCTGAATAAATGATGACTAGTTAGAGAGCCTTGTCGTCCACCACCTCTATGCCCAGAGCCTTTGTAGATGCTACCACTAGCAATATAGGGATTTATGTACTATGCAGTTAAAGATGGCACGTGTATCCAGATTCCAATCAAAAGTGGTGACCGAGCTTGAGCTGTTAATCAAAAACATGATCATGCATTCTAGATTTAACATATAGATAACATAAAATCTAAAAGAGGAAACTTCTAATCTAGATAATCATTAAGCAAAAGTGATGATTAGGGGAGATTAGGGCTATGCATTCTGCATATAATAAATACAGATGCGACATTGACAGTCCCTAAAGCAACACTTTTAACAACCAAAGCAGACACAAAAGGTGTATTCTTCATTTTCATCTCCTGTACACCCTCTATAAATTTCGCAACTTGCCCTCTCTTCTTTAAGATTACAATTTATCTTTTATAAACACACATACACAAATTACTCAGTATAACATGTAGTGGATTTGCCCATGAATATACATATACAACCAAATTAATAATAAAGGCTTATCTCTTATAAGGCAGTCAGGGCACCTTCACTTTTCCTTTTGAGCTTCATTGTTCCAATAATACTCACCATCTTCATCTAGAATTTCCAATTCCCATAAAACGCATCTTCTAAAAATTGAAGAAAACATTATAAAACTCTATATATTGTTAAGAGGAATTTTTAGATTAAAAAGACAAAGACAAGAAGGTCGAGTTTTTATTGCTTATTCAAAAAAAATTGCAGCATGATAAAATTTTAGCAATATCTCAATAAAACTGTTTCTTACTTTTCATAATAAATAGCTTATAAGTTCTTCCGTACAAAGATTAAATTTAAAAGGAAATTTTATTTGAATTGACTCATTTTGTACTATACTGACAGCCATAAAACTAATAAAATCAATGTTTATAAGTATTTTATATAAATTAAGTAAAATATCTATTAAGTATAATAAAATCATGTCTCAATTAGTGACGGATTATTTATTTAAGTTAAATATTTTAAAAAATAAAATCACTTTCCAGATAATCATAGATTCTTTATTTAAGTTCAAAGATTTTATAAGCTATAGTGTAATAAACTCTATATTTTCCACGACGTATATAAAATACTCAATCGTATGTCATTTATCCTCCCAACATAATTCAATTTTTCTTCAATTAAACTTAGTCTTCTTGACTGGTGCAACAAAGAAGTATACCAAAAAGTTAGTTTTCCAAAGCCTACATAACCTCTCAAGTTATTTATTATAGATTAAATTCCAAGGTAAGCACTTAACCTTCATTCATACGAAGAAAGAAAAAAAAATTTCTTTCCACTCTTCATAATCTTCAGGCACAAATATAAAATTTAGATGTTCGATGTTAATATTTTTTACAGTCTAAATATCAGGTCATAACGTTTAAAGAAGGAAACTTTGGAGAATATTTATACCAGTAAAAGCTTACAGGACCCAAGACCATGTTGCACTCATTCCCACTCGGTAAGCCTTCATTTGTGCCATCCATTCCAAAATCCTTTTCCATTAATTTTATTGTAGATGTATTTTTCTTGGATGATTTTCTTTATGATAAATAGCTAACTATATGGATAAAATTAAAATTATTACTGCAGTTAAATGATTTCAATTTTCTTCTCATATCTCACAAGGAGCTTCACTAGAAAAACAAACTTGATATGTTTGTTCTTGATCCATACAAGATTAAGTTTAACAAAATATCATATTACAAGTTTGAGGAACATGAAATAGAGCTGGTGAAGTTTTTTTTGTGGAAAACAATCGACTCGGAAATTTGGTTCTTGTAACTCCTAAGAAAAATGCTCTTAAAATTTATTGTAATGTTGCATATTATTATTGCAAGCTTTTCTATTCATCGAGAGCATCGAAACAAGTTCGAATATCTATTTATGAGCCTTCCAACATTATTAATAATCTATTGATTTAAATTTTATATATAATTGTCCATTTACTATTTTTTAACGAACTATGATAAATGAATCCAATACGCTTAATTTAATCATATTAGATTGAATTACTAATGAGCATTATTATTCTTCCCATCAAAAGAATTTTTTTTTTAAAAGAGTGGTAAGAAGTTATGTAATAGAGATAGTTTTTAGTGATAGTTGAGAATTTATACTCACTTCAAAAGAACATTAAGAAAATTTCTTTTGCTTGTTTTACCATTTATATAGGATATACTAATTTTTTAGGCTAAGACTATCTTTAACCATGTACCATTCTTTGGTGGTGGCTTACTACCAATTTATTTAACAATTTTATCTTTTATCTCCAAGAAAAAATTTAATGATCTCATTTTTCTAGAACCTAAGAATTTTGAGTATTAGAAAAAACATCCAATTTTTTAATAAATCATTATTTTTCAAAAAACAATATATGCATATATTTAAAAGAAAGCCAATAGTATATCATTAGTTTATATTAAATTAGATTCTTTATTTCATTTAGGAATTTTAGTAAAATTCTCTTAAATAATAAAATTATGATAAATTAAAAATAAATTCAAGGATACTTCACACTTCTTTTAAATATACTTTATATGTACATATTTTATAAATATAAATATGCCTACTTAAATAATATATAGCATTATTGTTAGAGAATTTTTGATATAGAAAAAGAACATACATATATACACATATATTTATATTTATATATATGTATATCCTCTATTGTCCTTTAGTTCATCTCTCATTAATTCTAAAAAATTTTCTTTCTCTTCTCCATAACCTAAATTCTAAACACAAATTTTCAAATATAATTATCACCCATCATAAATTAAAATTCTCTTAAATAATAAAATTAGTAAAATTCTCTTAAATAATAAAATTATGATAAATTAAAAATAAATTCAAGGATACTTCACACTTCTTTTAAATATACTTTATATGTACATATTTTATAAATATAAATATGCCTACTTAAATAATATATAGCATTATTGTTAGAGAGTTTTTTATATAGAAAAAGAACATACATATATACACATATATTTATATTTATATATATGTATATCCTCTATTGTCCTTTAGTTCATCTCTCATTAATTCTAAAAAATTTTCTTTCTCTTCTCCATAACCTAAATTCTAAACACAAATTTTCAAATATAATTATCACCCATCATACAATAATAAGTACTTTTGATATAAGCATCCAATGCATGGCCATCACAGAACTTGAACAAATGACGACTAGTTAGAGAGCCTTGTTGTCCACCACCTCCAATGCCCAGAGCCTCTGCAAATGCTACCGTCAACATTGCAAGCTATTAATAAAAAAAATGATCATGCAGTTTGGATTTTATGTATAGTCGACATAATGTCTAAAAGATAAAACATCCAATATGTATAATCACTAACCAAAGTAATGATTAGGGGAGATTAGGGGTGTGCATTTTGCATATAATTAATGTAGGTGCGGGACTAACAATCCTTGAAGCGACACTTGTAGCAACCAAAGGAGACACAAGAAGTGCATTCTATATTTTGGATCTCTTGTACACCCTCTACAAATTTGCAACTTGCCCTTTCTTCATCAGCATAACAGTATATCTTTTAGAAACACATATATACACATTACTCAGCATAACATGTAGTGGATTTGCACATTAATATATAAATATACAACAAAAATAATAAGGAGAAAGAATGATATGAGAAAATCTGAAAACCACCCATTGTTCCTGGTAAATCTGTATAAGATCCCACTCTTGACACCCTTAGCATCAAAATGGGTGTTTTGAATCTAGTCTACGCAATTGGCTGGGCCAACTTTCTTGGCGGTGGATGTCGCTGTCTACATCGAACTGGTCAAGAATTTTATACCACCTTCCACTTTTATAATTTGACCAAATTCAATCTCCACACCCCAAACCTCATCTCTTATCGTCTCCAAGGCAGGTACTTTTAACTCTCTATTGCTAAATTTAATGATGCATTTATGTTCTTTGAACTGGATGCAGAATTCCCATACTAATATTTTTACGAAGACTTCGACCCAGCCACTGTCTATTATGAATTCTGCTTCAACCACTCCTTTATATATAACCCCAGAAAGTGTAAATATCTCTATTTACATACCTATGCATGAAATATATTCAACAATTTTTTTTTCTTATTCTTTTTCAAGTAGTAGGGACGCACTAAGCATCATTTCTAAAACAGAGCGATACTTTATTTTGTGTATGTACCAGCGACGCCAGGTGAACCTAGGATATTAATTCATGTCACAATTTGCCAATGTTATCTCTTCTCGATAGTAATTAATCCTAGGCTCAGTCTTCACTTGAATCGTCGCCTTCACCACCTAGTTCGATGGTGATGAGACGGACCTACATATCACTTGCCCTTAAGCACTTTTGGATCTTCGGTCTTTGGATGACATGGGCCTCCTGGAATTAAAAGACGGCCTTGCCTGCTTTACCCCACATGGACCTCTTATGCCACATGATAGAAGAATCTACAACAAGCAGCACGAGTGCCAAGCGCAAGTCGACCCAGCTCCTCAACTACCTAACTTCAAAGAATTTATGGACCACACACTACTGCACATCAACATGATAGATGGAACCTTGTACAACGTGGAGGCTCCTTGAGGGAACTGCATGAGAAAGTTGATGCCCTAACACAGTTGATTGCCCAAACTAGACACTCAAACATGCAAATTCACAATAGATGAATGCATGGCTTGCAGCCAAGTTAGCAGAATGGGACCCATGTTATGACTCACTAAGCCTTAGCCAAGGTCAAGGAAACATTTAAATTTAAACGGATCGTGCACAATAAAAATAAACCTTTTTTGAGGCTTGCGCGTCCACCTATAGTGCGCTTAAAAAAATAGGCTTTTTGAATATTTAAGGAGATATCCTCCCTGGCGTGATCCAAGGGACAAAAATATGAGGAAATAATCATGGAAAGATACATATATGTTGAAATCAAGGAACATGTTCAGAAATAAAGAAAAAAAAAAGAAACCTTGGATTCCTAACGGCTATAAAATGGGTAACTACCAAAGTAGAAGGATCATCTCTCTTCATCCCGACGTCACACATAGCAACTTCTACTGCTTCTTCAATTTTTTTCTTCTCTTTACTCTCAAAGAACTCACGTGTTAAAAAGTCCACCATGAGTGGCTGATTTATTTATTTTTTCTAGTTAAGATTTAGTGTACTCTAGTGATGTATTTGTGAGATCTAATTGATTTGATTCATGTTTTGCTCAATCCTTGGTATTTATTTACTTATTGTGTTTACATATACTTGTCGCTTTGAATTCATTTGGACAGGGCCGGTTGAATGTGTTTAGATGCTATAAATAGTTGGTTGAATCTCTTAAATCCATATTTATTTGTGTGACTATGATACTTCGCAGCGATTAGTGCCACACTGAGGTAAGTGATCTTAATGACCAGTTCACGTCGATGAATTTAGAAACTCGAATCAGGTTCTTCTAGTTTTTAAGACTATTGGCAAGTTAAATCCCATGGACGTTCTCAGGACTGCTGGATAGTGAAAAAGCTAATCAATGAACGTTTCTTGGCTAGTTTAAAAATAAGAAAAGATGGGTAGTTGGAATGTTTTTGACCACTATAACTTGTTTGTCATACCTTAAATAAAACTAATCCTTGCATGTATGATCAATAAATAAAGCTATTTCATTAACTAGGAATCCTCTTTATAATTTTTTAGATTTTAACTTGCAACTGAGATTTCGCTCAACTTCATTTTACTTATTTTTCATTTTATGTTTCTGTAATTAGTCTTATAAAATCCCCCTCTTGTTTAATTTTCCATTATTGATTAAAGAAGAAAATCAATTTCTGACTCCCTGTGGATTCCACCCTTCTTACCACTATTATGTTTCAGTTTTATTGATTAATTTGGATTTTATTTTGGTGGATTCGACTGCCATCGAAGTACTTTGAAACTTCTTGGCCTGACTTCTTATAATTGGATTTATGGGCAATTGGATTTGGTTTTCTATTTGCCTAAGCCCGTCTTGTATGTTCTTGGACTTTCCTATTTGAGACAAAATAGGAAACAAAGAGGAATTGCTTGTGATTTCCTCTTTGGGAAGAGGTGAAATCTGTTCCCTGCATGATTGGTTTTCCTCGCAGTTACAGGACTTCTCGCGGGCACGGGCATTCTCACGACCATACTCCTCTTTAGTATTTATTATGTTTGGGATCACATCGGTTACTCTTAATTATATTTAGAAGTTTACTTTTAAAACTGTATTGTTTAAGATTTATTTCACTTTCGTCATGATTTCCTTTCTAGATTTATTTTTATTACACATTTTTCTTTGTTTAAAATTTTAAACATTTAAATTGGCACTTCCCACCTAACTCCATAGTTACACCTTCAACCCACAAGGTTTGTATTCAAATTTTAACCTCCCAAAATTTGCTTATTTTGTTGTTCCTTTCCATATTTATTAGTAGTTTAGATGTATATCTTAATTTCATTTAACCCACAAGTATTTTACAATTAAATTCCTTATTCAGTGTCATTCACTATTCTAGGCCATTAGCCCAACTCCAACAATTAAGTATTATTATTAATCTCTTTTGTTTTATTTTCTTCCCATTTTAGTCTAGTTATTTTGAAAGCTTATTTATTCTCCTTTTGATTTCGTCATAATACTATTATATAAGAGAACTTCATCAAAATCCTTAGAAGATATCAAGAATATGATTTAGTAGATAATTGTGATATGCAATTGGATTTTTTTCTTGTTTTCAAATAAATATGTTATTTCTTGAAAAATAATAGTCTATTAAAAATTGGGTAATTTTTCTAATATTCAAAAGTCTTGGGTTTAAGAAAAATATGATCTAATTTTTTTTTAACTATGAATGTTTAATCAACACGATAAATTTTTTATTTCATCCCTTTATTCTCATTGTTTCTTTTTATTGGTTATGTGATTTTTGTTAACTAATGTGATACATTTGTTTGTTTCATCTAAAAGATTTACTGTACTTTACAATAATGTGATTAGTTATTTTACTGTAAAGTCTTTAATTGTAAATCTTCTATTTATATACCAATATATAAAAATAGGTTAGTAATTAACATTAGAAACATGATCTAATTGTTAATGAAAATTTCGAAATACCATTTAACATTCTACTCAACGTACAGTGTAATATGAAAATATAATTTCATAATAATAACATTCTATATTGGTTGTGGACTTTTTTTGAACATTTATGATTGCTACTCTAGTTATCCAATCTGTAAAGTTCTTATTTAAAAGAAAATAGATGTATGTATGTATAAATATATACATAGATAAAATGAAAATATCAATTAATATTAAGTAGGTAGGAATGGTGGCATATTAACAATTCAATGTGTACTATTACAAATGTTAAGTCTTGTGATAAAATCATCTATTTTTTAGATACTGATTATTTTTATAATTTTACATGGTTAGCTCTTAATTAAATATGTCAAATGCATTTCTTCATGATGAATCATAAGAGCTCTACATATATGAAACAATTATAAAAATAAATAAACTTTGAATTTCCTCATCTCATTTACAAGTAAAACAAATCACTTTTCATATTAAAATAGTAGCCAAGGGGTTAGTTTTCTTGGTTGAGTATCTATCATTTGTCCCACGACTTTTATGACTAGAAACAATACCTATAAGTTCTTTTATTTTTATATGTATGGTCGACTTTGTAGGTCCCCAATCTGTTAGGAAGAAGTAGGGGAGAGAAAATTAATTGGTCTTGATATTGTGGACGAGACTACAATAAAGATTATCAAAATCAAGAATATTCAAATAGTCAGAGCTGAGAAAAGAGTTCTGTAGACACTCGAAGAAGGACCTGGAGTTTGAAGTAGGTAGTCATGTATTCCCTTGGGTTACTCCTCTAAAAGGTGTTACTAAATTTGGAAAGAGAGGAAAGTTAAATCCCCATTTCATCAGATCTTTTGAAATTTTGGAAAGAATTGGAGCGTTTGCTTACAAGTTAGCATTGCCACTAGAATTGTCTTGAGTTCACAATGTCTTTCATGTATCAATGTTATGCAAGTATAATCCTAATCCTTCACATGTTCTATCCTACAAGCCTCACTTACTTCAAGAAGACTTATCTTATAAGGAGGTGCCCATTCGTATTCTGGAGCCTCAAGAGATAATTCTTCACAAAAGAACAACTTCCTTTGTCAAGGTAATATGGTAGAATTACTCACAGGACGAAGCTACTTGGGAACTAGAATCAGATTTTAAAGCCATGTATCCCAAGTTGTTTGCTATAGTATAGAAATTTAGAGGACCAAATTTATGTAAGAGGGGAAGAATTGTAATGAAAAAAAAAATTATACATATATGGACGCTTTATGATTGATGAAGTTGATGGGTAAAATTTATTAAATAAATTTGAAATTTTGAAAATTTTAATAAATTAAGAAAAAAAGACCATAAGGACTTAATTAAAAAGTTGATGATAAATTTAAAGTTGTATAATCAACGACTATGATCTGTTCCTCAAATTTGGACAGTTCGAATTTAATTAAAGAGTCTATATATATAACTATGGTTTTTTTGAAATTTTAGCAATAAAAAGAAAACCCTAATATAATTAAGAGCCAACGGCCAGGGAAGGAAGGAAAGGGGGGTAGTCGCGCGAGCTCACTTTAGGCAGTGTACTGACATTGATCCAAAGTAAATTCTTTGCCCTAGATGACTTCTATAGTTTTAATCTTAAACCCAAAGGTAGTTCGGTGTCCTATGCTAAATGCTAAGGTAATGGTTTGTCAGCTCATTTTGTGTAGATAACTAATAAAAGAAAGATTCACTGCACCACGGCCGTCTTCATCCCAAAATCCAGAGAAAAGTAAGAGTAGTTTATTACTCTAAATCCCCAAGTTTGAAATAATGTAGTCAATCAATTTTTTGATTGAATGAATATTATGGTATTGTGTAGAGATTCGTTATTTTAAGAATATTTGAGAATGAAGATATTGAGAAATTTAGAAAGCATTATGTATATGATAGTGTAGTGTGATAACTTTGAAATCCGGTGAAACAAGGAGTGATTGAGGTTTCATGGATGTCCTAGGCATCGAGAGGAAGAAGATGAGTTTTTTTTTGGGGCGGGTAGCAAGTTGGGTTTATAACCCGTTAGGCCTGGATTTGAAAGCTCTAGCAATATGGGTCAGACCAAGCCCAGTAAGCCTCTGGGTTTGATTTTTTTTTTTGAAAAAAGGGTAGTTGTAATAGAAACTTAAGTACTGATTCGGTATACCTTAAATAGGCTAGGAAGGAAGAGGAAGAGTTTGGCAAACTAAAAGAAAAGAAGGGAAATAAGAATGAAATGAGGTGTTACACATATTAAAATAAATTAAAACATAAATAAATCAGAAAAATTAAAAATATTAGCAAATGGGCTAAGCCTTAGTGGGCTTCTGATTTAGTTGAAAGGGTATTCAGTTCTGATGATTAAGATGGGTTGGGGAAGAATATTTTATTGGACTTCTAGCCTAGAAAATAGATAAAGCAGGTTGAAGCTAATAATTATTTACATCCAAAGAAACATCCAAATAGATCACCTACTCATATTGTGAATGAACCGTAATGGGTTGTGTAAACAAAAATAAATATTAGGTAGCATTGATAGCAATAAAAGCTATGACATTATAAAAAAAATAAAAAAATAATAAAAAAGGAAAGTGCATTATGAATTAGTGATTAAGAAGAAGAATAAAGTAGTTACGTCGTTATAGAATGGGTATAAATAATTTAAGTTTGATAGCGAATATTATCATGAGGAAATGTCGAAGTAGGGACGAGTATGAATTAGGAAGTGAATAAATAATTTCATGAAGTAAATAATTGAGTGTAATTATGTGATCAACCTTTTTAGATATCCTTGACAACTTAAATTATCTTGAGAGAGAATTAGTTTGATGATTTGAAATGAATAAATTAGACATTTGGAAATAAAGAAATAGGTCTCTTACTATAATTAAATGAAATTAGTAAAGTAAGGAGTTTAAAATTATAATTTATAATAAACTGTCTTAGAGAATACACAAGGTAAGCTGTAAGGATTTCCTTTCGGGGTGATGTGAGTAAATGTGAAGTTCTAGATCGGTATGGAATGATCATGAACTCTATCTCATGGACTGCTTATTGCTCTATAACTATGACTGTTACTAATATTATGTCCCTGAAAAATGATGTGAATTGTAACTATGACTATGCCCCTAGGAGATGACGTAAAATCGTAACTATAACCGTAACTATGACTTGTGAAAGCTATGATTTGGTCCTTGTTGATACTGCGAATTATCATCTCCTTCTGTGATTATGACTGAACGATATTACGTGATATGATAATGAGTCTATGTGCATATGTGATTGGTTGTTTTGATGAATGAAGAAAATATGTTGTTATGTGAATATCTACATGAGATAGGATATTCTATGTGCTTAAGGAAAGATGTTATTTGTGTGAATATGAGTGATACCTATTTTAGGAATGATATTTTATGTGTGGATATATGTAATTAATATGAATACGATATTGTGTTTGTGAGATTGTGAATAAAGCAAAAGTAATTTATGAGAATGCAGTTATGCAATAGTTGATACCTCATGGATGATTTGAAATATATGGGAAGGAAAGATACTTTATGTGTGGATATGTCCAATCAAAGTGATGATAACATTATGCAATTGAGATTGAGAAATTATGGATATCTTTTGAATGAAATGATGTATATGTAAGTCAAAAACATATGATTAGTAGGATCAATGTAGTTATAGTAGGATGTGGAAATTAGATGAATGTGAAGGGCATGGTAAGTTAGAGGTAAAGATAATGATTCATATCAGTATATTATCTTCAATATTTGGATTGGAGTCTTAAACTATTCTTACTGAGCAAATGGTGGCTCACCCCTTTTTTTATAAATTTCATAACAGTGAGCGCAGGACCAAGCTGAAGAACCGTCAGAATAAGGAAATTTTCCTTAAAAGGAACAAAAGATAGAGAGACACTTATTTTTTCTATAAATTTAATCTTTCAGATATAAAAAGTGCCATTTGATCTCTTAGCTTTCAAGTACAGTAGGAAAAATCTTTAAATACCCTACAATATGTTATAGTTAAAGCATGTTGGAATTATTTGTTAGAATGACAATCCTTATAGAAAAATATGAATGTTATTACTTACTTCGATATGCATGAATGAAAAGTAACAGCCATATTATTTTTGAAATTTTTGGTTGTTACAGTTAATGAAGCTTCTAAATATCTTTTAACATCCTACGTCATCTAATATAAAAAATATAAGTTTACAATGAAAACAGTTTAAACCGTAAACTAAAAGTTTATATGGTCACAACATTTAGCACCTTTTGAACCCTTTAAATTATTATATACTCGTACAAACTTAATATTAACTTAACTTATTACTAATCTTGTAAGTTTAATTAATGTGATTCATTTGTAAGTTTTTTTATTTAGCTTTAACTTATACTGACCTTGTATGAAATTTAAAAAAATAGTTATATATAAAAGAAATTATTCCACCACTTGGTCTATTAAAGCTTAAAAATGAAATATTCATCCTCCTTGGAAGCTTTTCTATTCAAGTAATCAATTTGTTCTTTCTTCCTCTTAGCTTACAGTCAACATTTTTTTTCCTCATATCATGTTGTCTCTTCATTTTTACCTCAAGTTTTAGCCTTAAAACTAATTTTTAGCCTCACTTTTTTCCTCACATTATGCATAAATTGATGTATATAAATATATATATATAAAAGATGGAATTATCAATTAATATTAACTTGGTGGGATTGGTGGCATATGCAATTAGCAATTAGATGTGTACTATTTCTAAACGTTAAGTCTTGTGAAAAAATAAACTATTACTAAGATACTGATTACTTTTATAATTCTGTGACTTAATTTACTTGTTTGAGTATCTGTCATTTGTCATACGACTTTTATATGTAGAAAAAATACCTACAAGATCTACTCTTTGTACAGAAGTAAAAAATTTTTAAATTTTTTATTGGTCTCACAACTTTTATGGGCAGAAGGAATACTTACAAGATCTTCAATTTGTATAAAAGTACAAAATCAAATACAAGTAGCTTGCTATAAACCTAAACAAAAAATCAAGACTCATTGGTGCAAAGTAGCAGTTCTATTGGGCAAGTTCATTACCTATAATAGGTGTAAAAAGCATCGATACTTCTTCCCCTACACAATTAGGGATTACAGACTCTACCTTGATGTTTTGGCTAATAAAAGGTGGAGTTGCCCCGACTAGCCTTGTTAGAGTTAAAGCTTTATCATTATTTTGGTTGTATATATATATTGATGTGCAAATCATCTACATGTTATGTAGAGTAATGTGAATATATGTGTTTCTAAAAGATAAACTGTGCTGCTGATGAAGAAAGGGCAAGTCATAAAATTTGCAGAAGGTGTATAAGAGATCCAAAATGCAAAATGAAACTATTGTGTCTACTTTAAATGCGACGAGTGTCACTTTAGAGACTGTCAATGCCAAAGATGCATTTATTATATGTAGAAAATAGCCCTAATGTCCTTTAATCATCTCTAGCTTAATGATTACATGGATTAGAAGTTTTATCTTTCAGACTTTATGTCGACTATAAGTAAAATCCAGACTGTATGATCATGTTTTGTGATTAACAGCTTGAGATTGATCACCACTTTTAATTGGAATCTGGATGCACATGTCATCTTCCACTGCATAGTACACAAATCCCTACAGTGCTGGCGGCAGCATCTGCAAAGGCTCTGGGCATAGAGGTGGTGGACAACAAGGCTCTCTAACTAGTCGTTGTTTGTTCAGGTTTTGTGGTGGCAATGCATTAGATGCTCTTATCAAAAGTGCTCGTTGTTGTATGATGGATGATGATTAGATGTGAAAATTTGTGTTTGGAATTTGAGTTTTGGAGAGAGAGAAAAAAATCTTTAGAATTAATTAAAGGGGAACTAAAGGACCATAAAGGATATATACATATGTATATGTCTATATTATTTTTCTATTTCAAAAATTCTTTAACAGTCATGCTATATATTGTTTAAGTAGGCATATTTATATTTGTAAAATATATACATATAAAGTATATTTAAAAGAAGTATGAGATATTCTTGAATTTACTTTTTGATTTATCATAATCCTATTAATTAAAAAAATTTATTAAAATCCTTAAACGAAATAAAAAATCTGATTTAATAGAAACTAGTGATATGCTATTGGCCTTCTTTTAAATATATGCAAATATTATTTCCTTAAAAATAATAGTTTAATACAGAATCTGATGTTTTTCTTAATACTCTAAATACTTGAGTTTTAGAAAAATGAGATCATTAATTTTTTTTTAGAGAAAAGATAAAATTATTAAATATATTGGTAGTAAGAAACCACCAAAAAATGGTACATTGTCAAAGATTGTCTCAACTTAAGAGATTAGTAAATCCTATATAAATGGTAAAACAAACAGAAGAAATGTTCTCAAAGTTCTATTGAAGTGACTATAAAGTCTTAACTATCACTAAAAACTCTTTGTTATATAGTAACTTATCACTTTTTAAAAATATTTTTTTCTTTTAATGGGAGGACTCTTATTGAAGTAATATATCTGATGTGAGCATGGACATGGACCATAAAGAGAAGGCCCAATCCAAAGAAAAATGAGGAAATAGGCCAAAAAGGAGATCTTATAGTCGGCCCTAAATTTTTATGTCTCCCCATCGGTTTGACCACAATCTCTTTTAATTAAAGAGAAAGACTAAATTTATCTTAGTTAAGAAATTAGCTTTTAATTTTTAATTTATTTCCATATGTCTCCCCTTTTAATTTGGTCACAATCTCTTTTAATTAAAAGGAAAGACTAAATTTATCTTACTTAGAAAATTAGTCTTTAATTTTTAATTTATTTCCTATGTAATTACAAATTAAATTAAGAGATGTTGTTTTCTTTGTTATTTACTGGGCTTAGCCTATAAATAGGCCACTAAGTCTTTATTGTAAGGGATTCAGAAATTATCTCAATAATATTAAGAGTGTTACTTTTCAAGAGAGGTTCTTCTACCATCTTGTTGAGTAAGGAGTAGATCTACTTATCAAGGTACGATCTTGTGGCATTTTTTCCTTCTATTTCATTTCCGGTGAACTTAGTTTCTATCATTCTTGATAGCAAATTAAATAGAAAGGATTTTTATAGGATCAATTCCTTTTGTGCCTTTAAATGAAATTGTGTGAGTTCCTAATCACGTTGGTTGGTCTTGGGTTCCGCATCATTTGGTATCAAAGCTTTGGCTCCATCTAAACTTATTATCTTTTACTTTTGTGCTTTTAAATTCTTGCACTATTTATTTATTTGTTATTTTTTGTTCATCTACTTAAAAAAAAAAAGGTTATCTCATACATCGCTACAAGCAAGACATAACGTCAATTGTCTCTTTCTTAGCTTGATAAAATAATTGTTGAGTACCAATTATTATTTTTTTAATCTACTTTTCTTGCAATTTTATTTTCTATGCCAAAAAAAAGAAAAGAAGAGAAAAAAAAGAAAAAAAAAGAAGAGAAAAAAAAAGAAAAGAAAAGATAAAAAAAGGGAAACAAAGGAAAGAAATCCCAATCATGCAAAAAAGGTTTGTACCCTCTTACTATTATAGAGAGATGCATCAAAAGTTACAGCACTTAACGCAAGGGTCTATGTCTGTTGAGGACTATCACAAGGAGATAGAGATGGCCATGATCAGAGCCACTATAGAAGAAGATCCAAAAGCAACCATGACGAGATTCCTTGGAGGTCTCAATAGAGACATCGTTAACATGGTGGAATTACAGCACTATTTAGAGGTGGAAGATATAGTGCACATGGCCATGAAAATCGAGAGACAATTCAAGTAAAAAAGATGGGGCACTTCATATGTCACCCCTACCTACAACTCCAAATGGCCTAAGAAAGAAGAAAACAAGCGAACATACAAGAAGGAAAAGTCCACACTACTTGATACAAAAGGTATGACACCTAACTCATCTCAAAAGTATGGTAAAATTAAATGCTTTAGGTGTTTCAGAACTGAACATATCGCTTCTCAATGTTGAAATAAGAAGATCATGTTATTGAGAGATGATGGTGGACTAGAGAGTGCTAGTGATTGCGAGAGCAAAGATAATGATAGCATGCCACCACTAGAGGATGTTGAGGAAAGTATTGAATATCAAGCTCATAGAGAAGCTTTGGTTATCAAAAGAGTTTTGAATGTCCAAGTTAAGTCAGAAGAAAGTAACCATAGAGAGAGTATCTTCCACACTCGTTGCCTTAGAAATAGGAAGGTATGTAGTCTCATTATAAATGGGGTAGTTGCACCAACATGACTAGCACTATTCTATTTGATAAATTTAGGTTGACATGCATGCACCATTCTCACCCTTATAAGTTGTAGTGGTTGACTTATTGTGGAGAGATGAAAGTGATTAAACAGGTATTGGTTTCTTTCTCTATTGGGCGATACACTAATAAAATATGTTGTGATGTTGAGCCCATGCATACTAGTCACATCCTACTTGGATCCTGCTAGTATGATAAATGTGTAACTTATCATGCCTATAGGAATTATTATTCCTTTATATGAATGGTCAGAATTTTACACTTGCACCGTTATCACCTGAGGAGGTATTCAAAGATCAGTTTGTGAATGTGATATGAGATATGAGTATGAGTTTATTTGTTTTTTGCTATGATAATCTTTATGTAAAAGACTTACTAAGTACCTAGGGAAAGGGCAGATGGGCCCAATATATAGGAAACCCTACCATGAACGTTATCTCAGTCGGACGAGGCTGAAAAGTCCCTTATCGAAAAAGTTTGGGAGATATGGTTCACTCTCATATCGAACCCAGGCAATAGAATGTTTGGTGCTCATTACCAGACGAGGTATGGGGACGACCGGTTAATTGTTAAAATTGGATATTGGGTTCACGAGTAGGGAGGAACACCCCTATGGACCCCCAAGGGTACCAGTAAGCAGGTAAGAAATGAAAGTTATTGTTTCTCATTTTTTTATGTGTGAAAGTGAAAAGTGATATGGATATGGGTCTTCATAGGTTGTTTTAGAAAACTTGTTATAGTAAGTTCGGAATAAACAATCTTCTTTATATTAAATGAATTTACTCAAATTAAGTGATTCATTAGTTATTTTTTTTATTTTTAGCAATCTTCAGTTTTCTGTATCTGTGATTATGCCGTCTAATGAGGAGTAGTTGATCCCACCTTAATAACACACAATCAGTGAACTCTACTGTTGCTAGTTTGATCTTCTTTTTTTCATGGTTGTTATGGCAATCAAAGACTATTTCTACCTTCCTCTCCCACTCCAAGCATGCTTCAACATCATTCCTACACTTGAAAGATGGTGTTCTCATCTGGATGGAGCTGATATTACTATCCCTCCTTTCTTCTCTCCTCTCCACCCTATCTTCCTCCTCATCATTACAGGACTTGGCCTTATTTTTAGGATGTTGAGTTCTAGGCCGTCTCATATTAGGGGTCTTGTGTCTTGCTTCACTTTGACCACTACTCAAGTTATCTACCTTTTGACTAAGACGTGCCAATTTTGCATGCATAACCTCCATAAAGAGCATTATGTTGGTAGGGCTTTAATGTTCACTTGACATTTTAAGAAAATTTCCTGCAAAAAGGTTAGTAAAAAAAAAGATTTTTTCATTAGTTTTCTCGTATTTTACTCACTTAACTTTTATCCTCTAATATTCTCAAACACTCTTGCCTTTTACCTTTCTATCTCCCACCCTCAAGTTGAGTGCTGGATAGATCCTCTTGAATCAAAGTATTCTAAAATATTTTTTTAAGATATCATAATGAGTCCTATAGAACAAATACCACACCAATACTAAAAGCAAGAGTGCCACACACAGAGGAAGAGGTAGTGTGTTATCAATTACACTAAACTCTAAGATACAATTTAGATGCTTAGATGTATCATGGAATTGAAGCTTAGAACAATAAAAGAAATTGAGAGTAAAAAAAATTAACAGTTTATAGAAGATGAAGGGATTCGGTATTGCCCCAAGGGAAAATCCAAAAGATATTCCTACTAATCTATTCTCGATGTATGTTACGTTCTATATAAAAAAAATGTAGCCTTTAATGAACTATGTAAGTGTAAATGCACGTGGTTGTAAAAAAAATTATGTAGAGGTGGTTCTTGCACTGTTTTAAAGAAGGATGGTTAAGTACCAACAAGGTAAGTACTTCAGCAACTCAAAAAATTCATAAAGTCCGGAGGACATAAAGGATTGAGCAACATGAAAAGAGAATGTTACTATATGGAACAAGAGCTAAAGAGAACATCTTTCAAGAAAAAATTCTTAACTCACCTCAAACTTTCTTTATTAAATAATGTTGTTTTGCAAGATATTTTCTTAAAGAAAAAAGAATTGGTGAAACCCTTGCATAAGAAGTGTTTGATTCAAGGACAAATCATTTTTGAAGGGGGAGGGGATGATGTGAGCATGGACATGAACCATAAAGAGAAGGCCCAATCCAAAAAAGGAGGAAGAAATAAGCTAAAAAGGAGATCTTATGGCCGGCCCTAAATTTCCATATGTCTCCCCATTAATTTGACCACAATCACTTTTAATTAAAGGGGAAGACTAGATTTAACTTAGTTAAGAAATTAGCTTTTAATTTTTAATTTATTTCCATATGTCTCCCATCTTAATTTGACTACAATCTCTTTGAATCAAAAAGGAAAACTAAATCTATCTTACTTAGGAAATTAGTCTTTAATTTTTAATTTTTAATTTATTTCCTATGTAATTGTAAATTAAATTAAGAAATTTTATTTTATTTTTATTTACTTGGCTTATCCTATAAATACACCACCAAGTCTTCATTGTAAGGGATTCAGAAATTATCTTAATAATATTAAGAGTGTTTCTTTTCAAGAGAGATTCTTCTACCATCTTGTTGAGTAAGGAGTGGATCTACTTATCAAGGTATGATCTTGTGGCATATTTTTGTTCTATTTATTTCATTTCCAGTGACCTTAGTTCCTATTATTCTTGATAGTGGGTTAAGTAGGAAGAGTTTCTATAGGATCAATTCCTTTGATGCCTTTAATTGAAATTGTGTGAGTTCCTGATCACATTTGTTGGTCTTGCGTTTCACATCAATATCTCATTAGTATTGGATTCATTTATCATATTTCGTTAAAAAATTGTAAATGGACAATTATATATTAAATTTAAATATATAGATGATTAGTATTATTAGGAGGCTCATAAACAGATATTCGAGCTTGTCAAACTTGTATTAATATGCAACATTACAATTAATTTTAAGAGAATTTTTCTTAGAAGTTACAAGAACCAAATTCCCAAGTTGATTGTTTTCCTTAGAAAAAACTTCACCAACTCTATTTCATTCTCATCAAACTTGTAACCTGATATCTTGTTAAACTTAATCTTGTATAGATTAGGAACAAGCATATAAAGTTTGTTCGTCTAGTGAAGCTCCTAGTGAGAGGTGTGAAGAAAATTGAAGCCATTTAGCTGCAGTAATAATTTTAAATTTATCTATATAGTTAGTAATTTATCATAAAGAAAATAATCCAAGAAAAACACATCAACAATGGAAGAGGGTGTTGGTATGGATGGCAAAAGGGAAGCCTTACCGAGTGAAAATAAATGCAACATGGTATTGGGTCTTATAAGATTTTTCTAGTACAGATCTTCTCTAAAGCTTCCTCCTTTAAACCTTATGACTTGAGATTTAGATTTTAGAAAATATTAACATTAAACATCCAAATTTTGTATTTTTGCTTGAAGATTAAGAAGAATGGAAAGAAACTTATTTTTTATTTTCTTCGAATGAATTGAGGTTATGTGCTTACCTTTGAGCTTAATCTATAATTAATAACTTGAGAGGTTATGTAGACTTTGGAAAACTAACTTTTCACTAATACTTCTTTGTTGCATCAGTCAAAAAGACTGAGTTTAATTAAAGAATAATTGAATTGTGATGGGAGGATAAATGGCATATGGTTGAGTATTTCATATAAGCCATGGAAATGTAGATTTTATTATACTATAACTTATAAAATCTTTGAACTTAAATGAAGAATCTATGGCTATTTGGAAAGTGGTTTCATTTTTTGAAATCTTGAACTTAAATGAAGAATCAATCACTATTTGAGATGCGATTTTATTATATTTATGTGATATCTTAATATATATAAAATAATTAAAAATATTGATTTTATTAATTTTATGGTCACTAACTACATTAAAATTAACTTCTGAATTTTAATATAAGCTAAAGAACTTAGTCATCATTTATTTTTAAAAAATTTAAAACAGGCAATTCTATTGAGATAATGATAGAAGTTTATCACCACGCATAAGGTAAAAAGCCACGTTACACAAAAATGTTGAATGTACTTTACAATAATGTAATTAGTTATTTTAATAAAATATTTCTACTTTAAATCATGTATTTATATACCAATATATAAAGACTGGTTAGTATTTAACCTTAGAAACATGATCTAATTGTTAATGAAAATTGTGAAATACCCTTTAACATCTTTTTCAAAGTATAGTGTAATATAAAAATATAAGTCGATTATGATAACAATATAAAATACATAGAGAAGGTAATAATGGAATCTAGATGCACGTGCCATCTTCCACCGAGAAGTACACAAATCCCTATAGTGCTGGCAGCAGTGTCTGTAGAGGCTCTGGACACGGAGGTGGTGGATGATAAGGCTCTCTAACTAGTTGCCATTTTTTCAGGTTCTATGGTGGCCTTGCATTGGAAGCTCTTATCAAAACTACTTGTTACTTTATGATGGGTGAGGATCTAACTTGAAAATTTGTGTTTAGAATTTGGGTTTTAGGAAAGAGAAAGAAAACTCTTTAAAATTAATGAGAGAAGAACAAAAGGAGAATAGAGGATATATATATATATGTATATACATTTTTTATATAAAAAACTTCTCTAATAATAATGCTACATATTATTTAAGTAGGCATATTTGTATTTGTAAAATATGTACATATAAAATATATTTAAAAGAAGTGTGAGGTATCTTTGAATTTATTTTTTGATTTATCATAATCCTATAATTTAAGAGAATTTTATTAAAATTCCTAAATGAAATAAAGAATATGATTTAGTAGAAACTAATGATATGCTATTGAATTTCTTTTAAATATATGCAAATATTCTTTCCTGAAAAATAATCATTTATTAAAGAATTGGACTTTTTTCTTAATACTCAAAATTTTTGAGTTTTAGAAAAATGAGATACTTAAATACTTTTTGAGAGATACAATATAAAATTATTAAGTAGACTGGTAGTAATCCACCACCAAAGAATGCTGCATGGTCAAAGATCATCTTAGCCTAAAAGATTTGTATGTCCTATATAAATGGTAAAATAAGTAGAAGATATTTTCTCAAAGTTCTATTGAAGTGACTATAAAGTCTTTACCATCACTAAAAACTGATTATAAAGTCTTTTCCATCACTAAAAACTATCTCTGTTATATAACATCTTATCACTCTTTAAAAAAAATCTTTTTTTTGATGGGATGACTAATATTAAAGTAATATATGCGATTAGTAATTCAATCTAATATGTTTAAACTAAGTGTATTGGATTCATTTATCATAGTTCATTAAAAAAATAGTAAATTGACAATTATATGTCAAATTTAAATCAATAGATGATCAGTATTGTTGTAAGACTCATAAACAGATATTCGAACTTGTTTTGATGCTCTTGAGGAATAGAAAAACTTGCAATAATAATATGCAACAATATGAGCAATTTTAAGAGCATTTTTCTTAGGAGTTACAAGAGCCAAATTTCCAAATTGATTGTTTTTCTTAGAAAAAAAACTTCACCAATTTTATTAATGCTCATCAAACTTGTAACTTGATATCTTGTTAAACTTAATCTTGTATGGATCAAGAACAAACATATCAAGTTCGTTCTTCTAGTGAAGCTCCTAGTGAGATATGTGAAGGAAATTGAAGCCATTCAGTTGCAGTAATAATTTTATTTTTATCCATTTAGTCAGTAATTTATAATAAAGAAAACCATCAAAGAAAAACACATTTACAATAGAAAATGATGTTGGTCTGAATGGCACAAGTGAAGCCTTACCGAGTGGAAATAAGTGCAACATGGTCTTGAGTCCCATAAGATTTTGCTGGTACAAACCTTCTCTAAAGCTACCTCCTTTAAACCTTATGACCTAGGATTAAGACTATAGAAAATATTAACATCGAACATCTAGATTTTGTATTTATACGTGAAGATTAAGAAGAATGGAAAGAAACTTGTTTGTTTTTTCTTTCTTCGAATGAATGGAGGTTAAGTGCATACCATTGAGTTTAATTTGTATTAAATTACTTGAAAGGTTATGTATGATTTAGAAAACTAACTTTTCACTATATTTCTTTGTTGCATTAATTAAGAAGATTGAGTTTAATTAAATAATAAATGAATTGTGATGCAGGATAAATGACATATGGTTGAATTTTTTACATAGGCCATGAAAAATGTAAATTTTATTATATTATAACTTATAAAATCTTTGAACTTAAATGAAAAATCTATGGTTATTTTAGGTGGTTTTATTTTTTGAAATCTTGAACTTTAATGAAGAATCCATCGCTATGTAAGATGCGATTTTATTATATTTATGTGGTATCTTACTTAATATATATAAAATAATTAAAAATATTGATTTTATTAATTCTATGGGCGCCAACTGTATTAAAATTAACATTTGAATTCTAATCCATGCGTTAAAGAACTTATTCATCATTTATTTTTTTAAAAGTTAAAAAAAAATTCTATTGAGATAATAATAGAAGTTTATAATCACGCTTAAGATAAAAAGTCACATTACACTAAAACGTCAATTGTACTTTACAATAATGTGATTAGTTATTTTAATACAGTATCTCTACTTTAAATGATGTATTTATATACCAATATATAAAGATTGGTTAGTAATTAACTTTAGAAACATGATCTAATTATTAATAAATTTTTAAAATGCACTTTAACATCCTTCTCAAAGTATAGTGTAATATAAAAACTAAGTCGATAATGATAGCAATATAAAATATATAGAGAAGGTAACCAACTAATTATTGAAGAACAATTACAATGTGAGAAGATAATAAATGTATAAGGTTGATTATTTTGTGTATGCTATGGATAATGTAAGTATTATTTTATACTATAATTATTGTGATAGCCCGAAAATCAAACTCTGAATTTTATTTGTGAAATTTGAGAGAAAATTAGAAAAATATGTAAAATAAATTAAATTTAAAAATAATTTATATGGGAATTAGAACATTATTTAGAAAATTAAAATAAATTAGAAAAATATTTTAAAATATAGATATTAAAACTTGTAATTAGTAAAATAAAATAAATTTTAAAAAATAATAATTAGGGAATATTGAAATCAATAAAGTAATAAAATTAAATTAGAAAGAAAGTTAGAAAATAAATTAATTTAAAAATTGATTAGAAAATATCAAATTTTGTAAATTAATTAAACTAAATATTGTAAAATAAATATAAAAACAAAGAAAGAAATAAAAAAATAAATTAGAATTAAAATTTCACGATAATGGAAAGGACCAATCAAATAAGAGATGGTGCATGTGAGATTGAAACATGGGGAAAACAATTAGGAAATGGGAGAGGGATGGCCATATGGCCACCATGCACATGGATGGGAAGATTCCCTCCCACTCCTAAGTTGCCACATCATCTAATTAAGCCACCTCATCCTCCTTATTTCTTCCCCCATCATATTAATACCGAATAAAACATTTTTTCTCTCTTTCAATCCACCAAATAAAAGGAAAAAAAAAGAGAAGAAAAGAAGAATAGGGAGGAGAGGGAGAGAAGAGAGGGGAAGAAAAGAGAGAGAGAGCATTGAGACGATTGGCACAGCAAAGGGAAGAAAAAAAATTTGAGAGGGGACAGCGCAGGTGGCCTAACCACCATGTGACCACCACTCTCACGTAAGTTCTTCTTCCGAACGTCCAAATATAAGTTCTTTTTCTTCTTCTTTCGTGATTCTCTTCCTAAATAGTTTAGAGTGGCATGCATGATATTTTAAATAAATACATTTAGGTTTACTTCATTTTAAATGAAAAATTTTAACTTAAATAAAGAGATGGTGAGGGTTCGGTATAGTGAGAGAGTGATTAAAATTAAGTTATATCCATATATATATGTATATATATTTATCTAGGATATATATGGTGTGTATATATGTATATATATTAAGAATATGAGATATACATATATAAACTATAATGAATATGTGAAAATATATTTATTTGCATGAATTTGATGTAAATGTATGAAGGGAAACAAAGAATATATATACATGTATATATATATTGATACATTGTGTAAGTATATTTTTCATGTATGTATATATAAATATATAGATATATATATGACTAAGTACAAATAAAGGCATGTATGGGTTTATATGATTAAAATAATATTTTGTATGCATGTATAATCCTTATGTTTTAATAAATATTTATATATATAAACACTAATGCACGAAGGTATATATATATATTTAAATAACAATAATAAAATTTATAATTATAGTCATAAAATTTACAATATGGTGTAAGTTATAGGAGTAGAAGAATATGATAAATGAATAAATTTAGATAAGAAAATGTGTGTACTATAAATATGTATATAAGTATGCTCGGTGTATTTGTGTTTAATATAATAATATATGTAGGTATAGTTTATATATATAGAAATGGGTTTTAATAAAGATAAGTATGATTAACACAATACATGTATATGTCATAAATATAAATGATATTGAAGCGAGATTTTTTTTATGTTATAAGTTTTATAATTATAATTATATAATTGTATCTTATAATATAATTTTTTTAAAAAAAAATGAAATAATAGGATATATATATATAAATATGTACATAATAAATGAGTATGTATTGTGTGTATATAAATACATAAGCATATGTATGAGTGTGTATATATATTGGAGAAGAATAATAAATTAAAATTTAATTAAGAATTAGGTAATTATGATAGTTAGGAGAGTTGAATTTGATTGAATACAAAATTAAAGAGAATTTAATTTGATTGAATAAATAATTAATAAGAATTAAATTTGATTGGATAAGTAATTGATAAGTAGATTAATTTAGCCATAATATATAATACTTAGGTAAAGGTAATTTAAAATACTAAGGGGAATAAATTTTGAAAATCATTTTGATTTAATAAATATGTAAACAAATTAATAAATTTTGTTTTGAGTTGAATAGATGATATAAGAAAATAATTTAAGAAAATAGGTAAAGAATATTTGTAATGATTTCTTTTAGAATTGAATGAATAATAGATAAAATAAATTAAAAAGAAATTATTAATTAATTAATTCAAGATTAATATAAAATGATAAGAAAGTATTATTCACAAAATTATGTAATTAATCAAATAGACAAAACAAAGAAAAGTTAAACTGAATGATCGCCTTAGTAACTAGAATAGTTGTAGAAATGAGATAGGCCTTCAATATGATTGCATGAAACTCTTAGGTTGACTACTGACCCGAGAAACCTTAGTTGTTGTGCAGGTTTATGCTAATATTTGGATGTTGTTTGGAACTCAAATTGAAATCCTTTAACCCTAAAGTTTGTAAGTATATCTAGTAGTTATCCTAAAGCCACATTGGCATGTTTTAAAAAATGTTTTCAAACAAAAAACTTATTAAGTTTTGAGTAAGTTTTATAAAATTAAGGGGATTGATGATAATCAAGTAAGCGGAAGAAATTAAAAAATGATGGTACTGAATGTTTTACTTTATCATTTGCTTGTTGCTTGATTATTGAACGAATATTATATGTTTTAAATACTGTATGATGGCTAATGATATGATAAGTTGAATAATTTGAGTAGAATAATAATAGTAGTGTATATTTACCAATAAGATCATGAACACAAAAAAATACACATTTTTAAAATAAAATTAGGAATTCTAAATAAAACTAATAAAACTAAAAACTAAAAATAATAAAAGTACTAAAACATAAATAATAAAAAACTAATAACTAAATACATTACAATAAATCAAAAAGTATATGATTAAGGGGAATTAGTGAATAGTTCTATAAGGATGAAAAAGAGACAAATTGGGTGAATTAGAATAGTGTGAGATATAGAATAAGGTTAACTAAGAAAGTGTACAAAGTCTTTAGGGAATATAATTAGTCTATTAGAAAAAATAAAAATATCAATCTTAATAAGAATAGGAAGAAAAAGAAAACAAAACAAAAACTTGGAAGAAGCAAAAATTTAGAGTTAACTCGTTTAAGATTGGTATGGCTAAAATTCAATGGTGTGGCGAACCCTATCTTTGGATGAATGAAAACTCTTCCAGATGTGGTTGCAGTGTGTGTTGTGTTCTGGGTCCCCTAGCGACGAACTATTGTGACCATTGTGCGTGTTTTGGCTATGTGTTTATCCCCTCGTAATAATGGAAATCCTAATCTCATAATGATACCAATTGGATAACAGAGTCTATAACGATTCCAGAAATTCAAAGGGAAATATATATAATAATCTGAGTGCGGAAGCGAAATAAAAGATTAAGATTAATATCCCTTATAAAATAACTTAAAAGTACTAAACATATCACGAAATAAGTTCTCTAAAAGAAATACGAGAATTAAGAAAAATAAAGAAAACTATAAGTTATCTAGCATCTACTTGCTGTCTTCTTGTGGATCAGGCTCGGGAACCAGGTCTTCCTAATCTGAAATGGTTAAATAAGGAATGAGTTACACTAGCCCAGTAAAGACATCACACTAATCACCGTCACAGAAGTAAAAGTTGGTAGAAAATTAAAACAACCAATGGAGCAGTAGATTTAAACAAATTCATTTATCAATAATCAAACCATTTTTTGTCCACTTACCGCAATGAGATTTATAAAAATAACCTATGGAAACAATAACATTATAAATATCATGAATTCATATATAATCTGTAACATAGCACATATCATACTTTTATATTCAAATCGTCAAACAACAATTGCCCCTTTTTATCAGCCTACTAGTATCCATGGGGATCCATAGGGGTCCCCGCTACACGTGAACCATTCCCCTTAGCAAACTTAATTCCAGGGCCGTCCCCATACCCCGTCCGGTATGAACGCCAAAATAATAAACGTTAATACCCCGTCCGATATGAGGGTGAAGTGGGCCGCCCCCATACCCCGTCCAGTATGAGAGCCAAAACCATAAAGTCTCCATACCCCGTCCGGTATGAGACAAAGTTCAAAGTAGGGTTCCCTATGAACCTGGTCCATCCACCATCTCCCAGGATATCTAGTGAGGCTGTCATCTTATCCATTTATCAAATCACAACCCTTTCCTATTTTTCCTTAGTCTCCATTACCAACCCAAACATGAATACATAAACAAGTAATGTGCATCCAACAAAGCAAGCATATCTTAGATTCCCAAAATCAAATAGTAGTGAAGTAAGCAGTGATTCATGCATTCAAAACTATAGAATAAATAAACCATATACCATAATGCATTTAAACTGTAAAATAAATCAAACAGGAATTGACAGAGAAATATGGCCGGTTCCGGCTCTATTAGCAACCATAATTAATTACGCATATCTATTTAATTTGTACAAAATACATTATTATCATTTATTCAAACTTCGATTCCATGATAGGAGATAAGGTGAGGGGTCTTTACCTAATCTGATACCGAAAACTAGATTTTCACTATGCCTACGGGCGATCCCTGGGTTCTCTGAATTTTTTTTTTTGGAACTGAAACGCGCTTAACGGTACCTACACATGTCCTAAATAACCCAAAAATCAGACCCAGGGCCTACTCGACCAATTTCAGAATTTCGGCACGGTGGCTCCGTCGTGCTCCGGCGACGACGCCGTTGCAAGTGGTGGCGATCCACCTCGGATTGGCTGTTTTCGGCCATTTTTGGCCAAATTTAGCCAAACTTGCATCGGTTCCTGTGAGAAAATACACTTAGGACCCTCGGTGGGCCAAAAAAACACAAAAAACTGAAACTTAGTGGCGGTGGGGCTCTCCGGTGCGGCGGCTCCTCCGGCTCATTCGCGGTTGGGTGTTTTGCTCCGATCAACCTGTAGAGGAGGAAACGGTGATCACAAAGGTAGAAAAATCACGTCGAACAGGAATCAGGAAGGGCCTCATTGGAGGCAAAAATCGAGACACCCCGCAGCGGCACCGCTGGGCTACGGCGGCATTTTTCGGCCAATTGGCCAGTGCTTTCGCTCCGATTTGGCCATAGGTGGGTTTAAAATCATATTCTGAAAAAAGGTAGAATTTTTACCTCGTTTGGCGGCTAAAAATTGCTCCGATACGGCGGCAAGTGGCGGCGATCGGCTCCCCGGTGGCTAGGCTGTCTTCTCCGGCTAGGGCTCTGGCGGCTTGGGTTGGGATTTGGGTGCGGATCAGATTATTTATAACCATCAGCTTTTATCTGAGGCGTCCATCACATTTAATCTCGACCGTCCGATCACGATTAAATAGGAAATGAATCTGGGTCGTTCATCTCGATTCAATCTAGGCCATCCGTGTGCGATTCAATCTGGGTCGTCTGTGCGCGATGCAATCTGAGCCGTCCATGCGCATTTTTGATCTGGGTCGTCCGTGCGCATGGGAACGGATCTTAGCTGTTCGATTGCGCACACGCGAATCGCCCATGTTACTCCCTTCCGCGTGGCCTCCTGCGTTAGTTTCTCTGCCACCTGGCGCGTCCTGGTTGGCTGGGGCTACTGACCGGGCAGCTGACGTGGCACAATTCTTCTAAATTGTATTTTGACCCCCGATTTTTGATTTTTCTTTCAAAAATACACCCAGAATCCAAATTTTCATCCCTTTTTTCCAAAATTATTTTCAATTAAATCTCTAAATAATTTTTACCCCATTATTATTATTATTATTATTATTATTATTATTTTCATTAAAATAAATTAAACTAAATTAAATTCAATATATTATTACATAAATAATAATTATATTCATATAATAATTACAATAATAAAACATAAAATAAAAAGAAAGGGTTGGGGTGTTACAGAGTCACCCGTGGATCTCAAAGAAAACTTTAAAACTTTAATTCCATCTATTATATATATATATATATATATATATATGCCTCCATTTATGCATAATGTGATGAAAAAATTGAGGCTAAAAATTTTATGAAGAGGATCTTGTTGCTAAGAAGAATCCACAAGATGTGGTGTTTGAATTGGAGCCACTTAAACCTCAAGGGAGTAATGCATTGTGTGTTGACTTTCCTAGTTTTGACATAGAACTTTTACCTTATATTTGCAGACACCAAAACTAGAGCTCAAACTGCCTCATGAACATATAAAATTTTGTGTTATTAGGAGGATAAGAGACTCTTCTAGTGAAAAGTTTTAATGAGCTAAGCAGGGTATAAGAAGACAAACTGATTTGAGTGCTTAAAAATTGACAATGTCTATCCTAGGACATTAAAAAAGAGTGTTTGATGGGAGGCAACCCATCCATTTTTCTTCATTCTTTTTTAGTTTTTATTATTTGCATTAGTGATTTTAATTTATTTATAACATTTCTCTTTGAGTTAACATGAGTTCTATGGTGATTAGAAAGTGGGGATAGGAAATTCAGGTACTAGAGTAGGAGAAAAAGCTAAACTCTAGAACAACTGAACAAGCCTTGACCAAGGCTTGTGTCAGGCCCATAAGACACAGTCGTGTGCTCAGGAGACAAGATCATGTGACATGCCTCGTCCATATGACACAGCTATGTGTTACCACCAAAACATTTTTGTGAGGGAAACACAATTGTGTGCTTGCCCAACACGGCAGTGTGTTAATCTACACATAAGCCTTGCCTAAGGCATGTACTAGACTCTTAAGACACGATTGTGTGCTACCACAAAAGCATTTTTATGAGGGAAACACGGCTGTGTCATATCTACACAAGGAACTCAACGAAATCCCAAGAAAAATGTGGTTCTATGCATGCTCGACATGGCCATGTGTCATTCCCCACATAGGCCTTACCTAAGGCTTATCTCACCTAGCAACACATTTGGTGTTTCTCAAAAACTGATGTTTCCCAATGTATCCCACCTCTAAGTCAAATAACAAGGGGAGTTAATCTGTGACTTTATTTTTAATTTTCATTATTTGCATCACATTAGGGACAATATGTAGTTTAAGTGTAGGGGAGAGGCATTCTGCATTCTGTATTCTGTATCTTAAGTAGCTAGGTTTTCTTTTTAACATCTCATTCTAGGTATTTAGACCTTGCTTAATTTTTGCCACACCACACATACACCTCCAACAATTTTTTTTGCTCTAATCTTCATAACTATCTCTATTATTTGTAAATAACTCTAATGGGGCATTTCAAAAGTTGATTTGCACTTATAACCATCTCTTAGGAATTTTAGCCTACTTTTCATTTTTTCACACCATAAATGGTTATCTTCGATTACATATTGAACATGACTTGTTGGATAGTTGCCTATTAAAAAAATTAATTAATTGTCTCTTATTTTTGAATGAATATCAATACTTAGAAAGAACTCCTCTACAACTTATCTGTAATTGTGTGCTTTAAATGAATAAACCAAATTATCTCGTATGTGAGAGTGAGATAGAGCGTAAAATGCACTCACTTTGAAAAACAGTTGAAGTAAAAGTGTGAGATAGAGCATAAAATGCATACACAATGAAAGGAAAAAAAAAGAGAGAAAGAATAATAATCTAGTCCTCTAGTCAAATGACTATGAGTAGCACTAGTAGCCACATAAAACTGGTGAATCAACTAAGTAACCAGGTGTATTCATCATAAATGTTTACCCTTACGTCAAAAGGTTGATGGCATTTCACGTAAGTAAAGGTGCTCAAGCTTTTTTGTTTATGGCATGGATCAACTGCATGAATCCTTATATCTAGAAAAGTTTGGTGGTTGTTTTACTAGATCTTGGCTATTCCCCTTAATGAAATTTTTGTGTGCTAAATTTACAAAACTCTTTTATGTAGTGTTTGGATGTTGTCAAAGTGGTTATTCATTTGTGTGGTTCTATAAAACTCAAACCTACAAATTACTAGTTGAAGGTTATTCTTGCAACTTGAGAGTTGAGTTATAACATGCGGGTTGTGATGAAATGATTGGGAGTAAGTGAGTTGAAGGTGAAGAGATGGGGATTGATGGAGTGTATTATGAGTCCTTGAGGGCAAACACAAGATAAGTGTGGGGGGAGTTTGATAGTGTCTAAAAAGGACATCATTATCACCCACTTTTGGATTGTTAAACTTGATGGTATGTTATCTAATCCGAGTAATTTTCTATGTTTTGTTGCAGTACATGACATAAGGAGGAAACTTGAAAAAATAATATGAAAGGAGGAAGAGTTTATGAAAATAATCCTCAGCCCAGAAACAAGTCTTGGCTAAAGCTTGGGTCTTGCCTCAGACAACTTAGCCTTGAGCAAGGCTAAAAGTCACGCACAGTAGCAGATTTAAATTAAAATGTTTGCTTTTTAAATATGTAAAAAAGATATCATTCAAGCCAAGATGTGGGGCCAAAATAAAGGGGAACATACTCTAGAAAGCTTGGGATAAACTAAAAATATGGAAAAAGATCCTAATAAATAAAGAAAAAAACCTTATCTCCTTTTATATAAAGAGGGCGACTGTCAAAGCAGAATCATCATCTCTCTTCTTCTCGATGTCGTACACAACATCTTCTACTGCTTCTGTAATTTTTTTTTCATCTTTCTTCTTTCTACTACTCTCTAAGAACTCATTTGTGTTAAAAAGTCCACCATAGTAGTTGATTTATATTTCTTTTCCTAGTTAATAGATCTTCCGATCTCCAATAATGTATTTATGAGATCTAATCGAATTAATTTGAGGTTTATTTTAGAGCTAGTATTTATTTACTTCTTGCACCTATATATATTTGTTGTCTTGAACCCGTTTGAATAGGACCTGTCATATGAGATGAGAAACTAAAAGAAGATAGCTGAACCTCTCAAATTTGTAATTGTTTGAATGGTTTCGACATCAAGTAGTGATCAGTGCTACACTAAGGAGGTAAATATTCTAGTTGACCAGTTCACGCAGATGAATCCGACAACTTGAATCAGGTCCTTCTAGCTCTCAAAGCCGTTGAAAAGTTAAATTCTGTGGGTGTTTCTATGACTGCTTGGCAATGAAGAACCAACTAATGAATATTTATTTATTGGTTTATGAATAAAGAAGGATTGGTTGTCCGAACATTTTCGACAGCTATAACTAATTTGCCATATTTTGGTTAAAACGCACCCTTGCATGTATGATCAATTACGTTACCAGAGCTAACTATTTCATCGATTATGAATTCTTCTTATAATTGTTTTAGTTTCAAATTTATAGTCAAGAGTTTGTTTAATATTATTATACTCATTGTTTATTTTATATTTTGTGTATTGGATTCTACAAACCCCCACTTGTTTGCTTTTTACTCATTAGTCAAGAAATAAAATTAGTTTTTAATTTTCTGTGGATTCGATCCTTCATACCACTACTATAATATTGTTTTATTGATTAATTAGGAATTTATTTTTGGTTGATTTGGCACTCATCAAAATTTTTAATATTATCTCCACAAAATTATTTCTTTCTTTTTAAAGTAAATAGCTAATAAGTTCTTCCATAAAAACATTAAATTCAAAAGTAAATTTTATTTAAAGTGACTTATTTTGTACTATAATGGTAGTCATAGAATAATAAAATCAATGTTCATAAGAATTTTATATAAACCAAGTAAAATATCTAATAAGTATAATAAAATCAAGTCCCAAATAGCCATGGATTCTTTATTTAAGAAATAACATTTTACATAGACACAATAGTTTATTTACTTTAAATAATTTATGACTCTTTATTTTAGTTCAAAGATTTCATAAGTTATAGTATAAAATAAGGCTTACATTTTTCACAGCCTCCACAAAATAATTAACCCTACACAATTATTCTCTTCTCACATTGTAATTGTTCTTTAATAATTAGTTATTCCTCTTGATTGATGCGAAGAGGAAATATCACAGAAAGTTGGTTACCTTCTCTATATATTTTATATTATTATCGTTATCAACTTATATTTTTATATTACACTATATTTTGAGTAGAATCTTAAAGGGTATTTTAAAATTTTCATTGACAATGAGATCATATTTCTATGGTTAATTACTACCAGTCTTTATATATTGGTATATAAATACATAATTTAAAGTAGAGATATTGCATTAAAAGAACTAATCACATTATTGTAAAGTACAATCAACATTTTATAAGTTAATTTAACTTTAAAAAAATAAATGACGAATAATTTCTTTAGCTCATGCATTTAAATTCAAAACTTAATTTAAAACAGTTGGTGACCATGGAATTAACCAAATTAATGTTTTTAATTATTTTATATATATTAAGTAAGGTATCACATAAATATAATAAAATCGCTTATTCTTCATTTAAGTTTAGGACTTCAAAAAATGAAACTGCTTTCTAAATAGCCATAGATTCTTCCTTTAAGTTCAAAGATTTTATAAGTTATTTTGTAATAAAATCTACATTTTCTATAGTCTATATAAAATATTTAACCGTATGTCATCTATCCTCCCATCACAATTCAATTGTTCTTCAATTAAAGTTAGTATTCTTGACTGGTGCAACAAAGAGGTATAACAAAAAGTTGGTTTTGCAAAGCCTACATAACTTCTCAAGTAATTTAGTATAGATTAAACTTAAGAGTACGCACTTAACCTCCATTCATTCGAAGAAAGAAAAAACAAACAAGTTTCTTTTCATTCTTCTTAATCTTCAAGAACAAATATAAAATCTAGATGTTGGATGTTAATATTTTCTATAGTTTAAATCTCATATCATTACGTTTAAAGAAGGAAGCTCTGAAGAAGACCTGTACAAACAAAATCTTACAGGTCCCAAGACCATGTTGCACTCATTTCTACTTGGTAAGGCTTCCCTTTTGCCATCCATACCAACACCTTTTTAATTGTAGATGTGTTTTTCTTAGGTTATTTTCTTTATGATATATTACTAACTATATGGATAAATTTAAAATTATTACTGCAGCTAAATGACTCAATTTTTGTCACACATCTCCCTAGGAGCTTCACTAGAAGAACGAACTTGATATGTTTGTTCCTGATCCATACAAGATTAAGTTTAACAAGATACCATTTTACAAGTTTGATGAGCACGAAATAGAGTTGGTGAATAACTCCTCCCCATATCCTTTTTTATAAAGAAGGCAGTTGTCAAAGCAGAATCATCATCTCTCTTTTTCCCAACACTACACATAGTATCTTTTGCTATGTCTGCAATTTTCTCTTCATTCTTCTTCTTTCTTATACTCTCCAAGAAATCATTTGTGTTACAAAGCCCATCACGAGTGACTGATTTATTTTTATTTTCCTAGTTGATAGATCAAGCAAACTCCAGCAATATATTTGTGAGATTTAATCGAATTAATTTCAGTTGTATTTCAGGGATGATGTTTATTTACTTCCTATACCAATATATATTTGTTGTTTTGAATTAGTTTGAACAAGGCCTCATATGAGAAGAGAAACCGCAGGCAGCTAGCCAAACCCCTCAAATCCATAATTGTTTGAGTGGTTCTTGCACCAAGTAGCGATCAATGTCGCACTAAGGATGTAAATAGGCTAGTTGATTGGTTCACACGGATGAATTTGACAACTTGAATTAGGTCCTTTTATCTCTCAAGATCATTGATAAGTTAAATCCTGTAAATGTTCCCAAGACTGCTTAGCAGCGAAAAACCAACTAACGAATGTTTCTTGGTTGGTTTAGGAATACGGAAAGATTGGTTGTCAGAATGTTTTCAACAACTATAACTTATTTACCATATTTTGGGTAAAACAAACTCTTATATCTATGATTAATTATGTTATTTGAGGTAGCTATTTCGTTGACTAGGAATTCTTTTATAATTATTTTAGCTTCTAATTTGTAACCAACAATTTGTTTAATATTATTCTACTAATTGTTTATTTTATATTTTGTATATTGAATTCTACAAAATTTCACTTGTTTCCTTTTTACTCATTGGTTAAGAAAGAAAATTGGTTTCCAATTTTCTATGGTTTTCACCCTTCTTACCACTACTACAATATTATTTTATTGGTTAGCTAGTAATTTATTTTTAGTAGATTCGGCACTTATCAAATTTTGGCACCGCTGTCAAAGAATTGAGATTAACTAATTTTTGTTCCTTTTTATGACTACGACCAATTGTGGAGAATCTTTTTTTATGATTCCAAAAGTGAAAAATCGTAAAAAGTTTAAGGAAACATACTCAACTAAAGAGAAGAACGTGTCAGCATGACATGATATTATAAATAGCAGTACCGTAATCGAAACAAAACTAGAAATAGAGCAGATGGCCAAGGAAGGCACTTTAAGGGAGCTGACACCCCTGCCTACCAACTAACAGCCCCTTTGCATCACTTATCCAGCCTTAGAAGCTTCGTTTGAGCTAAAATTTGGATTGATTCATTTGCTTCAAAAGTTTTAAGGATTGAAAAATGAAGACCTGCACAAGCATCTTAAGGAATTCCATATTGTGTGCTCAAGCATGAAGCTGGAAGGAGTCTCTAAAGAACAAATATAATTGAGAGCATTCCCCTTTTTTTGGATGATGCAGCTAAAGATTGATTGTCCTATTTAGCTCCTTGTTTGATTACTACTTAGACTGATATTGTAAAAAGTTTTCTACACAGATTTTTTCTTGCCTCTAGATCTTCTAGAATAAGGAGAGAAATATGCAGAGTCAAACAAAGAGAGTCAGAGAACCTCCATGATTATTGGGAAAGATTCATGTGGTTGCTTACAAGTTGGCCACAACATGACATCTCATAACAATCTTTCATTCATTATCTTTATGAAGGACTATTGCCACAAAAGAAGAATGTTAAATAGAGCAAGTGGTGATGCCATAGTGAATAAAACACCTCGAGAAGCCAGAGATTTGATAGCAATCATGGCTACCACCTCACAGCAATTCGGATTAGCATGAGACACCCCAAGGAGGATGAATGAGGTAAGTATTTTTTCTCTTGAATCCTAAATTTCTGAACTAACTCATTTGGTAAAAAAATATGGCTATAGGTAATAACCCTCGAACAAGGGTTTATGGAATATTTGTGCATCCTTGGCATCCTACAAACATGTGTCCTACACTTCAAGATGATGACCAACACTAAGTTAATGTGATTGGAGGATTCTCTAGCTAGCCGCAAGGAAGATATGACCAATTTTCCAACACTTATAATTGGGAATGGAGGGATCATCCTAACTTTGGCTATGGAGCAGAGCAACAAGATTTCCAACAATATCAACCAAGACTGCCTCCATAAAAAGAACCAATACCTCCAAAACAAGGCATGTCTCTTAAAAAAATTATTAAATCAATTGCTACTAACACCCAACAATTTCAACAGGAAACAAGAGCAAGCATTCGAAATTTGAAGACCCAAGTGAGCTAATTAACAGCATCTATGAGTAGGCTGGAATCCCAAGAAAAATTACTATCTTAAACTGAGGCCAATCCATATCCACAAGATATGGTGTTCAAAATTGAGGCACTTAAACCTCAATGGAGCAATGCATGCCTATACAACCTAGTGTTATTCCCCATATAAGCCTTGTCCAAGGCTTATATCACCTGGCAACACATTTGGTGATTCTCAAAAAGTGACGTGTCCAAATGTATCCCACCTCCAAGTCAAGTAACCAGGGAAGTTAATCTGTAACTTGATTTTTATTTTTTATTTTTCATTATTTGCATCACACTGGGGACAATGTGTAGTTTAAGTGTAGGGGAGAGGCATTCTGCATTCTGCATTCTGTATCTTAAGTAGCTAATTTTTCTTTTCAGCATCTCATTCTAGATATTTAGACGTTGCCTAATTTTTACCACACCACACATACACCTCAAACAAATTTTTTTGCTCCAATCTTCACAACTATCTATATTATTTTTAAATAACTCTAATGGAGAATTTTAAAAATTGAATTGCACTTATAACCATCTCCTAGGAACTATAGATTATTTTTAATCTTCTCACATTATAAATGGTTATCTTATTACATATTGAACATGACTTGTTTGAGAGTTGTCTATTAAAAAAAATTAATTAAGTTTATCTTATTCTTGGGTGAATATCAATACTTAATTAGAACTCCGCTACAACTTGTCCAGAATTGTGTGGTTTTAATGAATAAATCAAATTATCTAATATGTGATGAGTGAGAGGGAGCATAAAACACAATCACTTTAAAAAATAATTGGAGTAAAAGTGTGAGATGGAGCATAAAATGCACTCACAATGAAAGGAAAAAAAAGAAAAGAGCGCGAATAATAATCTACTTCTCAAGTCAAATGACTATGAGTAGCACTAATAGTCACTTGAAACTGGTGACTAATTGATTAACTGGGTGCATTCGTCACAAATGTTTGCCCTCGCATTAAAAGGTTGGTCACATTTCAAGCAAGCAAAGGTGCTCAAGCTTTTCTATTTTTGGCATGAACTAATTGCATGAATCCTTACATCTGGATGTGTTTGGTGGCTGTTCTACTAGGTATTGGCTATTCCCCTCAAAGAAATTTTTGTGTGCTAAATTTACAAAACTCTCTCATGTCATATTTGGATGTTGTCAAAGTGGTTATTTATTGGTATGGTTCCATGAAACTCAAGCCTACAAATTATTAGTTGATGGTTATTTTTGCAACTTGAGGGTAGTGATGAAATGATTGGGAGTAAGTGAGTTGAAGGTTAAGAGATTGGGATTGATGGAGTGTATTGTGTAGTACTTGAGGGCAAGCACAAGATAAGTGTGGGGGAGTTTGATAGTGGCTAAAAAGGACATCATTGTCACCCACTTTTGGGTTATTAAACTTGATGGTATGTTATCTAATCTGAGTTATTTTCTATGACTTATTGCCAGTACGGGATATAAGGATAAAAGAAGGAAAAACAACATGAAAAAAGGAAAATTTTATGAAAATAACCATCAGTCCAGAAACAAGCCTTGGCAAAGCTTGGGTCCTGTCACAGACAACTTAGCCTTGGATAAGGCTAAGAGTCGCGAACAACAACAGATTTAAATTAAAACATGTACTTTTAAAATCTGTAAAAGAAATATTATTCAAGGCAAGATTTGGGGCCAAAAATCAAGAGTAACATTTTCTAAAAGGCTTGGGATAATCCAAAAATCAAGAAAAAATGATCCTAATCAGCAAAAGAAGAAAACCTTAGCTCCTTTTCTATAACGAGGGTGGTTGTCAAAGCAGATCATCATCTCTCTTCTTCCTAGCACTGCACATAGTAGCTTCTGCTACTTCTACAATTTTTTTTTCATCTTTCTTCTTTCTTTTACTCTCTAAGAACTCATTTGTGTCAAAAAATCAATCATCAGTGGCTGATTTATTTTCTTTTTCCTAGTTGATAGATCTAACTAACTTCAGCAATATATTTGTGAGATCAAATCAAATTAATTTGAGTTTTGTTTTAGTACAGATGTATCACATTAATTAAACTTATAAGATTAGTAATAAGTTAAGTTAATATCACAAAGTAAAGTTTGTACAAGTATACAATCATTTAAAAGGCCCACAAGGTGCTAAATATTGTAACCATATAAACTTTTAGTTTACAGTTTGAAATGTTATCATTATTGATTAATATTTTTTTAATTACACAATGTAGGATGTTAAAAGTTATTTTAGACTTTTAATTAACAATTAGATCATATATGCGATGTTAAATTTTAACCTAATTTTATATATTAGTATATAAACATATGATTTAAACTAAAATATTATATTAAAATAATTAATCACATTATTGTAAAGTATAGCACATTTTTCAAAAGAAACAAACAAATGTATCACATTAATTAATAAAAATCATACAATTAATGAAAATAAACAATGAGAATTTAGGGATGAAATAAAAAATTTAGCATGTTGATCAAGAATTCATACTTAACAAAAAAAAAGAATTAATGATTACATTTTTCATGAACCCAAGAATTTTGAAAAATAGGAAAAGTATCTATTGTTTAATAAACTATTGTTTCTCAAAAAATAACAAATGCATTTGAAAAAAAAAAATTCAATTGCATATCACAAATTTCTACCTAATAAGAATCTTGATATCTTGTTAGGATTTTGATGAAGTTCTCTTACATAATAGTATTATGACAAAATCAAAAAAATAAATTCAACTTTAACACACTTTTTTTATACACACCATATGTGTACATAAAAAATGTATAATTTTGAATTTAAAAAATTAGCTAATTTTTGTCACATATTTCTTATTCTTAAATCACAAATTTGAAATAAAAAATTATTAAGTGATTGTAATCCTCTAAGTTTTGTTTATATAATTTTTTAATAAAATTTATAGTGTCATACTCGTGTGGTCGACAAATTTATTTATATTCTAAAGTATTTAACACTTGATTATCTATTTTTAATCAATTATCAAGATAATAACTCTACATGCATATGTATGTACAAGATGGTAAAAAAATGTAAAAAGGTAGACTTGGTTAACTGTTATCATTAAATTATTCTTCAAAAGACAAGAATTATGAAATTAAAAAATAGTTAGCATAAAATATTCAAAGGTATTTCCATATATCTCATTTTCTTTAATTCACTTTTCCTTTTGACCTTCATTGTTCCAATAGCACTCACCATCTTCTATAGAATTCTGAATTCCCATAAAACTCACATTCTAAAAATTGAAAAAAGTTGTAAAACTATAAAAATTGTTAGAGAATTTTTTAGATTAAAAAGACCAGAAGATCGAGTTTTTGTTACTATTAATTAAAAAAATATATATTGTGGCGTGATAAACTTTTAATATTATCTCAACAAAATTGCTTCTTACTTTTCAAAGCAAATGGCTAATGAGTTTTTCTGCATAAAGATTAAATTCAAAAGTAAATTTTATTTGAAATTACTCATTTTGTACTATAATGGCAGCTATAAAACTAATAAAATCAATGTTCATAAGCATTTTTGTAACGGCGCCGGAATTTAAATGAAGATGTATGTATTAAAAATCTTAAATGCGGAAGCGTAATAAAAATTTTGATTAACATCCCTTACACAATAACCAAAAACCTATTCAACATATGAAAGAATAAGCTAATTAAAAGAGATACTCGAAATAAAAACTATAAATAGAACTATAAATTCTTTAGGCGTCTAACTCGCCGTCTTCCTGCGGAACGGGCTCGGGAACCACATCTTCCTGATCTGAAATGGTTAAGTAAGGAATGAGCTACACTAGCCCAGTAAAGACATCACACTATCTCACTACCACAGAAGTAAAGGTCGGTAGAAAACAAAAACAACCAATGGAGCATAATTTATAATAAACTCATTTATTAACATAAAAACCTTTACTGTCCACTTACCTCGATGAGATTCATGAAAATAACATATGAAAACAATAACATTATAACAATCATAAAATCATATCGACTTTGTAATAGAACACATGTCATACTCTTGCACTTCAATAATCAGACAATAAATTTCCTCTTTTACCAGCCAACTAGTATCCATGGGGATCCATAGGGGGTCCCCGCTACACGTGAACCATTAACATTAATAACCTGATTCCAGGGCCGTCCCCATACCCCGTCCGGTATGGGCGCTAAAATCATAAACCTCAATACCCCATCCGGTATGAGGGTGAAACGGGCCGTCCCCATACCCCGTCCGGTATGGGCGCCAAAACACATAAGGTCTCCATACCCCATCCGGTATGAGA
The DNA here is from genome assembly GCF_000150535.2 of Carica papaya. The sequence goes on from NW_019014587.1 coordinate 333,690, forward strand.
GACCACCTTCCCGGTAAGGTTCCCTACGGACCCGGTCCGTCCACCATCTCCCAGGATATCTAGTCAGGCTGTCTACATTATCCATTTATCAATTCGCATAACCTTTTTGCCCTTTTCCTTGGTCTCAATCATTCAATCATAGACAAACATGTAAACCAGTAATTGACACCAAACAAGGCAACACAGTTTCGGGTTCACCATAATACAAACCATAATAAAAGAAACTATGATTCATGCATACGAGACCATAAAATAAATACATCAAATATCATACTGCATTTAATACTGAAAAATAGATCAAAGAACAACTTACCAACAATGTATCAGATTCGGGTTCCATTGGCAACCTCAATCAATTAAAAATATCTATAAAGTCACAAAATACCGTTTAATTATTTATTAAGCTTTAATGCCGTGATAGGAGGTAGGGTGAGAGATCCTTACATGTTTTGGGGTCTGAAATCGGCTCTACGGTGAGCTTACGGGCGTCCCTAAATTCCCTAAATTTTTCCCGAGAAACTGAAACGCACTACCGGTACCTGCACGTGTCCCCAAAAAATTCCAAATCAGAGCTAAAGCCCCTTTCAGCCAATATCGAAATTCCAGCACGGCGGCTTCGCTGTGCTCTGGCGACGGTGCCGCCGCAGGCGGCGGCGATCTGCCTCAGGTTGGCCATTTTCGGCCGTTTTCAGTCGAATTCGGCCAAACTTGCATTGGTTCCTGCGATAAAACAATCCTAGGGCCCTCGGTGGGCCAAAAAATCACAAAAAACTGAGACTTACAGGCGACGGTGATTTCGGGTGCGGCGGCTTCTCCGGTGTGAGTCACGTTTTGATGTTTTACTCCGGTCAACCTGTAGAGAAAAGAACGGTGATCACAGTGGTATAAAAATTGCATCGAACAGAGACCGGAAAGGGCCTCATCGGAGGTAAAAATAGAGGAAAGCTGCGGCGGCGCCGTTGGACTTCGGCGGGATTTTTCAGCCAATTAGTCGGTGGTTTGGCTCTGGTTTGGCCATAGGTGGATTCAGCATCGAAAAACGAGCCAGGAGGAGAAAATTTACCTCAATTGGCGGTCAGAAAATTCTCCGGTGCGGCGGCGGGTAGCGGCGGCCGGCTCCTCCGACCTCTGGTTCTTCTTCTCCGGCGAGGCACTGGCGGCTAGGGTTTTGTGGTCGGGTGTGGGTGGGGTTATTTATACCCTTCCTCTTTTAATCTCAATCGTCCATCAAGTTTTAATCTGGACCGTCTGATCGTGATTTATTTAGGATTAAATCTAGGCCGTCTGTGCCTGATTGAATCTGGGTCGTCCGTACGCGTGAAATCTAGGCCGTCTGTGTGTTCATTTGATCTGGGCCATCCGTTCTTGCGGGAACAAATCTGGGCCGTCTGATCGCGCGCACGCGTATCGCCAATGTGGCCAGTCCCGTGTCAGCATTCTTTGCCACGCGGCGTGTCTTGGTTGGTCGGGCCTGCTGACTGGGCTGCTGATGTGGCTGCTGACATGGCACAACTTTTTCAAATTGTGTTTTGACCCCCAGTTTTCGTTTTTCTTTTCAAAAACACCATCAGAATCCAAATTTTTACCCCTTTTTCCCAAAATCAATTTCAATTAAATCTAAAAAATAATTTTACCCTATTTTATCATTATTATTATTTTTATTTTCATTAAATTAAATTAAATTAAATTAAATTAAGTTGAAGATTTTAATTCAACTTAATTTTATAAATTAAATATATAAAAAATTAAACTAAAATTCAAATACAAAAATAAAAATAATAATTTGGGTGTTACAACTCTCCCCCCTTGAAGAAATTTGGTCCCCCAAATTTGCCTCTTACTCTTGGTTGAGCAAATGGGGATACTGGGCTCTAAAATCTGATTCTAGCTCCCAGGTAGCCTCCCTGGGCGTGTGGTTCTGCCACACGACCTTTACAAATGATATTTCTTAGTTGCAGAGTATCCTGCTCTTTTGGTCCGTGATACCAACTGGTACTTCTTCATAAGACAAGTCTTCTTGGAGTGGAAGTGGTTCATGAGCCAAGACATGAGAGGGGTCCGGGTTGTACTTACGTAGCATGGATACGTGGAACACATTGTGGACTCTGGAGAGCTCTGGAGGCAGTGCTAGTCTGTAGGCAGCAGTACCAATCCTATTTAAGATTTTAAAAGGTCCAATAAATCGGGGGTTTAATTTTTTCCTCCTGCCGAACCTACTAATTCCCTTGAAAGGAGTGACCTTAAGAAACACCTGGTCACCTTTCTCAAACGCTAGGTCTCTCCTCCGGGTATCTGCATAACTCTTCTGCCTACTCTAAGCTGTCTGAATGTTCTTTCTGATTTTAACTATTTTGGACGTGGTCTCCTCTACCAACTCCGGGCTGAATAATCTTCTATCGCCCACTTCTTCCCAACAAATCAGTGATTTGCACGGGCGCCCATATAACGCCTCATATGGAGCCATGCCGATGCTTGCTTGGTAGCTGTTGTTGTTGACAAACTCTATCAGGGGTAGATGGTCATCCCAATGGCCCCAAGAGTCAAGGACACAAGCTCGGAGCATATCCTCAAGTGTACGAATTGTCCATCAGTCTGGGGATGGAAGGCAGTACTAAGAGACAGCTTTGTTCCCATAGCTAGCTGAAAGCTACTCCAAAACTGAGAAGTGAACCTGGGATCCCTGTCGGATACTACTGTCACTGGAACTCCATGCAATCTGACTATCTCCCGGATATACATCCTTGCTAACTTGTCCAAGGGATCGGTCATCCTGATGTCTAGCAAGTGGGAAGACTTAGTAAGTCAGTCAACAGTTACCCATATGGCATCATGTCCTGAACGTGCCTTGGGTAGCCCCGATACAAAGTCCATGGTGATATGTTCCCACTTCCACTCCGGGATTGGTAAAGGCTGAAGTAACCCATCTAGGTGCTGATGCTCTACCTTGACCTGCTGACATACCAAGCATTTAGATACAAAGTCGGCTATGTCTCTCTTCATCCCATTCCACCAAAACTAGGATCGCATGCTTTGGTACATTTTGGTGCTTCCTGGATGCATGGCAAACTTCGAGCTATGGGACTCCGTCATGATGTCTCTTTTTAACTCACTATCATCTGGGACACACACCCTGTCTTGGAAATGAAGTAATCCATCGGTAGAGATTCAGAATTCTGAGCTCACTCCCTATTCTGCATCCTTCTTGCGGGTTACCAGGGCAAAGTCGACTGACTGGGCTTCCCTTATTCTCTGGATTAACTCGGGCTGGACTGTCAGGCGGCCCAAACATGTGACTCTCTTTAGATCCTGAAGTCAAACCTGTTGCGTGGCTCCAATTGGCCTGCATTCTAAAACCATCAAATGGGCTAAGATACCTACACTTTTTCTGCTGAGAGCATCTGCTACCACCTTGCCCTTACCCGGATGGTATAAGATCTCACAATCATAGTCCTTAAGGAGTTCCATCCACCTTTTCTAATGCATGTTGAGATCCTTCTGAGTGAATATGTATTTCAAACTCTTATGATCAGTATAGATCTGAAAGGTCTCTCAGTACAAATAATGGCGCCAGGTTTTCAAGGCGTGTATGATTGTGGCAAGCTCCAAGTCATGGGTGGGATAGTTCTTCTCATGATTCTTTAACTGTCTGGACCCATATGCTATAACCTTTCCATGCTGCATCAGAACACAACCCAGGCCTAGATAGGAGGCATCACTATAAACTGTATATCCTTCCGATACACTCTGTAAAACCAGCACGGGTGCAGTAGTCAGCCGCTTCTTTAATTCTGAAAAACTTCTTTCGCAGTCCTCATTCCACTCAAACTTGGCATTCTTCTTCGTGAGCTAGGTTAGAGGAGCTGCTAGACTAGAGAATCCTTCAACGAACCTGCGGTAATAACCTGTCATTCCCAGGAAGCTGCAGATTTTCTTAACTGATGTCAGCTTCTCCCGCCCAAGTACCGCTTCAACTTTTTCGAGATTCACTGATTCCCCTTCCTTCGATATGATATGTCCTAGGAAGGCGGTCTGCTCAAGCCAGAATCCACACTTGCTCAACTTTGCATATAACTTCTTTTTTCTGAGGACCCGGAGAACTTGGGTAAGATGGTGAACATGTTCTTCTCTGCTTTTTGAGTAGACTAAGATATTATCGATGAACATGATGATAAATTGATCCAAGAACTCTCTGAAGACCTTGTTCATTAGATCCATAAAGATTGTCGGGGCATTGGTTAACATAAATGGTATGAACAGGAACTCATAATGTCCGTACCTAGTTCGGAAGGCCATCTTAGGGATGTCTTCTGTTCTTATCTTCACCTGATGGTAACCTGATCGCAGGTCTATTTTAGAGAAGACCTGTGTACCCTCCAGCTGATCGAAGAGGTCATCAATCCGGAGAAGGGGATACTTATTCTTGATCGTGACCTTGTTCAATCCTCTGTAATCAATGCACAGCCTCAATGTTCCATCTCCCTTCCTTATAAAAGTGACTCTGGCACCCCAAGGGGACACACTGTGTCTAATAAACCCACTGTCTTGCAATTCAGTGATTTGTTTCCTCAGCTCTTCCATCTCAATGCGGCTCATGCGGTAAGGAGCAACCGAAATGGGCTGGGTACCTGGCTGTTGATCTATAGTAAACTCGACTTCCCTGTCCACTGGTAGACCGGGCAGTTCGTCTGGAAACACATCTGGAAAATCTCGGACTACCAGAATCTCTTGAATATAAATTTCCTTATTGGGCTTGCCTAGTCAGAGAAAATAGCAAGATTAAGGCACTAGAAGTTAAGGAAACTTTCCATCAAGAAATAAGTACTGAATGATTTTATTAATTTATAAATGGCTCCTCTTTAGGAGGATTAAATACAACTTTCTTGTTAAAGCAATCTATGGTGGCGTGATACGCTGCCAGCCAATCCATTCCTAAGATTACATCAAAATCCCCCGTGTCTAACCCTATCAAGTCTACACTCAGTTTTCTATTTGCTATCTCCACGGCACAAGCCCTGTAGATAACTTCTCCTAGTAGTGTTTCACCCCCGGCAGTAGACACAAACAACAATGAATCAAGTTTATCAGGTGATACATTAATTTTAGAAGCAAAAACATGTGAAACAAAAGAGTGCGATGCACCAGTGTCAAATAAAACATGAGCAATATGGTCACAGATAATATACATACCCTGTACTACATGCAGGTTGTCATCGGTATCCTACTGGGTAAGATTGTAAGCTCTGCCCTGGATAGGAGGCCTTCCTTTATTCTGGTTTCTCGGGCATTCTCTTACATAAGGCTTGGCACTGCCACATATGCGACAGGTGTTGTTGAGGTAGTAGCATGGTCGGTCCCCGTGATCTCTGCCGCAGTGCTGACAAATCTTCCCATGTGTTGCCCCTTGAGTTTGACGAGGGGCCTGGATGGCTGGTCTGGGCCTCTAATTTTGTTGAGCAGGCACAGTAGGTGCTGGCCTGCGGAACAGAGTTGAGGGTCGGGAACTCCCCGCTGGCTGAGGACGGGTGTTGAAGCTCCTTTCCACGATCTGTGCCTTTGCTAGAACTGCTGAATATGTCTTGAGCTCCAGCACCAATAAGTGTTGCCTAATCTCCGGGCGGAGGCCCCACTGGAATCTCCTGGCCTTTCGGCCCTCATCCATCAATGTCTCTGGGGAGTATCGGCCTAGCTCTAGGAACTTACGAGCATACTCTGATACTATCATGTTTCCCTGGACCAGTTGAACAAACTCCATCTCCTTTAGGTATCGGATGTGCTCAGGGAGATACTCTGCATGGAAGGCCGCTAAGAATTTCTCCCAAGTGATTAGTGTAGGCAGGGTGGTCTGCTTGAGCTCCCACCAACGTCCTGCTTCCCCTACCAGCATGTAGGAAGCAAGGGCAGCTCTCTGCTCAGGAACCACTCCAAAGGTCTTGAAAGCTCTCTCAGTCTCCGCCAACCAGTACTGGGCATCTTCAAAAGAGGATCCCCCTGCAAAAGTGGAAGGGTTTAGTATTCTGTACCTCTCTATGTAGTCCGGGTCGATCAAAGAAGGAGCTGGGTCCCGTGGGAGAGGGACTGGGCCCGATTGGGGATAAACTGGGGGGCCCTGTGGTGGCACCTGCTGATATGGTGGGGGCACCGGATTGTACTGTGGCGGTGCTGGGCAGTACGGTGGCTGGGGCACTTGTTCATACTACGACGGTGGTGCCGGGTGGTATTGTGGTGGAGCAGGCTTGTGCCGGGTGGCTTGGGGTCCGCTTGCTGTAGTGGTGGCTCAACCCGTGGTAGTGGGGGAGGTTCGGGTAACTCCCTTCTCTCCTCTCGACCTTGCTAGGCGGCCATGATCCTTTCCAGCATCTCGAATATTCTGTCCACATCTTTTCGAAGTGAATTATCTCGGGCTGCTCGGTTTAGTGGGGGTCTTCCTCTCCTCATTTCTTTGCACTTGCATTTCACATGGAAGAGTTGAGTAATGATTTATCGGTGGGTATTTCTCTAAGTATTATTTTGTAATGGATGAGTCCGAGGAACGCGGCTCTGATACCAACTGTAACAGCTACGGAATTTAAATGAAGATGTATGTATTAAAAATCTTAAATGCGGAAGCGTAATAAAAATTTTGATTAACATCCCTTACACAATAACCAAAAACCTATTCAACATATGAAAGAATAAGCTAATTAAAAGAGATACTTGAAATAAAAACTATAAATAGAACTATAAAGTCTTTAGACGTCTAACTCGCTGTCTTCCTACGGAACGGGCTCGAGAACCATGTCTTCCTGATCTGAAATGGTTAAGTAAGAAATGAGCTACACTAGCCCAATAAAGACATCACACTATCTCACTACCACAGAAGTAAAGGTTGGTAGAAAACAAAAACAATCAACGGAGCATAATTTATAATAAACTCATTTATTAACATAAAAACCTTTACTGTCCACCTACCTCGATGAGATTCATGAAAATAAAATATGAAAAAAATAACATTATAACAATCATAAAATCATGATGGTTATATTCGGCCAAACTTGCATTGGTCCCTGCGATAAAACAACCCTAGGGCCCTCGGTGGGCCAAAAAATCACGAAAAGCCGAGACTTACCGGCGGTGGTGCTCTCGGGTGCGGCGGCTTCTCCGACGTGAGTCGCGTTTTGATGTTTTGCTCTGGTCAACCTGTAGAGAAAAGAACGGTGATCACAGTAGTATAAAAATTACATTGAACGGAGACCGGGAAGGGCCTCATCGAAGGCAAAAATAGAGGGAAGCCGCGGTTGCGCCGCTGGACTTCGGTGGTGTTTTTCGACCGATTCGCCGGTGGTTTGGCTCCGGTTTGGCCATAGGCGGATTCAGCATCGAAAAATGAGCCAGGGGGAGAGAATTTACCTGGATTAGTGGTCAGAAAATTCTCCGGTGTGGCGGCGGGTGGCGGCGGCCTGCTCCTCCGGCGTCTGGTTCTTCTTCTCCGGCGAGGCACTGGCGGGTAGGGTTTTGTGGTCGGGTGTGGGTGGGGTTATTTATACCATTCCCCTTTTAATCTCAACCGTCCATCAAGTTTTAATCTGGACCGTCTGATCGCAATTTATTTGAGATTAAATCTGGGCCGTCCATCGCGATACGATCTGGGCCGTTTGTGCTCGATTGAATCTGGACCGTCCGTACGCGTGAGATCTGGGCCGTCCATGTGCTCATTTGATCTTGGGCATCTGTGCGTGCGGGAACGGATCTGGACCGTCTGATCGCGCGCACGCGATCGCCCACGTGGCCTGTCCCGTGTCAGCATTCCTTGCCATGCGGCATGTCCTAGTTGGCCGAAGTTGCTGACTGGGCTGCTGACGTGGCACAACTTTTTTAAATTGCGTTTTGACCCCCGGTTTTTGATTTTCTTTTTAAAAACACCCCCTGAATCCAAATTTTCACCCTTTTTTCCCAAAATCAATTTTAATTAAATCCAAAAAATAATTTTACCCTATTTTATCATTATTATTATTTTTATTTTCATTAAATTAAATTAAATTAAATTAAGTTTAATTAAAATCTTATAAATTTAATATATAAAAAATTAAACTAAAATTCAAATACAAAAATAAAAATAATAATTTGGGTGTTACAATTTTATACAAATTAAGTAAAATATCTAATAAGTATAATAAAATCATGTCCCAAATAGCCACAGATTCTTTATTTAAGAAATTATATTTTAAATAGCCACAATTCTCTATTTACTTTAAATGATTTATGATTCTTTATTTAAGTTCGAAGATTTCATAAGTTATAATATAAAATAAGACTTATGTTTTTCACAGTTTGCATAAAATAATCAACTCTACACATTTATTCTCTTCTCATATTATAATTGTTCTTCAATAATTAGTTAGTTCTCTTAATTGATGCAAAGAAGAAGTATCATAAAAAGTTGGTTACCTTCTCAATGTATTTTATATTGCTACATTATCAACTTATATTTTTATATTACACTATACTTTGAGTAGGATGTTAAAGGTTATTTCAAAATTTTTATTAATAATTAGATCTTGTTTCTAATGTTAATTAGTAACAAAACTTTATATATTGGTATATAAGTACATGATTTAAAGTAGAGATATATATTTAAAATAACTAATCACATTATTATAAAGTACAATTGATGTTTTTGTGTAATATGGCTTTTTACCGTATACGTAATGATAAACTTCTATCATTATCTCAATAAAATTGATTTTTTTTAAATTTTTAAAAAATAAATGACAAATAAGTTCTTTAGCGCATGAAATAAAATTCAAAAAGTTAATTAATATAGTTGGCGACCATAGAATTAATCAAATCAATGTTGTTAATTATTTTATATATTTTAAGTAAGATATCACATAAATATAATAAAATTGAATCTCAAATAGCGATCGATTATTCATTTAAGTTAAAGATTTCAAAAAACAAAACCACTTTTCAAATATCCATAGATTATTTATTTAAGTTCAAAGATTTTATAAGTTATAGTATAATAAAATCTACATTTTCCACGACCTATATAAAATACTTAATCATATGTCATTTATCCTCCCATCACAATTTAATTGTTCTTGAATTAAAGTTACTCTTCTTGACTAGTGCAACAAAGAAGCATAGTGAAAAGTTGGTTTTCTGAAGCCTCCATAACCACTCAAGTTTTATATTATAGATTGAAGTCAAGGATATAAACTAAACCTCCATTAATTTGAAGAAAGAAAAAAATAAGTTTCTTTCCATTCTTCATAATCTTCAGGTATATATATAAAATTTAGATATTTGATATTAATATTTTATATAGTCTAAATCTCAAGTCATAAAGTTTAAAAGAGGAAGCTTTGGAAAAGATTTGTACTAACAAAATCTTACGGGACCTAAGACCATGTTTCACTCGTTTCCAATAAGTAAGGCTTCCCTTGTGCCATCCATACCAACATCCTTTTCCATTGTAGATGTGTTTTTCTTGCATGGTTTTCTTTATTATAAATTACTAACTATATGGATAAAATTAAAATTATTGTTGCAGCTAAATGGCTTCAATTTCCTTCACACATCTCATAAGGAGCTTCACTATAAGAATGAACTTATATGTTTGTTCCTGATCCATATAAGATTTAAGTTTAATAAGATATCATGTTACAAGTTTGATGAGCATGAAATAGAGCTGGTGAAGTTATATATGAGGAAAACAATCAAATTTGGAATTTGATTCTTGTAACTCCTAAGAAAAATACTTTTAAAATTGATCGTAATGTTGTATATTATTATTGCAAGCTTTTCTATTCCACGAGAACTTTGAGATAAGCTCAAATATTTGTTTATAAGCCTTCAAAAATACTGATCATCTGTTGATTTAAATTTGACCTATAATTGTCCATTTACTATTTTTTTAACGAAGTATAACAAATGAATCCAATAGAATTTTGAATTACTAATGAGATATATTACTTCAATATTAGTCATCCGATTAAAAGAAATATTTTTCTTAAAGAGTAATAAGATGTTATATAACAGAGATAGTTTTTGGTGATAGATAATATTTTATAGTCACTTTAATAAAATTTTTAGAACATTTCTTCTGCTTATTTTACCATTTATATAAGATACACTAAATTTTTAGGCTTAGACGATCTTTGACCATGCACCATTCTTTTGTGGTGGCTTACTACCAATCTATTTAACAATTTTATCTTTTATATCTCCAAAAATTTAATAATCTCATTTCTCTAGAACTCGAGAAATTTTAGGTATTAAGAAAAACATCCAATTCTTTTATAAACTTCTATTTTTCAGGAAATAATATCTACATATATTTAAAAGAAAGCCAATAGTATATCACTATTTTCTATTAAATCAGATTTTTTATTTCATTTAGGGATTTTAGTAAACTTTTCTTAAATAATAAGATTATGAAAATTGCATCTTATATACATATTTATATACATCTATTTATACATAATGTGAAGAAAAATTTGATGCTAAAAATAAATTTTAAGGCTAAAATTGAGGTGAAAATGAAGAGACAACATAATGTGATTAGAGGAGATTAGGGTTGTGGATTCTGCATGTAATTAATGCAGGTGTGGGACTGACAGCCCTTAAAGCGACACTTGTAGCAACCAAAGTAGACACAAGAGGTGTATTCTGTATTTTGGATCTCTTGTACACCCTTTGCAGATTTTGCGACTTGCCCTTTCTTCATTAACATCACAATTTATCGTTTAAAAATATATATATACACATTACTCAGCATAACATGTAGTGGATTTATACATTAATATATACATATACAACAAAAATGAGGATAAATATTTGCCTCTCATAAGGCCAATCGTGGCAAGTCCACCTTTTATTAGTCAAAACACCATGGTAGAGCCTGTAATTCCTAGTAGTGTAGAGGCGAAAGAGTTAGTCTTTTTTATACCTTGTACAGGTAATGAATTCAACCCGACGGAACTATTTTTTTCCACCAATGAGTCTTGATATGTTGTTTAGGCTTACTACAAGTTTGTAGTATTTAATTTTGTACTTCTATACAAATAGGAGATCTTATAGGTATTTCTTCTGCCCATAAAAGTCATATGACAAATGAAAAATTAAATGATTTTTTACTTCCATACAAAAAGGAGATCTTGTACGTATTCCTTCAATCTATAAAAGTCGTGTGACAAATGACAAATACTCAAATAAGTAAACTATGTCACAAACTTATATAAGTGATCAGTATCTCAATAGCAATTTATTTTATCACAAGATCTAACGTATTGTTATAGTACACATTGAATTGCTAATTGCATCTCTATGCCACAAATCTCACGTACTTAATATTAATTGATAATTCTATCTTTTATAAATACATATACATCCATTTATACATAACATGAAGAAAAAATTGAGGCAAAAAACTAGTTTTAAGACTAAAAATTAAGGTGAAAATGAAGAGACAACATAATATGAGGGAAAAAAAAGCTGACTGTGAACTAAGAGGATGAGAAGACAAATTGATTACTTGAATAAAAAAGCTTTTAAGGAGGATGAATTTTTCATTTTTAAGCTCTAATAGACCATATGATGGAACAATTTTGTTATGTATAATTATCTTTTAAAATTTTGCACGAGATCAATAATAAGTTAAAATTAACTCAAAAAACTTACAAATGCGTCAAATTAATTAAACTTGCAAGATTAGAAATAAGTTAAGTTAATATTACAAAGTAAAGTTTGTATGAGGATATAATCACTTAAAAGCCCACAAGGTGCTAAATGTTGAGACTATATAAACCTTTAGTTTACAGCTTAAAATGTTATCATTATTGACTTATATATTTTATATTACACTATGTAGGCTGTTAAAAGGTATTTTAGAATTTTTATTAACAACTAGATCATGTCTTTGATATTAAATTTTAATCAATTTTTATATATTGGTATATAAATATATGATTTAAACTAAAATATTACATTAAAATAACTAATCACATTATTATAACGTACAATAAATTTTTTAAAATAAACAAACAAATATATCACATTAATTAATGAAAATCACGCGATCAATGAAAAGAAACAAAGAGAATTTTCAGATAAAATAAAAAATTAAGTATATTGATCAAGCAGTCATACTTAACAAAAACAAAGAATTAATGATCAAATTTTTCATGAAGTCAAGATTTTTGAATATTAGGAAAAATATCAAATTGTTTAATAAACTATTGCTTCTTTGAAAATAAAAAATATATTTTAAGACAAAAAAAATTCAGTTACATATCATAAATTTCTACCGAATCAGAATCTTGATATCTTGTAAGGATTTTGATGAAATTCTCTAATATAATAGTATTATGACAATAAAAAAAATGAATTCAACTTTTCCACACACTTTTTTTATATAATATGTGTGCATAAAAACAGTGAAATATTTATAGTTTTGAATTTAAAAAATTAGTTAATTTTTGTTACATAATTTTTATTTTTAAATCACAAATTTTAAATAAAAAATTATTAACTGATTATGATAATCTAAGTTTTTTTTCTATAATTTTTCAACAAAAATTTATGGTGTGTTTATAGACAAATTTATTTATCTTTTGAAGTATTTAATACTTAATTATCTAATTTTAATCAATTGTCAATGTAATAACTGTACATACATATTTATTCATAGCATGGTAAAGAAATGTAAAGATGGTAGACTTGGTTAACTGTTATTATTAAATTGTTCTTTTAAAGACAAAAATTACAAAAATTAAAAAATGGTTAGAGAAAAATATTTAAAGCTATTTTCATCTATCTCATTTTCCTTAATTTAGTTTTTCTTTTGAGTTCTATTGTTCCAATAGCACTCACCATCTTCATCTAGAATTTTGAATTCCCATACAACTCATCTTTTAAAAATTAAAAAAAACATTATAAAACTATATAAATTTGATAGTGCCTAAAAAGAACATCACTATCACCCACTTTTGGGTTGTTAAATTTGATGGTATTTATCTAAGCTGAGCTATTTTTTGTGTTTTGTTGTAGTATAGGATATAAGGACGAAATGAGAAAAAATAAAATGAAAAGAGGAAGAGTTCGTGAAAAGAATCATAAGCCCACAAACATGCCTTGGACAAAGCTTGGGTCGTGCGCAACAACTGATTTAAATTAAAACCTGTACTTTTCAAATCTGTAAAAAAGATATTATTCAATCCAAGATTTGGGGCTGAAAATCAAGGAAAAAATATTATGGAAAGCTTGGGATATGCCAAAAATAAAGGAAAATGATCCTAATAATCAAAAAAGAAAACACTAACTCCTTTTCAATAAAGAAGGCAGTTGTCAAAGCATAATCATCACCTCTCTTCTTCCCAACGCCACACACAGCAACTTTTTTTGCGTTTGCAATTTTTTCTTCATCCTTCTTCTTTCTTATACTCTTCGATAGCTCATTTGCGTTAAAAAGCCCACCACAAGTAATTAATTTATTTTCCTTTTTCTAGTAGATAGATCAAGCAAACTCCATGTAACATCCTGCCCATCACTGTGCTTAAATGATTTGGAAAATTCTCTTTATTCGAGCCTTTTGCCACATTAAACTTAATTTATTTACTCTGCTTAATATTTATCGTGATTCATAAATCTGGTTAATTTTTATTTATTTTGCTTTTATTTAAATTTATTTAATTTTTGTCTTTAACTTATTCAAATTAAATATAGAAAATTTAGAGGAATAAAAAAAAATAGCGAAACAGGAAGAAATCCCGCAGGGAAGCAGATTTCCTGCACGAGTGCTTAGCGCTGTGCGCACGCGCATGCGCACAGCGTGCACATCCCATTTGTGTGCAGAGCGTGAGGTCAGGACCTGTACGCATCTTGTCGCACGTACACAGGTTGTCCATGTGTCACCTCGTGCGTGGACAGGCACGACACACTATGCGCACACTGTCTGTGTAATAGGCCTACATGGATAGGCCCTGTGCATCTGGAGCCTGCGCACAGTAGGCCTACCCACGAATAGGCTAGGCCCTATACACGTGGCAGGAGGCCTATGCACCTGCAAGCTAGCCTACAGCGCACTAGTTGGGGCATTGCCACCTCGGGCTGCGCCACCATCGCCTTAGGCAGTGCATCACCGCCGCTGGTGGAAGAGACTCTCCTCCCTCTTTTTTTATGTCGAACATTTGTTTCTTCTCTCTCTTCGTCGGATTTCACCACTTTGTGCAACTAAGACAGTTCTAAAATTCTATAAATTATCCTTCTCCTTTTATTTTTCCCCACACTTCCATTCTTCTAATTTTCAAGATTTAGAGAGGATAGAGATAGTAGTCTAATGAGAGAAGAAGAGAAAGAAAAGAGAATGGTGAAGGAGAAAATATCAAGGTTTCAGTAAGGAATTTAATATTTCTTTTAACATCTTAAGAAGTAATTTTTTAGATAAACTAATTTAATATGATTGTGATTTTGCATGTTTTGTATGCCTCTGTGTTTAGATGAGTCGAATTGTTCTTATTTTCAAGCATGTTATGTGAATTAAAAACACTTGATGAATTGCATGTAATAAACCGGTATAGTTGCCTGGTAAAAAAAATAAAAAATACAAAAATAAAGAAAAAAAAAGTGGAATGAAGCCTATATGGTCTAAAGTGTATCTATATTTACATGCATATTGCATCAAGTGCCTCGTTAGACTTTTTATCTCTAAGGGGTATTTGTTCCTCTTACCTTTCGGGGTGTCGTTTCCCCCTCCCCTATTTGGTATGGAAAGATGTAAGATGACCACTCTTAGTGGATAACAGCATACCCTCTAATGAGAGTGGTGTCATATTATCTATAGAGGTCATCGATGGCTAAGTAATGTTGTGACTATAGATATCTATTAGGACCACTATGGTTGGTACAATAGTGATCGTAGATCGTACCATGGTTTGGCCTGCCAAAAATGAGCTTGAGCAAATTATGTATCTGTATCTGACTGGTCATTCTACTTGAGTAGTTGGAAATTTGTATATGCGAAGTTGTAATGACTTTGTGAAGCATGACACGAAAATTTGAGTATTTCATAATTTACTTAATTTTCTCTATTATCTAGCATGATGTTTGTTTGGTTATCTGTATTAATCTACTATTTTCTTAATAAATAAATTGTTTTCATAATGTGAGATAGGTAAACGAGGAGGTTAAATGGTAAGCTCTTAAGTCAAAATAATTAACTTTTAAAACCTTATGATGTTAATTTAATATTGTTTTCCTTACTAAGCATATAAAACTCACTTTTTTTATGCTCGCCCCCTCTAGATGAGGAAGAAAGTGAGAAACCACAGGCTAACCTACCCTTTGAAGTCAATGAGAATCCAATGGATCCACAAGTCTGAGTGCATGACTGTTCCCACACTATGATAAGTCCAATAACATAGTGAAAGGAGTGGCTTTTATGTTTTGATTTGTATTTTGCAGCCACTTCTAGCCTCAGTATATTTATGTATTGGAACTCATATGTATTTGTAAGGGATTTGTAATAATTTTTTTCCGCTGGATAAATTTTATCATGCATTCGTTATTCTGTATTTGTATATGATACCCATTTGCCTTAAATAACACTTGGGATGTCACACTCCAACAATGTATTCGTGAGATTTAATCGAATTAATTTGAGTTTTATTTTAGAGCTGATATTTATTTACTTCCTACACAAATATATATTTGTTGTTTTGAATAAGTTTGAATAGGGCTCGTCATACGAGAAGAGAAAATGCAGGCAACTAGCCGAACCCCTCAAATCCTTAATTGTTTAAGTGGTTTTGGCACCAAGTAGCGATCAATGCCACACTGAGGACGTAAATAGTCTAGTTGATCGGTTCACATGGATGAATCCGACAACATGAATAAGGTCCTTTTAGCTCTCAAGGCCATTGATAAGTTAAATCCTATGGATGTTCCCAGGACTTCTTGGTAGCGAAGAATCAACTAACAAAACATTTCTTTGTTGGTTTAGGAATAAAGAAAGATTGGTTGTCGGAACATTTCTGATAGCTATAACTAATTTGCCATATTTTGGGTAAAATGAACCCTTATATCTATGATCAATTATGTTATTTGAGCTAGCTATTTCGTCGACTTGGAATTCTTTTATAATTGTTTTAGCTTCTAATTTGCAGCCAAGAGTTTATCTAATATTATTCTACTTATTGTTTATTTTATATTTTGCATATTGGATTCTACAAAACCCTCCTTGTTTGCTTTTTACTCGTTGGTCAAGAAAGAAAATTTGTTTCCAATTCCCTGTAGTTTCGACCCTTCTTACCACTACTACAATATTATTTTATTGGTTAACTAGCAATTTATTTTTAGTAGATCCATGCATGCTAGTATCTTTCTGGGCACCTGATCCTTCATCACACGGCTAGGATCACATGGTTGTGATCCGACAATGGTAATGAAGATAGAAACTCATCATTGGGTTCTGCCATCGACTCCTTTCTATTCCTTTGTAATGAAGAAAGGAAACTAAGAAACAGTAGGCATTTTAGTGAGTAGAAGAAAAACTGAATGTGAGAGAGAGTAAAGAAGTGAAAATACAGGGTGAATCGGGAGGAAGGGAGTGAAAGGCTGTGAGGGTGCAAAGGCATGCAGACCCTTATTTCTGAGAGGTAAGCCATTTCTGGTGATTTTTCTAATAATGTTTAGGTTCCTCTTAAGCTATTCACTTATCCCCAGCTCTCTTTCTAAAACAAATCGAGCTCAATTAGGCTTTATTTTTGTTGCACCTTCGAATAGTGCAAGTATGTCAGCCTTCCTTTCCTTTTCTAATTTTGATTCTTAAATTTATTCTATTTTTAAGGTTCATTTAGGTTCTCATAAGGGTCTAGCTTCATTTAAATCAAACTTCAGTGACAAATCTACTTTCAGAAATCATTGGTTTGACAAAAATAAATCATAACTCACTGTTGATAGTGCAGACAACCCATCTCTATTTTTCAGTTGATTTGTTCAAACATGTAAGTTTTTTTAAAATTCTTCAGGAAGGTATGACCTGTAGTAATATATTTTATACATGCAATGGTGTTTTATAGATGCATTATGTATAAATTTAGTTTTTAAGTCTGATGTCTGTTTCGATTTTATGATTGAATAAATGTTTATGTGTGTCATGTTTAAAATCTATCAATTGGATCGATGTTTGTGTATACTTGAATTTGATAAACTATTTATTGAAGGATGGTAAAAGGAAAAAATATAAACGAACTGGGAAGGTACGGGTTTGGAAAAGAAATATATATATATCTCTCATTGTCTAGAAAATGAACAAAATATACCAGTTTTAAAATCATTAAAAAAATTCAATCAAGAAAAGTAGAATAGTAAATAAAATAAGTAAATTATAAAAAAAATTAAATATATATATATAAAATAATAAAAATAAATAAAAAATAAATTATTAAAATGAAATAAAATAAATAAAACTCTAGAAAAAACAAGTTAATTAAAGGAATTATGGATAAAAGATGGAGTCTAGATGAATAATTAAGAAAGAATAAAAGAAAACTAATAAAAAATTTAATAACTAAAATATTTAGTAAATACATCCATCGGTACTCATGAGGGGTATTACCGGAATTACTGTTATGATTGTTATCACTGTCTACTGTTTATTGATAAGAAACTTACTCTTAGATTTGGTGGATATTGAACTGTTTATTGTGTATTGTTTACTAATATAACTATAATTCTCTTTTCTTAGAGGTAGTGGTGTCTTCACTGCCTCATTAGTATCGATTTAGACATCTACATGTAGTAGGATTAAAATAATAAAATTTTATAGTAAAACTTCAAATATAAGTTCAAACTTATGTGTGTGCATTGGATGATCGAGTATGCTATTGAGCGCACTATTGATCTAACAGTTATAACTAAGATTATTGAATGATTAGTGAAAGTACTGAAATCACTATAAATTAAACTGTAATTTTATAAGCTGCATTTATTTGTTTCTAAACATTGTTTGTGTAAATCTATTATTGCTGGTCTAATTGAGTTATTGATCCCTAATCCAATTCCCCAAGTTATAATGAAGATCTGCCTCTGGACACCTATTTGGATCTGTTCTACGAGGATTAGGATAAGATGACTATTGTACATTTTGAATAGAAGCTAAAAAATTGTATTTTGTTAGTTAACTTAAATTGATGTATATATCTAGATAGTTAACTTGTGCCTCAGAATACTGAATGTATGTTTGTAAGGGATGGAATGTTCCACGGTAATATATTGAAAAAAGAAAATTTTATTTAATAGATAGATTTGACGTTGTCACCCTTGAGCATCGGGATATCAGACTTATGTTTTTCATAGCCTGCACAAAATAATCAACCCTACACATTCATTCTCTTCTCACAAAGTAACTGTTCTACAATAATTAATTAGTCCTTTTGATTGATACAAAGAAGAAATATCGTGAGAAGTTGGTTATCTTCTCTATGTATTTTATATTGTTATTGTTATCGACTTATGTTTTTATATTACACTATACTTTTGGAAGGATGTTAAAGGGTATTTCAAAATTTTCATTAACAAATTAGATCATGTTTCTTAGGTTAATTAATAACCAATCTTTATATATTGGTATATAAATACATGATTTAAAGTAGAGATATTGCATTAAAATAACTAATCACATTATTATATAATATAGTCGACGTTTCTGTGTAACATGCCTTTTTAACTTATGCGTGGTAATAAACTTCTATCATTATGTCAATAGAATTGTCTTGTTTAACTTCTAAAATAATAAATGACGAATAAGTTCTTTAACATATAGATTAAAATTCAAAAATTAATTTTAATACAGTCGGCGACCATATAATTAATAAAATCAATGTTTTTAATTATTTTATTCACATTATGTGAGATATCACATAAATATAATAAAATCACGTCTCAAATCATGATGAATTCTTCATTAAAGTTCAAGATTTTAAAAAATGAAACCACTTTTCAAATAGTCATAGATTCTTTGTTTAAACTCAAAAATTTTATAAATTGTAGTATAATAAAATCTACATTTTTCATGACCTATATAAAATAGTCAACTGTACGTCATTTATCCTCCCTTCATAATTCAATTGGATTTTAATTAAACTCAGTCTTCTTAAGTGGGCAACAAAGAAGTATAGTGAAATATTCGTTTTTCAAAGTCTACATAACCTCTAAAGTTATTTATTATAGATTAAATTCAAAGGTACACACTTAACCTCGGTTCATTTATAGAAAAAAAAAACAAGTTTCTTTCCATTCTTCTTAATCTACAAGCACAAATATAAAATTTAGATGTTCGGTGTTAATATTTTCTACATCCTAAATCTCAGGTCATAAAATTAAAGGATGAAGCTTTGGAGAAGATTTGTACCAACAAAATCTTATGGGACCCAAGACCATGTTGCACTTATTTCCACTCGATAAGACTTCCCTTGTGCCATCCATACCAACATCCTTTTCCATTGTAGATGTGTTTTTCTTGAATAGTTTTCTTTATGATAAATTTCTAATTATATGGATAAAATTAAAATTATTACTTCAGTTTAATGGCTTCAATTTCCTTTACACATCTCACTGAGAGCTTCACTAGAAGAACGAACTTGATATATTTGTTCTTGATCCATTCAAGATTAAGTTTAACAAGAGATCAAGTGGAAAATTTGTTGAGAAGGAAATAGAGCTGGTGAAGTTTTTTATGAGGAAAACAATCAACTTGAAAATTTGGTTTTTGTAACTCCTATGAAAAATACTCTTAAAATTAGTCGTAATGTTGTATATTATTATTGCAAGCTTTTCTATTCCTCGAGACCATCAAGACAAGCTTGAATATCTATTTATGAGCCTTCCAACAATAATAATCATCTGTTGATTTAAAATTGACATATAATTGTGCATTAACTAATTTTTTAGGGAACTATGATAAATGAATCTAATATACTTAGTTTCAACATATTATGTTGAATCACTAATGAGATATATTACTATAATATTAGTCGTCCCAATTAAAAAAAATGATAGTTTTTAGTGATAATTAAGACTTTGTAGTCACTTCAATAAAACTTTAACAAAATTTATTCTATTTGTGTTACCATTTATATACGGTACACTAATTTTTTAGGTTGAGACGACCATTGACCATGCACCATTCTTTGGTGGAGGCTTATTACCATTGTATTTAATAATTTTATATTTTATCTCTCAAAAAAAAAATTAATGATCTCATTTTTATAGAAGCCAAGAATTTTGAGTATTATGAAAAATTTCCAATTCTTTGATAAACCATTATTTTTCAAGAAGTAATATCTGCTTATATTTAAAAGAAAGTTAATAATATATTACTAGTTTCTACTAAATCAAATTCTTTATTTCAAGAGATTTTAGTAAAATTCTCTTAAATAATAAGATTATGATAAATCAAAGGATAAATTCAAGGATACCTCACACTTCTTTTAAATATACTTTATATGTACGCACTTTACAAATTTAAATATGCCTACTAAACAATATGTAGCATTATTATTAGAGAATTTTGAGATAAAAAAAATACATATATACATATATACACATATATATATATCCTCTATTATCCTTTAATTCTCTCATTAATTTTAAAGAGTTTTCTATCTCTTCTCCAAAACCTAAATTTCAAATTCAAATTTTTGAATATAATCATTATCCATCATACAGCAACAAGCATTTTCTATAAGAGCTTCCAATATATGACCACAACAGAAGTTGAACAAGCAACGACTAGTTAGAGAGCCTTGTCGTCCACCACCTCCATGCCCAGAGCCTCTGCAAATACTGCCGCCAGCACTGTAGGGATTTATGTACCATGCAGTGGAAGATGGCACGTGCATCCATATTTTAATTGAAAGTGGTGATTAAGCTTGAGCCATTAATCAAAAAACATGATCATATAGTCTCGATTTTATGTATAGTTGACATAAAGTCTGAAAGATGAAACTTCTAATCTGCATAATCGTTAAACCAGAGTGAAGGTAGGGAGATTAAGGCTATGCATTTTGCATATAATAAATGCAGTTGCGACACTGTTAGTGTCTATAGTGAGACTTATACCAACCAAAGCAGACACAAGAGGTGCATTCTACATTTTGGATCTCTTGTACACCCTCTATAAGTTTTATGATTTGTCATTTCTTCATCAGGATCACAGTTAATCTTTTAGAAACACATATATGCACATTACTCAACATAACATATAGTGGTAGAGCCAGTAATCTGTAGTAGTGCGGAGGTGGAAGCGTCGATCTTTTTTACACCTCGTAAAGGGTAATGAACTCACCCTAATGGAACTGTTGCTTTCCACCAATGATTCATGATACGCTTTTTGGGTTTACAACAAGCTTGTAGTATTTGATTTTGTACTTCTATAAAAATAGGAGATATTGTAGGTATTCCTTTTACTAATAAAAGTCGTGGGATAAATGAGAAATATAATGATTTTTTACTTCTATACATATAAGAGATCTTGTACCTATTCCTTGTACCTATAGAAGTCGCATGAAAAATGACCGATACTCAAATAAGTAAACTAAGTGTGACGTCCTAAATGCTAATTAAGGCATGTGGGTGTCAGATACAAAAATAGATTACGAGTGCATAATAAAATTTATATGCAGCAGAACAAATTAATACAAATCCCTTACAAAATATGTAAGTTCCAAATACACATATAACTGAGGCCAGAAGTGGCTATAAATGTCAAAATACAAAAAAAGACCATTTCTAACATTACACTATTGGACTCGTTAGAGTGCGAAAACAATCATGCACTCAATGTTTGCATATCCACAGGATCCTCATAGACTTCAATGGGTAGGTCTGGTGACGATCCCTCACTATCTTCTTCATCTAGGGGGAGCATGGAAAAAGTAAGTTTCATACGTTCAATAAGGAAAATAATATTTAAATAACATCATAAGGTTTAAAAGGTGAATAATTATATTGTAAAAATTTACCATTAGGTCACATTAGAGTCCTATCCTATCTTATAAAAATAATTTATTTATTAAAAAAACATCATGTCATTGTCACAATAATAAAAAACAAATAGCATACTTGACAATAGAGAAAATTAAATAAATCATGAATGCTCAGATTTTTATATCATGCTTCGCGAAGTTGTTTCGACTTCCATATCAGAGGTCAGATACAAATTTTTGCCTATCCATGTGGAATGACCAAATGAAGGTAAAGATAATGGTGCTCAGACACATTTTCGGCTTGCCAAACCATGGTACGATTTATAACCACGGTCGTGCTGAATAGTAGTCCTATCAGATATTCTATAATCATGATAGTACTTAGCCAAAGGTGATCCCCAATAAATATTTGCATCACCGTTCTCGTCAGAGGGTATGCCATCATCCACAGAAAGTGGTCCTCTAATATTTTTTCAGACTAGATGGGGGAGGGAAAAACAGATACCTTTTAGAAATAAAAGATCTAATGCGACACTTGATGCATTATGCATGTCAATACAGATATATACGCACTTCGAACCATTCAGGCTTCATTCCACTTTTTTTTTTCTCTTCTTTTTGTATATTTATTTTCTAAATAATCTCACTAGTTTAACATTATTTTATTTACATATAAATCATCAAGTGTCTACAAATCACATAGCATGCTTAAAAGAAAGAACAATTCATTTTATTAAAACTACTAAACATAGAACATGCAAATCACACAAAATCATATACTCATTATTTTAATTTCTAAAAATACTCCTTAAGGCATCTAAAAGAATACCAGATTCCTTACTAAAACCTTGATATTTTTTTCTACATTGTTTTTCTTCTCCTCCTCTCCTTCTCTCTCTAGATCACTTCCTTTTTCTCTCTTTCTAAACTCTTGGAAGGTGGATGAATGGGAGTGATGAGAAAATGGGTGGAAGGGCCTCAATTTATAGAAAATGGGGGCAGTTGAATTTGTGCCAAGTGGCGAAATTCAGTGAAGAGAGAGTATTAAAAATGGAATGGAAGTTTGATGTGATAAGGCACAAAACATTAAGGAGAATCCTCTTCCATTGATGGCAGCAAACTCCAAGCAGTGGCACGCTGCCCAAGGCTCGAAGCAGTAGTGTGCCTCACCCGCCCAACACGCACTGCAGGCCTAGCCTATAAGTGTCAGGCTACCCTACCGCACGCTGGGCCGGTGTGCGTAGAGGCCTACTACAGGCTAGCCCCAGGTGCGTAGACCTGCTGCCAGCTAGCCCTAGGTGTACAAGCCTATCTGCCCCAGCCTACTACATGGATGGCACGTGCAGAGTCTGTGGTGCCAGCCTTGTCCCCGCGCGATGTGACGTACACGCAGGTCAGGCTTCGCGCCTCACGCAGGTGGGACGTGCGTACTGTGCACACGTCCTACATCCATCGCGCAAGCACACGCGCCCATAGAGTCTAGTGCCCTTGCAGGCAATCCCTCTCCCACAAGTGTTTTGTCGTAGGGATTTTCCCCCTTTTTTTCATTTTCTCCTAAAAATCGTTTATTTAAAAAAAATAAAAATAATAAATCAAAACAAAATTCTGTAAAATTAAATAAAACTAAAATAAAATAAAATAATAAAATCAGCATAATTTATGAATTACAATGTAAATCTGCAAAATAAAATTAAATAAGTTCAGTGCGGCCTTAAGGCCCAAATAAGTAGGGTTTTCCAGATACAATTTGGCAAAGCGATGAGTGGGGTGTTACTTCCCCCACCTTAAAAAAATTTTGTTCCCAAATTTGTCTCGAACAGGCCGGAAACTTTTCCCTCATCTCGCTTTCCAACTCCCACATCGCCTCTTCTAGAGGATGGTGCTGCCACTGCACCTTCACCATGGGAATCATCTTGTTGTGTAAGTCTTTTTTGGTCCAATCAAGAATCTCCACAGGGAATTCTTCGTAGGTCATATTGGCTTGTACCTGCATCTCAATGTGAGGAATGATATGAGAAGGTTCAGGGTGGTACCTTTTGAGTACAGAGATGTGGAAAACATCATGTAGACCCACAAACTCTCAAGATAGAGTAAGGTGGTATGCTACGGGTCCAGTGCACTCTACAATCCAAAAAGGTCCCACATATCGAGGGCTCAACTTCTCTCTTTTCCCAAACCACATTTTTCCCTTGTAGGGAAAAATCTTTAGGAAGACCTGGTCTCCAACGATAAATTTCAAGGGTCTTCTATGATAATCAGGGTAACTCTTCTGGCGACTCAAGGCGATAGCCAAGTTCTTGCAGATGATTACAACCTTCTCAATAGTCTCTTGGATTAAATCTTGTCCTAAAAGACACAAGTTTCTGACTTCACTCTAATAAGTGGGAGAACGACGAAGTCTACTGTACAGGGCTTTATACGGACCTATGCTGATATTGGAATGATAACTATTATTATAAGCAAATTCACACAGGGAAAGATACTCATGCTAGTTATCGTCAAAGTCAAGGACGTAAGCACAAAACATGTGTTCCAATGTCTGGATAGTACGTTCAGATTGACCAGTAGTTTGGGGATGATAAGTGGTGCTGAAGTACAATGTCTCAATTAGACACAATGGATGAGGGAACACCATGAAGTCAAATAATTTCGTCGACATAAAGGCAGGCTAATCTACTGGTGGAGTCAGTAGTTCTGATGGACAAGAAATGGGCAGTCTTGGTTAGTCTGTCAATGATGATCCAAAATAGCATTATGACTAGAACAAGTCCTGGGTAGTTCGGTCATAAAATCCATGGTTACATTGCTACTTCCATTCTAGAATTGCGAGGCTCTATAACAAATCACCGAGTCTCTAGTGTTCTACCTTAATCCTTTGACAAGTAAAGCATATGGAGATGTAGTCAATAATGTCTTTCTTCATTCTTGGCCACAAGTATTGGCACTTTAGGTCTTGGTACATCTTAGTACTCCCAGGATGGATAGACAGTTTGGAGGCATAGGCAACCTGAGAACATCCATCTTGACAATGACAGGAACCCAAATTCAATTCTGAAATCTAAATAAGTCAACATCTTATATCCTAAAGTTAGGAAATTCGTCAGAAGAGAACTAACTCAAATTCTTGGTGAGTTCTTGGTCTGTGGACTGAGCTTCCCAAATCTTCATAAAAAGATTAGGCAAGTCTCGAATTGAGTGAGATAGGTATCTTTGCCATAGTAGCTGAGGCAGAGTGACTGCATGGCATTTATTAACTTCCAACTAGAGGCCATGGTTTGGGCCAACACTACAGACTCCTTTCGACTTAGCACATAAGCAATTACATTCTTTTTATCGTGGTGGTAAATGATCTTGTAATTGTAGTCCTTCAGGAGATCCATCCAGCATTTTTGTCTCATGTTCAACTCCCTCTATGAGAAGATGTATTTTAAACTTTTGTGGTTAGTGTAAATCTCAAAAATCTAACCAAATAGGTAATGACGCCATATCTTCAAGGCAAAGATGATGGCCACCAACTCCAGGTTGTGAGTAAGGTAGTTCTGCTCATGGGGTTTCAACTGTCAGGATCCATAAGTGACAACTCTACCATGATGCATGAAAACACATCCCAAGCCAATATCAGATGCATCGTAGTAGACCTTAAATCTTCTAGTGTTATCAAGGAGGATCAACACCAGAACAGAGGTAAGAAGATGCTTCAATTCCATAAAGCTTTCACCATATTCATAATTCTAGACAAACGGTATGCCATTTCAAGTGAGTCGGGTCAAAGGAGTAGCAATCTTAGAGAACTCATCGATGAATCACCAATAATAACCTTCCAAGATAAGGAAACTACGTACCTCAGCCACATTAGTGGGTAGATTCCAATTGATCACTGTTTCAACCTTGGCTGGATCAACTAAACTTCTTCACTCAAAATTATATGACTAAAGAAGGAAACTCGATCTAACCAGAAGGAGCATTTGCTAAGTTTAACATAGAGTTGGCTCCGGCGAAGTTTTCCCAGCACTTCAGACAAGTGGACTACATGTTCCTCTAAGCTCTTGGAGTACACTAGGATGTCATTGATGAATACGATGACGTATTAATATAGTGCATGCTGGAAACCTTGTTCATGAGATCCATGAAGGTAGCAGGGGTATTAGTTAACCCGAATGACATCATCCTAAACTCATACAGGCCACATCTACACCAAAAAATGATCTTTTAAACATCTTCTTTCTTGACTCTCAACTGATAGTATCCCGATATAAGGTCGATCTTAGAGAAGATCGTGGCTCCTTGTAATTGGTTGAAAAGATCGTCGATTCATAGTAAGGGGTGCTTTCTCTTTATTGTTACTCGATTGAATTCTCGATAGTCCATGCATAGTCTGAGGGAGCCACCCTTCTTTTTCATGAATAATATTGGAGTGCCCCAAGGGGAATGAATAAAGTGAATAAACTTCTGGCCAAGTAGCTCAAAAAGCTGGTTTTTTAATTCTGTAAGCTCAGCAAGACTCATGCAATAGGTAGGTTTTAAGATTGGTTGGGTTTTGGGTAGTAGTTCAATTAAAAATTCTACCCCTTGTGGGGGAGGTAGACCAGGTATTTCAATAGGAAAAACTTTCAGAAAGTTGCAAACAACCGATATAGAATACATAGTAGGATCAACATCCATATTCCTGTTTATTCAATAGTTAGAAAGGACAAAAAAAAATATTTTTATTTATTTTTTGAAGATTACAAGGTAACAATTTTACTTTCACAATCAATAATTGCTCCATATTTTTTTAAGTAGTCCATTCCTAAAATCATATCAAATCCTAAAAAGTCTAATAGTATTAAGTCTACAAATAATTATATTTCTGAAGCTTTTATCTTGCAATTTTTATATGCACAGTGAGCTTTTAGTAATCCCCTAGCAGGAGTCTTTACCATTAATATTTCCTCTAAAGGTTTTGACCTAATATCTAGTTTACAAGTAAGTGCACAGGAGATAAAAGAATGAGTAGTACCTGTATTGATTAAAGCCTTGGCAGAAGCATCATGAATAGAAAGCATACCTTGGATAATGACAGGAGTAGGGAGAGCACAGGGTTCATCTAGGTGATATACACGACCCTTGACCACAAGCCTTGTCATGTCCTTCGATCACTGAGGGCAGTCCTTTATAAAGTGTTGGGTGCTTCCGCACCGATAGTAGGCGTACTTGATACGCCGATAGGGTAGGTTACCATGCGAGCGACCACAATGCTGACATGGCTAGGAAGGTCAGGAAGGCTATCCAGTAGGAAGTAGGACAGGGGAAGGGCAACTAGGGTTTGTTTATTGAGGTGGCTACTTACTGGGTCAAGTAATCTCCTTCTAGGTTATTGGTTATGAAATCGAGCAATGCATTGGTGCCTGACCGAGATGAGGTCTTTGGCTAACTAGGCATGTTCTAGTGCCTCTACGTACGAGCTAGGTCTCAGAATCGTAACTCGATCATAAATGTTGGCATGAAGACCTTTCAGAAACTTCTTAACTTTACGACTTTTGAGGGTGACCATTAAAGGGAAAATCTAGACAATTGGACAAATCAGGCTGCATACTAAGCAACTGTCAGACTCCCTTGGCAGAGGTCTTGAAATTCCTTCTCCTTCTTTTCTTGGACATAGGCTAGAAAAATGTTATCAAAGAATGCATCCATGAAAACTTCCTAGGTGGTAGGGGTAGGCAGGACTTCTTTCTTAAGTTGCCATCAGTGTTCTACTTCACCATTTAGCATAAAGGTTGTTAGGGGGACTTTCTATTCCTCAGTTAGGTATAGGATAGAGAACAGTTTCTCTATCTCCAGGATCCAGGCTTCGGCTACCAAGGGGTCTGGGCCACCTTTGAAATGTAGCGGGTTAAGTTTCCTAAACTCTACTATGTTATGAGAGATGGACCTCTAAGTTGTTCGGTACTCTAGGGCAGGGTGTTGACATGGGTTTGCTAGATTTTGTCTTACGGCTGCAGTCAATCCTTGGATAGCTCAGAAGAATTCGGTAAACTTAGCCTTGTTGGATGGTCCTGGGCCTCACGTCTTTCGGTACTTTCTATGGAAGGTCTTCTATGCATCATTCCTATAAAAGAAAGAAAGACACAAGTTGGTGGTCTAATTTGGAAAAGGTGACTCATTTTCCTAGATATCCTAAGGGTCTTTCTACCTATGGCCTCAATTGTAAGGGATTTGGTCCATGTAACTGCTCTGATACCATCTGTGACATCCCAAATATTAATTAAGATATGTGGGTGTCAGATAGAGAAATAAATTACGAGTGCATGATAAAAATTATATGCAGTGGAGCAAATTAATACAAATTCCTTATAAAATATGAGTTCCAAATACACATATAACTAAGGACAAAAGTGGCTACAAAATATAAATATCAAAATAGAAAAAAAAAGAGCCACTTCTATCATTATGCTATTGGACTCGTCAGAGTGCGGAAGTAATCATGCACTTAAGGTTTGCGGATCCACAAGATCCTCATAGCCTTCAATAGGTAGGTCAGCTAACGATCCCTCACTATCTTCCTCATTTAGGAGGACATGGAAAGAATGAGTTTCATATGCTTAGTAAGAAAAATAGTATTTAAATAATATCGTAAGGCTTAAAAGGTGAATAATTATATCGTAAACACTTATCATTAGGTCACGTCAGAGTCCTATCCTACCTTATGAAAATAATTTATTTATTAAAGAAATATCATGTCATAGTCACAACAATAAAAAACAAACAGCATATTTGACAATAGAGAAAATCAAATAAATTATGAATGCTCATATTTTTGTGTCATGTTTCGCAAAATCGTTCTGACTTCCATCTCTGATGCAGATACAAATTTCTAACTACCCATGTGGAATGACCAGATACAGATATAGATAAAGACAATTTGCTCAGGGACATTTCCGACTTGACAAACCATAAAATGATTTATGACCACAGCCATACCAACCATAGTGATCCTATCAAAAATTCTATTGTCACGACAGTACTTAGCTAAAGGTGACTTCTAACAGATATTTGCATCACTACTCTCGTCAGCGGGTACACATTCATATATAAGGAGCGGTCCTCTCACGTCTTTCTATACTAGATGGGGGAGGAAAAAATAGATACCCCTTAGAGATAAAAAGTCTAACGAGACACTTGACGTATTATGCATGTCAATACAGATATAAACGTACTTCGTACCATTCAGGCTTCATTCCACTTTTTTTTTCTCTTTTTTTGTATATTTATTTTTTAGATAATCTTATTGGTTTCAAATTATTTTATTTACACGCAAATCATTAGGTGTTTACAAATCACATGGCATGCTCGAAATCAAGAACAATTCATTTTATTAAAACTACTAAACATAGAAAATGCAAATCGCACAAAATCACATATTCATTATTTTAATTTCTAAAAATACTCCTTAAGATGTCTAAAGAAATACCAGATTCCTTGCCGAAGTCTTGATAGTTTTTCCTACACTGTTCTTCCTCTCCTCTTCTCCTTCTCTCTCTAGATCACTTCCTCTTTCTCTCTTTCTAAACTCTTTAAAGGTCGATGAATGGAAGTGATTAGAAAATGGGAGGAAGGGCCCTTATTTATAGAAAACAGTGGTTGTTGGATTTGTACCAAGTGGAAAAATCCAGGGAAGAGAGAGAGTGTTAAAAATGGAAGGGAAGTTTAATTTGATGTGGCACAAAAATGGAGGAAAATCCTCCTCCATCAGAAGCAGTACATCCCAAGCGGCAGCATGCTGCCTTAGGTGGGCGATGGCACACTACCCAAGGTGATAGTGTGCCTCTCCCACCTGACGAGCGTTGAAGGCCTAGCCTGCAGGTGCCGTGCTACCCTGCCATATGCAGGTCTAGGCTGCTGGTGCCGGGCTACCCTGCCATGCGCAGGCCTAGCCTGTGGCCACCAAGTTACCCAACTGTGCACAAGCCTACTGTGCGCAGGCGCAGGTGCACAAGCCTATCCGCGTAAGCCTGCTGCGTGGATGGCATGCGCATAATGTGATGCACCAGCTTTGTTCGTGCTCGATGTGAAGCACACAGACGAGCCCACCTACGTGCGACAAGACACACCCGGATGAGCCTACCTCCGTATGATAAGATGCATGCAGACAGGCTTGCCTTTGCATGATAAGACGCACGCAGACGGACCTCCCTCTGCATGACACAACGTGCACATTGTGCGTACGTCCTGCGCCTGTCCCCCGCGCACAACACGCGGTGGCCATGCAGGCAATCCCTCTCCCATGGGTGTTTTCCCGCGGGATTTTTTTCCATTTTTTCTGTTTTCTCCTAAAAATTTTTTAAAAAATAAAAACAATAAATCAAAACAAAATTTGGTAAATTAAATGAAATCAAAATAAAAAAAAATAATAAAATCGGTATAATTTATTAATTACGATGTAAAGCTATAAAATAAAATCAAATGAGTTCAGTGTAAATAAATAGGGTTTTTCAAATACAATTTGGCACGGCGGTGAGCGGGATGTTACACTAAGTCACAAAGTTATAAAAGTAAGTAGGACCTTAATAGCATTTTATTTTTTCACAAGACTGAATGTTTTGGAATAATAAACATTGAATTGATAATTGCAACTCTATGCCATAAATCCCATTTACTTAAAATTAATTGATGATTTCATCTTTTATATATATATATATAATTATATACATCCATTTATACATAATGTGAGGAAAATATTAAGGCTAAAATTTAGTTTTAAGTCTAAAGAGTGAGGCGAAAATGAAGAGACAACAAAATGTGAGGAAACAAATATTGATTTTTAGCTAAGAGGAAGAGAGAACCAATTGATTATTTAAATAAAAAATCTTCCAAGTAAGATGAATTTTTAATTTTTAAGCTTTAATAGACCATGCGGTGGAATAATTTTTTTATGTATAATTATTTTTTAAAATTTCGTACAAGGTTAGTAATAAGTTAAAGCTAACTCAAAAAACTTACAAATGTATCACATTAGTTAAACTTACAAGATTAGTAATAAGTTAAGTTAATATTACAAAGTAAAATTTGTATGAGTACACAATCATTTTAAAGGCTCACAAAGTTCTAAATGTTATGATCATGTAAACCTTTAGTTTACAGTTTAAAGTGTTATCATTATCAACTTATATTTTTTATATTACACAATGTAGGATGCTAAAAGGTAATTTACAATTTTCATTAACCATTAGATCATGTTTCCGATATTATGTTTTGACCGATTTTTATATATTAGTATATAATATATGATTTAAACTAAAATATTACATTAAAATAACTAATCATATTATTGTAAAGTATAGTAAATTTTTCAAAAGAAATAAACAAATGTATCACATTAATTAATAAAAACCATGCAATCTATGAAAAGAAACAGTGATAATTTAGGGATGAAATTAAATATTTAGCATGTTTATCAAGCATTCATATTTAACAAAAAAAAAAAGAATTAATGATCACTAATTTCATGAAGCCAAGACTTTTGAGTATTAGGAAAATTATCTAATTATTTAATAAACTATTGTTTCTCAGAAAATAACAAAAGGCATTTAAAGACAAAAAAATTTTAGTTGCATATTACAAATTTATACCGAATAAGAATCTTGATATCTTTTAAGGATTCTAATGAAGTTTTCTTATATAATAGTATTATGACAAAACAAAAAAAATATATTCAACTTTAACACACACTTTTTTTATATATACCATACGTGTACATAGAAAATGTGAAACACCTGTAGCTTTGAATTTAAAAAATTAACTAATTTTTGTTACATATTTTTGTTCTTAAATCACTAATTTGAAATAAAAAATTATTAAGTGAATATAATCCGCTAAGTTTTGTTTTTAAAATTATTAAGTGATTAAAAAGACCAGAAAATTGAGTTTTTATTGCCTATAATTCAAAAAAAAATTATAGCGTGATAAAGTTTTAACATTATCTAGCAAAATTGTTTCTTGCTTTTCAAAGTAAATGGTTAATGAGTTCTTCTGCATACAGATTAAATTTAAAAGTAAATTATTGTTTTAAATGACTTATTTTGTACTATAATGACAGCCATAAAACTAATAAAATCAATGTTCATAAGCATTTTATATAAATTAAATAAAATATCCAATAAATAAAATAAAATCAAGTCTCAAGTAGTCTTGGATTCTTTATTTTAAGAAATCGGATTTTAAATAGCCGCAATTTTTTATTTATTTTAAATAGTTTATGATTCTTTATTTGTAACACCAAAATTTTATTATTTTTATTTTTAATTTATTTTAATTTATATTAGAATTTTAGTTTAATTTTTTAATATTTAATTTATAAGGTTTTAGCTTAATATAATTTAATTTAATAAAAATAAAAATAATAATAATGATAAAATAGGGTAAAATTATTTTTGGGATTTAATTGAAATTGATTTTGAAAAAAAAGTGTGAAAATTTGGATTATGGAGGTGTTTTTGAAAAGAAAATCAGAAATCGGGGGTCAAAACGCAATTTAGAAAAGTTGTGCCACGTCAATAGCCCAGTCAGCAGCCCCGGCCAACCAGAACACGCCGCGTGGCGAGGAAGCTGACGCGGGAGACCACGTGGGATGGAGCCGCGTGAGCGATCCGCGCGCACGCGATCGAACGGTCCAGATTTCACGCGTGCAGACGGCCCAGATCTCACGCACATGGACGACCCAGATCTCACGCGTGCAGACGGCCTAGATTGAATCACGCATGGACAGTCCAGATTTATTCTCATTTTAATCGCGATCGGACGGCCCAGATTAAATCGTGATGGACTGCTGAGATTAAAAGGGGAAGGTTATAAATAATCTCACCCACACCTGACCCCAAACCTTAGCCGCCAGTACCCTCGCCGGAGAAGAAGAACCAGTCGCCGGAGGAGTTGGCCCCCGCCACTCGCTGCCGCATTAGAGGGTTTTTCAACCGTCAAACGAGGTAAAATTTCTCTCATTGGCTTGTTTTTCGATGCTGAATCTGCCTATGGCCAAATTGGAGCCAAACCACACGCCAATCGGCCAAAAAACACAGCTAAAGTCCAGCGGCGCCACTGCGGCTTCCTTCAGTTTTTGCCTCCAATGAGGCCCTTTCTGGTTCCCATTCGATGCAATTTCTACACCACTGTGATCACCGTCCTTTTCTCTACAGGTTAACCGGAGCAAACCATCAAACCGCGACTCGCACCGGAGAAGCCGCCGCACCCGAGAGCTCCACCGCCGGTAAGTCTCGATTTTTTGTAATTTTTTGGCCCACCGAGGGCCCTAGGGTTGTTTTATCGCAGGAACCAATGCAAGTTTGGCCAAATTTGGCTGAAAACGGCCAACCTGAGGGGGAACGCCGCCATGGGCAGCGGTGCTGCCGCTGGAGCGCGGCAGAGCCACCGTGCTGGAATTCTGATATTGGCCGAAAAGGGGCCATGGGTCTGATTTGGGGTTTTTGGGGACACGTGCAAGTACCGGTAGTGCGTTTCAGTTTCCTGGAGAAAATTCAGGGAATTTAGGAACAGCCTGTAGGCGCATTGTAGAGTCAATTTCAGACCCCGAAACAAGTAAGGATCTTTCACTCTATGTCCTATCACGGCTTTAAAGCCTAATAAATGATAAAACGGTATTTTATGACTTAATAGATATGTATAATTGATTAAGGTTGCTAATGGAGCCCGAATCTGATATATTGTCGGTCAGTAGTTATTGGATCTATTTTATAGTTTTAAATGTAGTATGATATTTGATGTATTTATTTTATGATTTTGTATGCATGAATCATG
Organism: Carica papaya; assembly: GCF_000150535.2. The sequence continues at coordinate 367,445 of NW_019014587.1, forward strand.
GTTTCATTTATTATGGTTTGAATTATGGTGAACCCGATGTTGTGTTGTTTGTTTGCTGTTCATTACTGGTTTATGTGTTTATGTTTGATTTGATAATTTAGACCAAGGAAAATGGAAAAAAGGTTATGTGAATTGATAAATGGATAAGGTGGACAGCCTGACTAGACATCCTGAGAGATGGTGGATGGACCGGGTCAGTAGGGAACCCTACCGGAAACGTGGTCCTCATATCGGACGGGGTATGGAGACCTTATGTGTTTTCGCGCCCATACCGGACGGGGTATGGGGACGGCCCGTTTCACCATCATACCGGACGGGGTATTGAGATTTACGATTTTGGCGCCCATACCGGACGGGGTATGGGGACGGCCCTGGAATCAGGCTATTGATGTTAATGGTTCACGTGTAGCGGGGACACCCTATGGATCCCCATGGATACTAGTAGGCTGGTAAAAGAGAAAATTTGTTGTCTGATTATTGAAGTGCAAAAGTATAACATGTGTTATGTTACAAAGTGTATATGATTTTATGATGGTTATAATGTTATTGTTTCCATATGTTATTTTCACAAATCTCACCGAGGTAAGTGGACAGTAAAGGTTTTTATCATTAATAAATGAATTTGTTATAAATTATGCTCCATTGGTCGTTTTTGTTTTCTACCAACTTTTACTTCTGTGGCAGTGAGATAGTGTGATGTCTTTACTGGGCTTGTGTAGCTTATTCCTTAGTTAACCATTTCAGATCAGGAAGACGTGGTTCCCGAGCCCGTTCCGCAGGAAGACGGCGAGTTAGACGCCTAAAGATTTTATAGTTTTATTTATAGTTTTTATTTCGAGTATTTCTTTTAATTAGCTTATTCTTTCATACGTTGAATACTTTTATGGTTATTGTGTAAGGGATGTTAATCAGAAATTTTATTTCGCTTCCGCATTTAAGATTTTTAATACATACATCTTCATTTAATTTTTCAGGACCGTTACAGTTGGTATCAGAGCCGCATTTCTCGGATTCATCCCTTACACGATAATGCTTAGAGAAATACCCACCGATAAATCGTTACTCAACATTCGAGAGGAGAGAAGGGAGTTACCCGAACCTCCCCCACTACCATGGGTTGAGCCACCGCTACAGCAAGCGGATCCTGAGCCACCCCGGCACGAACCTGCTCCATCACAGTACCACCCGGCACCACTGCTGCAGTATGAACTGGTGCCCCAGCCACCGTACTGCCTGGCACTGCCACAGTACAATCTGGTGCCCCCACCATTTCAGCAGGTGCCACCACAGGGCCCCCCAGTCTATCCCCAGCTGGGCCCAGTCCCTCTTCCACGGGACTCAGCTCCTTCCTTGATCGACCCAAGCTACATAGAGAGGTACAGGAGGTTAAACCCTTCCATTTTTGCAGGGGGATCCTCTTTCGAAGATGCCTAGTACTGGTTGGCGGAGACTGAGAGAGCCTTCAAGACCTTGGGAGTGGTTCTTGAGCAGAGAGCTGCCCTTGCTTCCTACATACTGGTAGGGAAAGTAGGTCGTTGGTGGGAGCTCAAGCAGGCCACCTTGCCTACGCCAGCCACTTGGGAGCAGTTCTTAGCGGCCTTCCATGCGGAGTATCTCCCTGAGCACATCCGACACCTGAAGGAGATGGAGTTTGTTCAGCTGGTCCAGGGAAATATGACGGTATCGGAATATGCTCGTAAGTTCCTAGAGCTGGGCCGATACTCCCTGGAGACATTAATGGATGAGGGCAAGAAGGCCAGGAGATTCCAGTGGGGCCTCCGCCTAGAGATCAAGCAACACTTATTGGTACTGGAGCTCAAGACATACTCAGTCATTTTAGCAAAGGCACAGATTGTGGAGAGGAGTTTCAACACCCGTCCTCAGTCAACAGGGAGTCACCGACCCTCAGCTCCACCCCGCAGACCAGCACCCACTGGGCCGATCCAAACAAATAAGAAGCCCAGACTAGTGATCCAGGCCCCTCCTCAGGCTCCAGGGGCAGTACGTGGAAAGATTTGCTAGCACTGTGGCAGGGATCATAGGGACCGACCATGCTACCGCCTCAACAACACCTGTCGTATATGTGGCAGTGCCCAGCACTATGCGAGAGAGTGCCTGAAGAACCAGAACCAAGGAAGACCTCCTTTTTAGGGAAGGGTTTACAACCTTACCCAGCAGGATACCGACGTCGACCCGGACATGGTACAGGGCATGTACACTATCTGTGACCATATTGCTCATGTTTTATTTGACACTGGTGCATCGCATTCATTTGTTTCACATATTTTTGCTTCCAAACTTAATGTATCACCTGATAAACTTGATTCATTATTATTTGTTTATATTGCTGGGGGTGAAACACTATTAGGGGAAGTTATCTACAGGGCTTGTGCCGTGGAGATAGCAAATAGAAAACTGAATGTAGACCTGATAGGGTTAGACACGGGGGATTTTGATGTAATCTTAGGAATGGATTGGTTAGCGGCGCATCACGCCACCATAGATTGCTTTAACAAAAAGATTGTATTTAATCCTCCCAATGAGGAGCCATTTATAAATTAATAAAATCATTTAGTACTTATTCCTTGATGGAAAGTTTCCTTAATTTTTTAGTACCTTAATCTTGCTATTTTCTCTAACTAGGCAAGCCCAAGAAGGAAATTTGTATCTAAGAGATTTCGGTAGTCCGAGACTTTCCAGATGTGTTTCTAGACGAACTACTCCGACTGCCAGTGGACAGAGAAGTCGAGTTCACTATAGACTTACAGCTAGGCACCCAGCCCATTTCGATTGCTCCTTACCGCATGAGCCGCATTGAGATGGAAGAGCTGAGGAAACAGATCACTGAATTACAGGACAATGGTTTTATTAGACACAGTGTGTCCCCTTGGGGTGCTGGAGTCACTTTTTCAAGGAAGGGAGATGGAACGTTGAGACTGTGTATTGATTACAGAGGATTGAACAAGGTTACGATCAAGAACAAATATCCCCTTCCCAGAATTGATGACCTCTTCGATCAGCTGCAGGGTGCACAGGTCTTCTCTAAAATAGACCTGCGATCAGGTTACCATTAGGTGAAGATAAGAACAGAAGACATCCCTAAGACGGCTTTTCGAACTAGGTACGGACACTATGAGTTCCTAGTCACGCCATTTGGGCTAACCAACGCCTCGACAATCTTTATGGATCTGATGAACAGGGTCTTCAGAGAGTTCTTGGATTGATTTATTATCGTGTTCAAGGATGACATCTTAGTCTACTCAAAAAGCAGAGAAGAACATGCTCACCATCTTGCCCAAGTTTTGCAGGTCCTTAGAAACAAGAAGTTATATGCAAAGTTGAGTAAGTGTGGATTCTGGCTTGAGCAGACCGCCTTCCTAGGACACATCATATCGAAGGAAGGAGTATCAGTGAATCCCGAAAAGGTTGAAGCAGTACTTGGCTGGGAGAAGTTGACATCAGTTAAGAAAATCCAGAGTTTTCTAGGAATGGCAGGTTATCACCGCAGGTTTGTTGAAGGATTCTCCAGCCTGGCAGCTCCTCTAACCTGATTCACAAAGAAGAATGCCAAATTTGAGTGGAATGAGGACTGCGAAAGAAGTTTTTTAGAATTAAAGAAGTGGCTGACTACTGCACCCGTACTAGCTTTACTGAGTAGATTGGGGGGATATACAGTTTATAGTGATGCCTCCTATCTAGGCCTGGGTTGTGTCCTGATGCAGCATGGAAAGGTCATAGCATATGGGTCTAGGCAGTTAAAGAATCATGAGAAGAATTATCCCACCCATGACTTGGAGCTTGCCGCATTCATACACGCCTTGAAAACCTGGTGCCACTACTTATACAGACAGACCTTTCAGATCTATACCGATCATAAGAGTTTGAAACACATATTCACTCAAAAGGATCTCAACATGTGTCAGAGAAGGTGGATAGAACTCTTAAAGACTATGATTGTGATATCTTATACCATCCGGGTAAGGACAACGTGGTAGCAGATGCTCTCAGCAGGAAAAGTGCAGGTATCTTAGGCCATTTGATGGTTTCAAAAGGCAGGCAAATTAGGGCCACACAACAGGTTCAACTCCAGGACTTGAGAAGAGTCATATGTTTAGGCCGCCTGACAGTCCAGCCCGAGTTAATCCAGAGAATAAGGGAAGCCTAGTCAGTCGACTCCGCCCTGGTAGCCCACAAGAAGGATGCAGAACAGGGAGTGAGCTAAGAATTCTGAATCTCTGCCGATGGATTACTCCATTTCCAAGATAGGGTGTGTGTCCCAGATGACAGTGAGTTAAAGAGAGACATCATGACAGAGTCCCATAGCTCGAAGTTTGTCATGCATCCAGGAAGCACCAAAATATACCAAGGCATGCGACCCCGGTTTTGGTGGAATGGGATGAAGAGAGACATAGCCGACTTTATATCTAAGTGTTTGGTATGTCAGTAGGTCAAGGCAAAGCATCAGTGGCTAGGTGGGCTACTTCAGCCGTTACCGATTCCGGAGTGGAAGTGGGAACACATCACCATGGACTTCGTAACGGGATTACCTAAGACACGTTTAGGACATGACGCCATCTGGGTAATCGTTGACCGGCTTACCAAAACTTCTCACTTCTTGACCATCAGAATGACCGACCTCTTGGACAAGTTGGCAAGAATGTATATCCAGGAAATAGTCAGATTGCATGGAGTTCTAATAACATTGGTATCCGACAGGGACCCCAGGTTCACTTCTCGATTTTGGAGTAGCTTTCAGCAAGCCATGGGAACAAAGCTGTCTCTCAGTACTGCCTTCCATCCTCAGACTGATGGACAATCAGAAAGGACAATTCGTACAGTTGAGGATATGCTCCGAGCATGTGTCCTTGACTCCGGGGGCCATTGGGACGACCATCTACCCCTGATAGAGTTTGCCTACAACAACAACTACCAAGCAAGCATCGGCATGGCTCCATATGAGGCGTTATATGGGCACCCGTGCAGATCACCGATTTATTTGAAAGAAGTTGACGATAGAAGATTGTTCGGCCGGGAGTTGGTAGAGGAGACCACGTCTAAAATAGTTAAAATTAGAAAGAACATTCCGACGGTTCAGAGCAGGTAAAAGAGTTATGCGGACACCCGAAGGAGAGATCTAGCGTTTGAGAAAGGCGACTGGGTGTTCCTTAAGGTCACTCCTTTCAAGGAAATTAGTAGGTTCGGCAGGAGGAGAAAATTGAACCCCCGATTTATTGGACCTTTTAAAATCTTATACAGGATTGGTACTGTTGCCTACAGACTAGCACTGCCTCCAGAGCTCTCCAAGATCCACAATGTCTTCCACGTATCCATGCTACGTAAGTACAACCCGGACCCCTCTCATGTCTTGGCTCATGAACCGCTTCTACTCCAAGAGGACTTATCTTATGAAGAAGTACCAGTCGGTATCACGGGCCGAAAGAGCAGGATACTCCACAACCAGAAAATATCATTTGAAAAGATCGTGTGGCACAACCACACGCCAAGAGAGGCTACCTAGGAGCTAGAATCAGATTTTAGAGCCCAGTATCCCTATTTGTTCGACCAAGAGTAAGAGGCAAATTTGGAGGACCAAATTGCTTTAAGGGGGGGAGAGTTGTAACACCTAAATTTTATTATTTTTATTTTTTAATTTATTTTAATTTATATTAGAATTTTAGTTTAATTTTTTAATATTTAATTTAATTTAATTTAATTTAATAAAAATAAAAATAAAAATAATGATAAAATAAGGTAAAATTATTTTTGGGATTTAATTGAAATTGATTTTGGGAAAAATGGGTGAAAATTTGGATTCTGGGGGTGTTTTTGAAAAGAAAATCAGAAACCGAGGGTTAAAACACAATTTAGAAAAGTTGTGCCACATCAACAGTCCAGTCAGCAGCCCCGGCCAACCAGAACACGCCGCATGGCAAGGAAGCTGACGCAAGAGACCACGCGGGACGGAGCCACGTGAGCGATCCGCGTGCACGCGATCGAACTGTCCAGATCTCACGCGTGCGGACGGCCCAGATCTCACGTGCACAGACGGCCCAGATATCACGCGTGCAGACGGCCCAGATTGAATCATGCATGGACGGCCTAGATCGCATCACGATGGACGGCCCAGATTTATTCCCATTTTAATCACGATCGGATGGTCCAGATTAAATCATGATGGACAGCTGAGATTAAAAGGGGAAGGTTATAAATAACCTCAACCACACCCGACCCCAAACCCTAGCCGCCAGTACCCTCGCCGGAGAAGAAGAACCAGTCGCCGCCACCCGCCGCCGCACCGGAGGGTTTTCTGACCACCAAACGAGATAAATTTTATCCTCTTGGCTCATTTTTCAATGCTGAATCTGCTTATGGCCAAATCGGAGCCAAACCACCAGCCAATCGGCTGGAAAACACAGCCGAAGTCCAGCAGTGCCGCCGCAGCTTCCTTCAGTTTTTGCCTCCGATGAGGCCCTTTCCGGTTCCCGTTTGATGCAATTTTTACACCACTATGATCACCGTTATTTTCTCTACAGGTTGACCAGAGCAAAACATCAAACCGCGACTCACATCGGAGAAGCCGCCGCACCCGAGAGCTCTGCCGCTGGTAAGTCTCAGTTTTTCATGATTTTTTGGCCCACCGAGGGCCCTAGTGTTGTTTTATCGCAGGAACCAATGCAAGTTTGCCCGAATTTGGCCGAAAATGGCCAACCCGAGTTGGATCGCCGCCGTAGGTGGTGGTGCCGATGCCGGAGCATGGCGGAGTCGCCGTGCCAGAATTTTTGGGACACGTGCAGGTACCGGTAGTGCGTTTCAGTTTTTCAGAGTAAATTCAGAGAATTTAGGGACAGCCCATAGGTGCATTATAGAGCCAATTCCAGACTCCGAAATAAGTAAGGATCTCTCACCCTATTTCCTATCACGCATTAAAGCCTAATAAATGATAAAACGGTATTTTATGACTTAATAGATATGTATAATTGATTAAGGTTGCCAATGGAGCCCGAATCTGATATATTGTCAGTCAGTTGTGTTTAGATCTATTTTATAGTTTTAAATGCAGTATAGTATTTGATTTATTTATTTTATGGTTTCGTATGCATGAATCATGGTTTCATTTATTATGGTTTGAATTATGGTGAACCTGATATTGTGTTGTTTGTTTGATATTCATTACTGGTTACATGTTTTTGTTTGATTTGATAATTGAGACCAAGGAAAATGGGAAAAAAGTTATGTGAATTGATAAATGGATAAGGTGGACAACCTGACTAGATATCTTGAGAGATGGTGGACGGACCGGGTCCGTAGGAAAGCCTACCGGGAATGTGGTCTCTCATATCGAACGGGGTATGGAGAGCTTATGTGTTTTGGCGCCCACACCGGACGGGGTATGGGGATGTCCCGTTTCACCCTCACACCGGACGGGGTATTGAGGTTTATGGTTTTGGCGCCCATACCGGACGGGGTATGGGGACGGCCCTGGAATAGATTATTGATGTTAATGGTTCACGTGTAGCAGGGACACCCTATGGATCCCCATGGATACTAGTAAGCTGGTAAAAGAGAAAATTTGTTGTCTGATTATTGAAGTGCAAAATTATAACATGTGTTATGTTACAAAGTGTATATGATTTTATGATGGTTATAATGTTATTGTTTCCATATGTTATTTTCACGAATCTCACCGAGGTAAGTGGACAGTAAAGGTTTTTATCATTAATAAATGAGTTTGTTATAAATTATGCTCCATTGGTCGTTTTTGTTTTCTACCAACCTTTACTTCTGTGGCAGTGAGATAGTGTGATGTCTTTACTGGGCTAGTGTAGCTCATTCCTTACTTAACCATTTCAGATCAGGAAGACGTGGTTCCCGAGCCCGTTCCGCAAGAAGACGGCGAGTTAGACGCCTAAAATTTTATAGTTCTATTTATAGTTTTTATTTCGAGTATTTTTTTTAATCAGCTTATTCTTTCATACATTGAATACGTTTATGGTTATTGTGTAAGGGATGTTAATCAGAATTTTTATTTCGCTTCCACATTTAAGATTTTTAATGCATACATCTTCATTTAAATTTTCGGGGCCGTTACATTATTTGAGTTCAAAGATTTCATAAGTTATAGTCTAAAATAAGACTTATGTTTTTCACAGTCTGCACAAAATTATCAACCCTATACATTTATTTTCTTCTCACCTTATAACTTTTCTTCAATAATTAGTTAGTCCTCTTGATATATGCAAAGAAGAAGTATCGTGGAAAGTTAATTACGTTCTCTATGTATTTTATACTGTTATCATTATTGGCTTACGTTTTTATATTACCTAATACTTTGGGTAGGATGTTAAAGTTACTTTAAATATTTATGGTGTCATACTTGTATGGTCAACAAATTTATTTATATTATGAAGCACCTAACACTTAATTATCTAATTTTAATCAATTATCAAGGTAATAAGTCTAGATACATATGTATGTATAGTATGGTAAAGAAAAATGTGAAAAGGGTAGACTTGGTTAACCGTTATCATTAAATTGGTCTTCTAAAGACAAAAATTACAAGATTAAAAAATAGTAAATAGAAAATTTTCAAAACTATTTCTATCTCAATTTCCTTAATTCAATTTTTATTTTGAGCTTCATTATTCCAATAGCATTCACCATCTTCATCCATAATTCTAAACTCCCGTAATATTCATCTTCTCAAAATTGAAAAAAATTGTAAAACTATATAAATTATTAGAGAATTTTTTAGATTAAAAAGACCAGAAGATCGAGTTTTTATTGCTTATAATTCAAAAAAAATATTGCGGCGTGATAAACTTTTAACATTATCTTAACAAAATTATTTCTTGCTTTTTAAAGTAAATGGTTAATGAGTTCTTCTGCATAAAGATTAAATTCAAAAGTAATTTTTTTTGAAATGACTCATTTTGTCTATTATGGTAGCCATAAAACTAATAAAATCAATGTTCATAAGCATTTTATATAAATTAAGTAAAATATCCAATAAGTATAATAAAATCACGTCCCAAATAGCTTTGAATTCTTTATTTAAGAAATCAAATTTTAAATAGTCTCAATTCTTTATTTGAGTTCAAAGATTTCATAAGTTATAGTATAAAATAAGACTTAAGTTTTTCATAGTCTGCACAAAATTATCAACCCTATACATTTATTCTCTTCTCACATTATAATTATTTTTCAATAATTAGTTAGTCCTCTTGATTGATGCAAAGAAGAAGTATCGTGTAAAGTTGATTACGTTCTCTATATATTTTACACTGTTATTGTTATCAACTTATATTTTTATATTACCCTATACTTTAGGTAGGATGTTAAAGTTAAAGATTTCAAAAAATGAAACCACTTTCAAAATATCCATAGATTATTTATTTAAGTTCAAAATGTTTATGAGCTATAGTATAATAAAATCTACATTTTTCATGTCCTATATAAAATACTCAACTATATGACATTTATTCTGCTATCACAATTCAATTATTCTTAAATTAGACTTAGTCTTCTTGATTGATGCAACAAAGAAGTGTAGCAAAAAGTTTGTTTTTCAAAGCCTACATAACCTCTCAAGTTATATATTATAGATTGAAGTCTAGGATAAACACTTAATCTCCATTCATTCAAAGAAAGGAAAAAGATAAGTTTTTTTCCATTCTTCTTAATCTTCAGGCACAAATAGGAAATCTAGATATTCGATTTTAATATTTTCTACATTTTAAATTCGAGGTCAAAAGGTTTAAAGGAGGAAGCTTTGGAGATTTTTTGTACCAAAAAAATTTTACGGGACCCAAGACTATGTTGCACTCGTTTCCACTTAGTAAGGCTTCCCTTGTGCAATCTGTACCAAAATTAAAATTATTGCTGCAGTCGAAACAGGTTCAATTTCCTTCACATATATCACTAGGAGCTTCATTAGAAGAACAAACTTAATATATTGGTTCCTGATCCATACAAGATTAAGTTCAACAAGATATCATGTTACAAGTTTGATGAGCATAAATAGAGCTGGTGAAGTTCTATCTAAGGAAAATAATCAACTTTTGAATTTAGTTCTTGTAACTCCTAAGAAAAATATTTTTAAAATGATAGTGATGTTGTATATTATTATTGCAAGCTTTTTCTATTCCTCAAAAGCATCGAGACAAGCTCTAATATCTGTTTAGGAACCTTCCAAAAATATTGATCATCTATTGATTTAAATTTGACATATAATTTTTTATTTACTATTTTTTAACTAACTATGATAAATGAATCCAATACACTTAGTTTAAGCACATTAGATTGAATTACTAATGAGATATATTACTTCCATATTAGTCATCCTATCAAAAAAAGATATTTTTTTAAAGAGTGATAAGATGTTATATAAAGAGATTGTTCTTAGTGATAGATAATACTTTATAGTCATTTCAATAGAACTTTGAAAAAAATTCTTTAGCTTGTTTTCCCATTTATATAAGATACACTAAATTTTTAGGCTAAGAAGATCTTTAACCATGCACTATTCTTTGATGGTGGCTTACTGCCAATCTATTTAACAATGTTATCCTTTACATCTCAAAAAAAAATTTAATAATCTCATTTTTCTCAAACCTAAGAATTTTAAGTATTAGAAAAAATATCTAATTCTTTAATAAATTATTATTTTTCAGGAAATAATATCTACATATATTTAAAAGAAAGCCAATAGCATATAAATAGTTTCTAGTAAATTAGATCCTTTATTTCATTTAGAGATTTTAGTAAAATTCTCTTAAATTATTGGATTATGATAAATTAAAAAATAAATTCAAGAATACCTCACACTTCTTTTAAATATACTTCATATGTACATATTTTATAAATATAAATATGTCTACTTAAACAATATATAGCATTATTGTTAGAGAATTTTTGAGATAGAAACAAATATATATACATATATATATCCTCTATTGTCCTTCAGTTATTCTCTCATTAATTTCATAGAGTTTTCTTTCTCCTCTCTAAAACCCAAATTCCAAACACAAATTTTCAAGTCTAATAATCACCAATCATACAACTACAAGCACTTTTGATAAGAGCATCCAATGCATGGCCACAGCAGAACCTGAACAAACAACAACTAGTTAGAGAGCCTTGTCGTCCACCATCTCTGCGCCCAGAGCCTCTTCAGATGTTACTGCCAGCACTGTAGTGATTTGTGTACTATGCGGTGGAAGATAGCACGTGCATCCAAATTTCAATTGAATGTCGTGATCAAGCTCGGACTGTTAATAAAAAAAAGATCATACAATCTGAATTTTATGTATAGTAAACATAAAATCTGAAAGATAAAACTTCCAATTTGCGTAATGATTAAGCAAGAGTGATGATTAAGGGAGATTAGGGTTGTGCGTTCTGCACATAATAAATGCAGGTGTGACACTCACAGTCCCTAAAACAACACTTATAGGAATCAAAGGAGACACAAGAGGTGCATTCTGCATTTTAGATCTCTTGTACACCCTCTATAAATTTTGTGACTTGCCCTTTCTTCATTAGAATTACAGTTTATCTTTTAGAAATACATATATAAACATTATTTAGCATAATGTGTAGTTAATTTGCACAATATATACATATATAACCAAAATAATGATAAAGATTTACCTCTCATAAGGCCAATCAGGGAACCTCCACAATTTATTAGCTAAAGCATCATGGTAGAGCTTGTAATCCATAGTAGTGCAGAGGCGAAAGTGTCGATCCTTTTTACACCTTGTGCAGGTAATGAACTCACCCTATTGGAACTATTGCTTTCCACTAATGAGACTTGATCTGTTGTTTAGGTTTACAGCAAGCTTGTAGTATTTGATTTTGTACTTCTATATAAATAGGAGATCTTGTAGGTATTCCGTTTGCCCATAAAAGTCATGGAACAAATGAAAATTTGAATGATTTTTTACTTTTATACAAATAGGAGATCTTGTACATATTCCTTCTATCTATAAAAGTCGTGTGACAAATGACAGATATTGAAACAAGCAAACTAAGTCACAAAGTTATAAAAGTAATCAGCATCTTAATAGCAGTTTATCTTATCACAAGACTTGATGTTTTGGAATAGTACACATTGAATTGCTAATTGCATTTTTATGCCACCAATCCCCTCTACTGAATATTAATTGATAATTCTATTTTTGGATATATATTTATACACATCCATTTATACATAAAGTGAGAAACATTTTGATGCTAAAAATTAGTTTTAATGCTAAAAATTGAGGTGAAAATGAAGAGACAAGATAATGTGAGAAAAAAAAAGTGGACTGTGAGCTAAGAGGTAGTGAGAAAAAATTGATTACTTGAATAGAAAATCTTCCAAGGAGGATGAAATTTTCATTTTTAAGCTCTAATAAACTATATAGTGGAATAATTTTTTTAGTGTATAATTATCTTTTAAAATTTTGTACGAGGTCAATAATAAATTAAAACTAACTCATAAAACTTATAAATATATCACATTAATTAAACTTACAAAATCAGTAATAAGTTAATATTACAAAGTAAAGTTTGTATACAATCATTTAAAAGGCTCAAAAGATGCTAAATGTTGTGACCACATAAACCTTTAGTTTACAATTTAAAATGTTATAATTATCGACTTATATTTTTTATATTACACTGTGTAGGATGTTAAAAGGTATTTTAGAATTTTCATTAACAATTAGATCATGTTTTGATATTAAATTTTTACCTATTTTTATATATTGGTATATAAATATATGATTTAAAGTAAAATATTGCATGAAAAATGTAACGACCCCAGAAATCCAAAAGGGAATATAAAATAACTTAAGTGCGGAAGCAAAATAAAAGGTTAAGGTTTACATTACTTACACAATAACTTAAAAGTACTTAACAGCATTACGAAATTAATTCTTTGAAAGAAACACGAGAAAGAAGGAAACAAATGAAAAATAGAAAATATCTAGCATCTACTCGCACTCTTCTTGTGGATCGAGCTCTAAAACGTGGTCTTCTTGATCTGAAATGGTTAAATAAGGGATGAGCTACACTAACCCAATAAGGATATCACACTATATCACCAGCACAGAAGTAAAGGTTGGTATAAAATCAAAACAACTAATGGAGCACTAAATTTAGCAAATTCGTTTATCAATCATAAAATCATTTGCCGTTCACTTACCATAGTGGAATTTATGAAAACAACCTATAGAGACAATAATACCATACAGATCATAACTTCATGAATAATTAGCAACATAGAACATATCATAAATTCATATCCATTAACAATAAACTAAATCATAATCATTCTCAATTCACCAGCCTACTAGTATCTATGGGGGTTCAAAGGGGTGGCCCCGCTACACGTGAACCCTTTCCTTTAATAATCTAAATTATAGGGTCGTCCCCATACCCTGTCCGGTATGAGCACCAAAACATTAAACCTAAATACCCCATCCGGTATGGGCGCCAAATTATCAGGTCTCCATACCCCGTCCGGTATGAGACAACGTCCACGGTAGGCTTCCCTATGTACCCGGTCCGTCCACCATCTCTCAGGATATCCAGTAAGACTGTCATCTCATCTATTAATTTAAATCACACAATTTCCTTACCGTTTAACATTATCCTTTTCTCAATTCAGTAGTAAACACATCAATTAAACATACATGCGTTCAAGGCCATAAAATAAATCCAATACCATCATGCATATAAATTGTAAAATCAATCAACAAACAGTAGTAGATAATTTCCAGTTCTGGCTCCATTAGAAACCCGTAATTAATTACACATGTTTACTAAAATCGTAAAAAATACCACATTATTATTTATAATTAAACTTCAATTCTATGATAGTGAATAGGGTGAGGGATCCTTACTCGATTTGACGCCGAAAAGCTAAATGGTTTACTGCACCTACGGGCGATCCCTAGGTTCCCTAAATTTTTTTCTAGGAACTGAAACGCACCTATAGTACCTACAAATATTCTAAATAAACCCAAAATCAGTCCCAAGCCCCACTCAGCCAATTTTAGAAATCTGGCACGGCGGCTCCATCGTGCTCCGGTGATGGTGTTGTTGCCCACAGTGGTGGTCCAACTCGGGTCGGCTGTTTTTGATCGAATTCAGCCAATTTTATATCGATTCCTGCGAGCACACACGCTGAAGGGCCTCGGTGGACACAAAAAATACGAAAAACCAAAACTCACTAGCGGTGGGGCTCTCTAGTACGGCGGTTCCTCTGGCTCACGTTACGATTGAGTGTTTCACTTCAGTCAATCTATAGAGAAGAAAACGGTGATCACAACGGTGAAAAAATTACGCAAAACGGGAATCGGGAAGGGTCTCATCGGAGGCCGTTTGTAAAATTCCCCGCGGCGGCTCCGTTAGGCTTCATCTGTGTTTTTTAGGCAATTGGTCGGTCCTTTCACTCCGATTTAGACATGGGTGAGCTTAAAATTGAATTTCGTGCAAAAAGAGAAGTTTTTTACCTTTTTTAACAATCGAAAAGGGTTTCGGTGCGGCGGCAGGTGGCGGTGGTCGGCTCCTCGGCGGCTGGGTCATCTTCTCCGACGAGTGGTTCTGGCGACTAGGGTTAATGTTTGGTGTGCATGGGGGTTATTTATACCCATGCATTTTTTATCTGGGACGTCCATCGTATTTGATTTGGACCGTCCGATCATGATTAAATAGGGAGTGAATTGGGTCGTTCATCGCGATCCAATCTGGGCCGTCCATCACGATTCACACTGGGCCGTTTGATCGCTTTTATATCTGGCCATCCGATTTTGTTTGGGAGGGAGCGCATCCAGGCCGTCTGTGCGCACGGGAACGAACCTCAACCATTCGATTAAGCGCACGCGGATCGCCCACGTGGCCCCTCCGCGTGGCATCTCGCGTCAGCGTCTCTGCCACTTGGCACGTCCTGGTTGGCAAGGGCTGCTGACTCAGCGTCTGACATGGCGAAACTTTTCAAAATTATATTTTGGCCCCCCTGTTTTTCAATTTTTCTTTCAAAAATAACCCCATAACCCAAATTTTCACCCCAAATTTTTTACTCTAAATTAAATAAAACAAAATATAATAATACAAAATAAAATAATAAAATCATAAAAATTTATATTTATTAATTTTTAATTCCCAAAAAACAAAGAAATTGTGGGTGTTACAAAAAAACTAATTACATTATTGTATCGTATACTAAATTTTTGAAAAGAAACAAACAAATGTTTCACATTAATTAATAAAAATCACACAATCAATGAAAACAAACAAAAAGAATTTAAGGATGAAATAAAAAATTTAGCATGTTGATCAAGCATTCGTACTTAACAAAAAAAAATTAATGATCACATTTTTCATGAAGTGACATTTGAATATTAGGAAAAATATCCAAATTTTTAATAAACAATTGATTCTCAGAAAATAACAAATGCATTTGAAGATAAAAAAATCTAGTTGCTTATAACAAATTTCTATCCAATCAAAATCTTGATATCAAGTAAGGATTTTGATGAAGTTCTCTTATATGATAGTATTATATCAAAATCAAGAAAATAAATTCAATTTTACCACAGTTTTTTTTGTATACCATATGTGTATGTAGAAAATGTGAAACATCTTTAGCTTTGAATTTAAAAAATTAGCTAATTTTGTATTACGTATTTTTTATTCTTAAATCACTAATTTGAAATAAAAAAATTATTAAGTGATTGTGATCCTCTAAATTTTGTTTATATAATTTTTTAACCAAAATATATGGTGTCATACTTCCATTATCGACAATTTTATTTATATTCTGAAGCACTTAACACTTAATTATCTAATATTAATAAAGTAATAACTATACATATATATTTATGTACAATATAATAAAAAAATATGAAGAGAAAGACTTGGTAACCGTTATTATTAAATTGGTCTTCAAAAGATAAAAATTACAAAATTAAAAAATAGTTAGCAAAAAATATTCAAAGTTATTTCCATCTATCTCATTTTCCTTCCTTCACTTTTCCTTTTGAGCTTCATTGTTCCACTAGTACTCACCATCTTCATCCAGAATTTTGAATTCTCATAAAACTCATCTTCTAGAAATTGAAAAAAATGTTGTAAAACTATATAAATTTTTAGAATTATCTTAAAAAAATTGTTTTTTACTTTTCAAAGTAAATGGCTAATTTGTTCTTTCGCACAAAGATTAAATTCAAAAGTAAATTTTATTTGAAGGGACTCATTTTTACTATAATGACAGCCATAGAACTAACAAAATCAATCTTCATAAGAATTTTATATAAATTAAGTAAAATATCTAATGAGTATAATAATATTAAGTCCCCAATAGCCATGGATTCTTTATTTAAGAAATAATATTTTGAGTAGCTACAATTTTTTGTTTATTTTAAATAGTTTATGATTCTTAATTTGAGTTCAAAAATTTCATAAGTTATAATATAAAATAAGGCTTAAGTTTTTCATATCCTACACAAAATAGTCAACCCTACTCATTTATTCTTTTCTCACATTGTAATTGTTCTTCAATAATTAGTTAATCTCCTTGATTGATGCAAAAAAGAAGTATCATAAAAAGTTAGTTACCATCTCTATGTATTTTACATTGTTATCGTTATCAACTTATGATTTTATATTATACTATACTTTGAGTAGGATGCTATAAAGTGTAACGGCCCCGGAAATTTAAATTAGATATATGTATTAAAAATGTCAAATGCGGAAGTGTAATAAAAATTTTGATTAACATCCCTTACACAATAACCAAAACGTACTCAAAACATGAAAGAACAAACTAACTAAAAGAGATACTCGAGATATGAACTATAAATATAACTATGAAGTCTTTAGGCGTCCCCTTCGCCGTCTTCCTGCGGAACGGGCTCGGGAACAATGTCTTCCTGATCTGAAATGGTTAAATAAGGAATGAGCTATACCAGCCCAGTAAAGACATCACACTATCTCACCGTCACGGAAATAAAGGTGGGTAGAAAACAAAAATTACTAATGGAGCATAATTTATAACAAATTCGTTTATTAACATAAAAACCTTTACTGTCCACTTACCTCGGTGAGATCCATGAAAACAACATATGAAAACAATAACCTTATAATATCATGAAATCATACACACTTTATAACATAACACATATCATACCTTTACATTTCAATCATCAGAAAACAGATTTCCTCTTTTACCAGCCTACTAGTATCCCTGGGGATCTATAGGGGGTCCCCGCTACACGTGAACCATTAACATTTACAACCTGATTCCAGGGCCGTCCCCATACCCCGTCCGGTATGGGCGCCAAAACCATGAACCTCAATACCCCGTCCGGTATGAGGGTGAAACGGGCCGTCCACATACCCCGTCCAGTATGGGCGCCAAAACACATAAGGTCTCCATACTCCGTCCGATATGAGAGACCACGTCCTCGGTAGGGGTTCCCTACGGACCCGGTCCGTCCACCATCTCCCAGGATATCTAGTCAGGCTGTCCACATTATCCATTTATCAATTCACATAACATTTTTGCCCTTTTTCTTGGTTTCAATCATCCAAACACACACAACATGTAAACCAGTAATAGACACCAAACAAGACAACATAGTATCGGGTTAAGCATAATACCAACCATAATAAAAAAAACCATAATTCATGCATACGAGACCATAATATAATTATATCAAACATCATGCTGCATTTAATACTGAAAATTAAATCAAACAATAACAGACCAACCCAGTATCAGACTCAGGCTCCATTAGCAACCTTAATCAATTATACATCTATAAAGTCACACAGTACAGTTTAATTATTTATTTGACTTCAATACCGTGATAGGAAATAGGGTGAAAGGTCCTTACCTGTTTCGGGGTCTGAATTTGACTCTACAGTGCGCCTATAGGCTGAAACGCACTACTGGTACCTGCACGTGTCCCAAAAAATCCCAAATTAGACCTAGGGCCCCTTTCGGCCAATATCGCAATTCCGGCACGGCAGCTCTGTCGTGCTCCGGCGACGGCGTGGCGGCGATTCGCCTCGGGTTGGTCGTATTCGACCGTTTTCGGCCAAATTCAACCATGCTTGCATTGGTCCCTGCGATAAAACAATCCTAGGGCCTCGGTGGGATGAAAAATCACGAAAAACTGAAACTCAACGGCGGCGGTGCTCTCGGGTGCAGCGGCTCCTCCGGCATGAGTCGCATTTTGATGTTTGGCTTCGATTAACTTGTAGAGAAAACAACGGTGATCACGGTGGTATAAAATTTGCATCAAACGGAGGCCGGAAAAGGCTTCATCGGAGGCAAAAATCCAGGAGGGGCGCGGCGGCGCTGCTGAATTTCGGCTGGGTTTTTCGGCCGTTAGGCTGGTGGTTTGGCTCCGATTTTGCCATAGGTGGACTCAGCATCAAAAAATGAGCAGGGAGGAGAAAATTTACCTCGATCGGCAGTCGGAAACTTCCCCGGTGCGGCGGCGGGTGGCGGCGGCTGGCTCCTCCGGTGTCTGGTTCTTCTTCTCCGACGAGGCACTGGCGGCTAGGGTTTTCTGGTCAGGTGTGGGTGGGGTTATTTATACTCTTTTCCTTTTAATCTCAGCCGTTCATCAAGATTAAATCTGGACCGTTCGATCGCGATTTAATTGTGATTAAATCTGGGCCGTCGATCGCGATGCAATCTAGGCCCTCCGTGCCTGATTGAATCTGGGCCGTCCGTGCACGTGAATCTGGGCCGTCCGTGCACATGTTTGATCTAGGTCGTCCATGCGCGCGGGAACGGATCTGGGCCGTCCGATTGCGCGCACGCGGATCGCCCACATCGCTCGTCCCCTGGTCAGTGTTTCCTTGCCACGCGGCGCGTCCTGGCTGGCCGGGGCTGCTGACCGGGCCGCTGACATGGTTGCTGACGTGGTGCTGATGTGGCATAACTTTTTTAAATTGTGTTTTGACCCCCGGTTTCCGATTTTCTTTTCAAAAATACCCCCAGAATCCAAACTTTCACCCCTTTTTTCCAAAATCAATTTCAATTAAATTCAAATAATATTTTTACCCAATTTTATCATTATTATTATTTTTATTTTCATAAAATTAGGCTAAATTAAATCAAATTAAATTAATTACAAAATAAAAAAATAAAAAAAATAATAATAACACTTGGGGTGTTACATAAAGTATTTCAAAATTTTTGTTAACAATTAGATCAAGTTTTTAAGGTTAATTGCTAAGCAATCTTTATATATTGGTATATAAATACATAATTTAAAATATAGATATTGCATTAAAATAATTAATTGCATTATTGTAAAGTACAGTTGACAATTTTATGTAACAAGGCTTTTTACCTTCTGCGTGGTGACAAACTTCTATCATTATCTCAATAGAATTATCTTTTTTTAATTTTTAAAAAAATAAATGGTGAATAAGTTTTTTAGTGCATGGATTAAAATTTAAAAGTTAATTTTAATACAGTTGGTGACCATAAAATTAATTTTTAGCACGTGGATTAAAATTAAAAAGTTAATTTTAATATAGTTGGCGACCATAAAATTAATTTTAAGTGCATAGATTAAAATTCAAAAGTTAATTTTAATACAGTTTGTGATCATAAGATTAATTAAATCAATGTTTTTAAATATTTTATATATATTAAGATAGATATCACATAAATATAATGAAATCGTGTCTCAAATAGTGATTGATTTCATTTAAGTTAAAGATTTCAAAAAATGAAACCACTTTCCAAGTAGCCATAAACTCTTTATTTTATTTTAAAGATTTTCTAAGTTATAGAATAATAAAATCTATAATTTTCACAGCCTATAAAAAATAATCAATCGATGTCATTTATCCTCCCATCACAATTCGAAGAAGTGTAGAGAAAAGTTAGTTTTCCAAAGCCTACATAACCTCTCAAGTTATTTATTATAGATTAAACTCAAGAGTATGCACTTAACCTCCATTCATTCGAAGAAAGAAAGAAAAAGTTTCTTTCCATTCTTCTTAATCTTCAGGAACAAATATAAAATTTAGATGTTCGATGTTAGTATTTTCTATAATCTAAATCTCAAGTCATAAGCTGTAAAGGAGGATGCTTTAGAGAAGATCTGTACTAGCAAAATCTTAGGGGATCCAAGACCATGTTGCACTCATTCCCACTTGGTAAGGCTTCACTTGTGACATCCATACCAAAATCCTTTTCCACTATTTTTATTGTAAATGTGCTTTTCTTGGATTGTTTCAATTTCCTTCACACATCTCACTGGAGCTTTACTAGAAGAACAAATTTGATATATTGGTTCCTTATCTTGTTAACAAGATATCAGGTTACAGGTTTGAGAAGCATGAAACAGAGCTGGTGAAGTTTTTTTTGAGGAAAACAATCAACTTGGGAATTTGGTTCTTGCAACTCCTAAGAAAAATGCTCTTATAATTTATCATAATGTTACATATTATTATTGTAAGCTTTTCTATTCCTCGAGAGCATCGAAACAAGATCGAATATCTATTTATGAGCCTTCCAACAATACTGATCATCTGTTGATTTAAATTTTATATATAATATTCTATTTACTATTTTTTTAACGGATAAATGAATCCAATAGACTTAGTTTAAGCATATTAGATTGAATTGCTAATTAGATATATTACTTTAATATTTGTCATCCCACCAAAAGAGAGATTTTTTTAAAAGAGTGATAAGATGTTGTATAACAGAGATAGGCTTTAGTGATAGTTAAGACTTTATAGTCACCTCAATAGAATTTTGAGAAAATTTTTTTTGATTATTTTACCATTTATATAGGATACACTAAATTTTTAGTTTGCAATCTTTGACCAAGCGTCATTTTTTGTGGTGTCTTACCACCAATCTATTTAATATTATCTCTCAAAAAGAATTTAAGTATCTAATTTTTTTAGATTGCAAGAATTTTGAATATTAGGAAAAGTATCCAATTCTTCAATAAACCATTATTTATAATAAAATAATATCTGCATATATTTAAAAGAAAGCCAATATCATATCACTAGTTTATACTTTATATGCACATATTTTACAAATATAAATTTGCTTACGTAAACAATATATAACATTGTTGTTAGAGAATTTTTGAGATAAAAAAAAATACACATATATATATATCTTTTAGAAATATACACATATATATATCATTACTCAACATGATATGTAGTGGATTTGTACCTCCACCTTTTATTAATCAACGCATTATGGTAGATCCTGTAATCCTAGTAGTGCAGAGGTGGAAGAGTTGGTCCTTTTTATACCTTGTGCAGGTAATGAATTTGCCCCGATAGAACTACTACTTTCCACTAATAAGCCTTGATATGTTGTTTATGTTTACAACAACCTTTAGTATTTGATTTTGTACTTCTATACAAAGAGGAGATCTTATAGGTATTCTTTCTGCCCATAAAAGTCATGGGACAAATGAAAATTTGAATGATTTTCTACTTCTATATAAATAGGAGATCTTGTACATATTCGTTATACCTATAAAAGTTTTTTAAGAAATGACAGACACTTAAATAAGTAAACTAAGTCACAAAGTTATAAAAGTAATCAGTATCTTAATAACAATTTATTTTATCACAAGACTTAATATTTTTGAATAATACACATTGACTTACTAATTGCGTCTCTATGCCACCAATCCCACCTACTTAATATTAATTGATAATTTCATCTTATATATATTTATACATTCATTTATACATAATATGAGAAAAAAAATTGAGGCTAAAAATTGAGGTGAAAATGAAGAGACAACGTAATGTAAGGGGAAAAAAATGTTGACTGTGAGCTTAGAGGAAGAGAGAATAAATTGATTACTTGAATAAAAATTCTTCCATGGAGGATGAATTTTTTATTTTAAAGCTCTAATAGATCATGTGGTGGAATAATTTTTTTAATGTATAATTATTTTTTAAAATTTCGTACAAGGTCAACAATAAGTTAAAACTAACTCATAAAACTTACAAATGTATCACATTAATTAAACTTATAAGACCATTAATAAGTTAAGTTAATATTATAAAGTAAAGTTTGTATGAGTATGCAATCATTTTAAAGGCTCATAAGGTGCTAAATATTGTGACCATGTAAATCTTTAGTTTACAGTTTAAAATGTTTTCATTATCGACTTATATTTTTTATATTAGATGATGTAGGATGTTAAATGGTATTTTACAATTTTCAATAACCATTAGATCATGTTTTCGATATTATATTTTAACTAATTTTTATATATTGGTATACAAATATATGATTTAAACCAAAATATTGCATTAAAATAACTAATCACATTATTGTAAAATATAGTAAATTTTTCAAAAGAAACAAACAAATGAATCTCATTAATTAAGAAAAACCATGGAATCTATGAAAAGAAACAATAAGAATTTAGGGATGGAATAAAAAATTTAGTATTTTGATCAAGCATTCATATTTAACAAAAAAAAAAAAAGAATTAAGGATTACATTTTTCGCGAAGCCTAGACTTTTGAATATTAGGAAAAATATTCTGTTGTTTAATAAACTATTATGATAAAATCAAAAAAATAAATTCAACTTTACTACAGTTAAAAGATTAACTCATTTTTGTTACGTATTTTTTATTCTTAAATCACTAATTTGAAATAAAAAATTATTAAGTGATTGTGATCCTCTAAATTTTGTTTTTGTAATTTTTTAACAAAAATTTATGGTCTCATACATATATGATTGACATATTTATTTGTATTTTGAAGCACTTAATACTTAATTATCTAATTATAATCAATTACTAAGGTAATCACTATACATATATATATGTATAGTATGGTAAAGAAATATGAAGAAGGTAGACTTGGTTAATCGTTATTATTAAATTGGTCTTCTAAATACAAAAATTGCAAAATTAAAAAATAGTTAGCAAAAAATATTCAAAGTTATTCCATCTATCTCATTTTCCTTCTTTCACTTTTCTTTTTAAGCTTTATTGTTCCAATAGCACTCACCGTCTTCTAAAAATTGAAAAAATATTGTAAAATTAAATAAATTGTTATCGGATTTTTTAAATTAAGAAGACTAGAAAGTTGAGTTTTTGTTTCTTATAATTTTAAAAAATATATTATATAAAGAAAATAATCTATTAATTTTAATTTATGTGATGTGATTTAACGATCTTAATATGTATTAGGCAAGACAAGTAAAGGAACTGAAATTCGAGCAATTACGAAATTCTTGGATGTCTTCCCTAATGACCTAGCAGGATTGATTGTAGATCAAGAAGTGGAATTCGCCATCGATCTTCAGCTAGGTACTCAACCGATTTCATTGGCCCCATACAGGATGTGTCGAATTGCAATAAAGGGGTTGAGGAAGCAAGTTCAAGAACTTTTGGATAAGGGTTTCATCTAGTATATTGTGTCCCTTTAGGGTTCTCCAGTCACATTTGCAAAGAAGAATGACGAGACATTGAGATTGTGCATAGATTATAGGGAGCTAAATAGAGTTACAATCAAGAATAAGTACCCTTTCCCTAGAATTGATGATCACTTTAGCCATTTACAGGGTGCACCGGTCCTTTCTAAGAATGACCTACCTTCGAGGTATCATTAGATAAAGATAAAATCTGAAGACATTTTGAAGAGAGCTTTTTGGAGTAGGTACGGGCATTATGAATTTCTTCTCATACCGTTTGGGTTAACAAATATACCTGCAATCTTCATGGACTTGATGAATAAGCTCTTCAGAAAAAATTTTGGATTAATTTGTCATACTCTTCATTGATGACATCTTCCTCTACTCTAAGAGCAAAGAGGAACATGTTTTGTATCTGGCTCAAGTTTTGCAGGTTCTAAGAGAAAAGAAGTTGTATGCAAAGTTAAGTAAGTGTAGTTTTTTACTTGATCAAGTTGCCTTTTTGGGACATGTATTATCAAAAGATGGTGTGTTAGTGGATCCCTACAAAATTGAGACCGTGTTAAATTGGGAAAAACTACAACAATTAAGGATATCAGAGGATTTTTAGAATTAGTTGGGTATTACCACTTATTTGTGAAGGGATTCTCTAAAATTGTAGCTCCTCTTACTCAGCTTACAAAGAAGGATGTCAAATTGAATGAGATAAAACATGTGAGAGAAGTTTCAGAAAGCTCAAGACACGGTTAACTACTATGCCTGTATTGGCTCTACGGAATGGAGTTAGTTGAAATACAATATACAGTGATGCTTCTTATCAGGAATTAGGATGTGTACTGATGCAACATGGACGAGTCATAACTTATGGGTCAAGATAATTGAAGATACATGAACAAAAGTAACCCACTCATGACTTGGAGCTTACTGCAATTATTTATGCCTTGAAACTCTAGCGTCATTATTTGTGTGGTGAGACATTCGAGATTTATACTGACTATAAAAGTTTGAAATATATTTTTACTTAGAAGGATCTTAACATGTGCTAGAGTCGATGGATGGAACTCATAAAAGATTATGAGTGTAAGATCTTATATCATCTAGGCAAGAGTAATGTAGTAGCTGATGCACTTAGTAGAAAGAATGTAGGTACACTGGCTTCCATGATGGTTTCTAAGTGGAAGCTATTATAGGAAATGCAGGAAATTCAACTTTATGATTAGGCTAAAGGTGTTTATTTAGCCAATTTTAGTGTCCAACCTACAATACTTCAATAGATCAGAGATGCCCAGTAGACTAACTCCCAATTATTGGCCATTAGGAAGGATAAAGAGCAAGGTTTGAAGCCAGAGTTCAGAGTATCAGATGATGGGTTACTCAGATTTAATGACAGGGTGTGTGTTCTCAATAATGATGAACTAAAGAAAGGTATTTTGATTAAGGCTCATTGCTCTAAATTTTCCATACATCCAGGTACTATTTAAATGTATCAGAATTTGATATTCTGGTTTTGGTGGAATGGTATGAAAAAAAGACATTGCTGAGTATGTTTCCAAATGCCTTACTTGTCAACAGGTGAAAGTAGAATAATAGTATCCTGTGGACCCCTCCAACCTTTGCCAATTCTCGAGTGGAAATAAGAACATATCACTATGGACTTCGTGATTGGATTGCCAAGGTCTCAGGCATGCCATAATGCTATCTGGGTGATTGTGGATACGTTAACTAAGTCCTCCCACTTCCTGGTAGTGAAAATGATAGACTCTTTAGACAAGTTAACTAGAACTTATATCCATGAGATTGTAGACTAAATGGGATTCTGGTTTCAATGGTGTCTAATAGAGATCCTAGATTTACCTCCAGGTTTTGGACAAGTTTTCAGTAAGCCATGGGCAGTTAGTTATCCTTCAACACTGCTTTTCATCTTCAAACAGATGGATAATCAGAGAGAACCATTCGCATATTGGAGGATATGCTACAAGCATGTGTTTTAGACTTTGGTGGATCTTGGAATAATCATTTGCCACTAATAGAATTTGCTTATAAAAATAGATACCAGGCAAATAGAATTTGTTTTATCTGAATTAACAAATTGGTGCAGGATGCCGACAGGACCTTCAACTTTAATTTATAAATTCTTTTAATGTTTTGTTAAAATTATTCTTTATATTTTTTATGTTTTATTATGCAATGTTCTTAAGGTTTTTGTGTATTATTTTATCGCTTCATTATATTTTAAATTAAATTAGGAATGAATATTAAAAGAAGATATGTTGAGAAGGAAATAAATTTACAATGTAATTAGAGTTATGAGTAAATATGATAACAAAAGTTAAGTATGAATTAGGGGATTTAAATATGGTTAGTGAGTAGAGTTAGAAATATTTGAGTAACATAGTAGATTTGAATTAGATTAGAGATATCGAAAATAAAGAAAATCAAGTTATGAAAGGCAAAACAACAAGTTAGTAGTAAACCATAGGAGTAAATTGATCCTAGAGTAGCAACCTTAATAAGGAAGTAATAGAAGTGAGAAAGAATCATAAAAGATTTAAAAATCTATTTAACCAGTATCAAGGAGGGTAGTGTGTGAACGTAGCTAATTTGGCAAGTGAAGTGTGGTGAACCCTACCCATGGATATATCCTCAGCCATATGTGGTTGGGAAGTCTCGTACATATCCGTCCCGTGTTTAGGTGTATGTGGAAAGTGATAAGTGATTCTCAATACATAATTATTTCATGTTTAGGTGCATTAGGAAAGTGAAAGTAATAAAGTGATGTGATATATCATTGTGGTAGAGGAGATCCTTAGTGCCCTCATTGATGCTGGCAGAAATGACATCGCACAATGAAACTATTTGTTAATAAAACAAAAAATGAATAAATATGAACCTAAAACTAAGTATCAAGAATATGGTATAGAACACAATTGAGATGTAATGTTCAATGAAGTGTTTAGGCCATTAAAGGGCGAATGATTTGAAAAATTGCAATATGATGTAGTGACATGTTGTGTCATAATGAGTGAAGAATGGATCGTAATATATGAATAATGTAAACAAGAAATCGGTGAGGAATTACAGTGTGTTGAAACCATGGGGATAGGGAAAAGTGAATTGGAATTATAATTGTTTGTTATGTGAAAAATTCTAAATAGATGGTAATTAATTCATGAATAAGATGACAAGTAGATCTGACTAACAAGTATAATCTCGGCATCACGTATTTTTAAGGAAAGAATGAAATGTATTTTAAAATCTCTCCCGTCAGATGTTTTATGTTTTATATAAACTTAAATGAGGTTATTTTATCATTTGATTGTACTTACCCACTTACTAAGCTCGTTAGCTCACCCTATTTATTATTCATTTTTTTTCAGATCAAGACACCTAAAATTCCTCTCCTGAGTAGTGAAGGGGAATCCTAGTGGATCTATTTATCTTGCTTTAGTAAGACTTACAATTTTTTGTTTTGTTTATTGCAAGTATTTATTTCGAATGTTAGACCAACTTCATAGATTTTAAATATTCAATTTAAAGAGATACGGGATGTAATTTCTATTTTAAATTGTTGCACGAGGTTATGTTGTTAGGATTTTTCATCATTTTATA
>NW_019014587.1:406833-418901 GCF_000150535.2 Carica papaya
AACTAACTGAGATGGAACATTAACTTTCTGATCTTATCACCCAGAAATTCATTCACCCTAGCCATTCTCCTGAGGACACTTCAGTGTTGTTCATAAAGAAAAAGGATGGTTCCCTCCAACCCTGCGTGGACTATAGGGAACTCAATCGAGTGACCGTTAAAAGTAGGTACCCCTTACCTCAGATCGACGATCTCTTCAATCAACTATAAGGAGTCATGATTTTCTCTAAGATCGATCTCAGAACCGAGCACCACCAATTGAGAGTGAAGGAAGAAGATATTCTGAAAACTACCTTTCGGTATAGATACGAATTGTACGAGTTTAGGTTGATGTCATTTGGATTGACTAATGCCCCAGCAGCTTTTATGGACCTAATGAACTGAGTTTTTTGACACGCACTGGATCGATATGTCATCATCTTTATTTATGACATTCTGGTGTATTCCAAAAGCCACAGGGAACATATTGTGTATTTGGCTAAAGTACTGGAGACCCAAAATAAACTGTATGCGAAACTAAACAAGTGCTCCTTTTGGTTGGATCAAGTTTCTTTTCTCGGCCATATAATCTTAAATGAAGGAGTTTCTGTAGACCCATCTAAAGTGGAATCAGTGACCAGTTAGAGCCCACCCACCAATGTGGCTGAAGTACGTACTCTCCTTGGCTTGATAGGCTACTACTGATGATTCATTAATGGATTCACCAGGATTGCTGCCCCCATGATACAACTCACTAAAAAGGGTGTACCCTTCATTTAGAATTATGCATGCAGTGAAAGTTTCATGGAGTTGAAGTGCCATCTCAACTCTACCCCTGTGTTAATCCTCCCGAACAATGAGGGGAGATTCCAAGTTTACTGTGATGTATCTCATATTGGTTTGGGGTGTGTCTTGATGAAGCATGAGGGAGTAGTCACATTTGGATCCCGATAACTCAAAGTCCATGAGTAGAACTACCCTACCCATGACTTGGAGCTGGCAGCCATTATCTTCTCCCTGAAGTTATGGTAACATTATCTGTATGGGAAGACTTTCGAAATCTATAATGACCATAAGAGCCTCAAATATATCTTTTCACAATTGGAGTTAAACATGAGGCTAAAGATGTTGGATGGATCTTCTAAAGGATTATGATTGTCATATCATTTATCACCCCGGGAGAGGGAATGTAGTCACTACTGCCCTATGTCGACGAGAGCCTACTGTGGTAGCCCAAACCATGGCCTCCATTTGGAAGATGATGGACACCGTGCAATCACTCTGCCTTAGCTATTATGGCAAGGGCACCTACCTCACCTAGATCTAAGCCCTACCGGATCTTTTTAAGAAGATTTGAGAAGCACAGGCCACGGACCCAGAACTCATCAAGAGCCTGAGTTTACTTTAGATGAATCTCTTGATTTCAAGATCTCTGATGATGGATTGTTCAGATTCTGGAACCAAATTTGGGTCCCCGATGTAGTATGAACAAATGTACTCAAGACCGCCCATGCTTTCAAGTTATCCATCCATCACGAAAGTACCAAGACGTACTGGGACTTAAAGCGATAATATTAGTGGCCAGGAATGAAGAAGGATATAGTTGACTACATCTCTCGATGCCTTACTTGTCAATGGATAAAGAAAAAACATTAGAGACCTAATGACTTGCTATAGGGTCTTCCAATTTCTGAATGGAAATGGGAGCATGTGACTATGGATTTTGTCACCAGATTGCCCAGGACCTATTCTGGTTGAAATGCCATTTGAATCATTGTGGATAGGTTGACCAAGACTATCCACTTCCTCCCTATTCGAATCACGAACTCTACCAGTAAGTTAGCCCGCCTATATGTGGATCAGATTGTTCGACTTCATGGAGTTCCTCGATCTATTATATCTGACCACGACCCCCAGTTCACCTTTCACTTTTAGGACAACTTCAAGAAGCCTTGGGGTCTGGGTTATACTTCAGCACTGCTTATCATCCCCAAAAGGATGGTCAATCTGAGCGTACGATCCAGATGTTGGAAGACATATTACGTGTTTGCGTTCTCGACTTTAGTGATAACTGGTATGAGTATCTTTTTTTTTGTAAATTCGCTTATAATAATAGTTACCATTCCAGCATTGGTATGACCCCAAATGAATTTTTATATGGAAGGCCTTGTCATTCCCCTACTTGTTGGAGTAATATTGTGAACCAACGCCATTTAGGACCAGACCTCCTTCAGGAGACCATTGAGAAAGTCACAATCATCCATAAGAATTTGGCAACTTCCCAAAGCTGCCAAAAGAGCTACGTTGATAATCATAGGCGACCCTTGGATTTTTCCGTAAGAGATCAAGTTTTCCTAAAATTCTATCCCTATAAAGGCAAGATACAATTTAGAAAGAGAGGGAAGTTGAGCCCTCGATATGTGGGACCTTTTTCAATTATTGAGTGCATTGGACCTGTTGCTTACCGCCTCACTCTATCTCGGGAGTTCGCGGGCTTACACTATATTTTTCATATCTTGATGCTCAAGAAGTACCACCCTGATCCTTCTCATGTTATTCCTCGTGATGAGGTACAGGTATAGGCCGATATGACCTATGAGGAGGTTCTTGTAGAAATTCTCAAGTGGATTGATAAGGTCTTACGTAACAAGATGATTTCTATGGTGAAGGTACGTTAGCAGCATCGCACCCTAGAAGAAGCGATGTGGGAGTTAGAGGACAAAATGCAGAAGAAGCATCCGAACTTATACGAGACAAATTTGGGGACCAAATTTTTTTAGGTGGGAAGGATGTAACACCTAATCCATCACTGTGCTAAAATGATTTGGAAACTCTAATTTATTCGGCCCTTTGGCCGCCTTAAATTTAAATTAATTTACTCTGTTTTCGAGATCCGTGATTTCAATCTATTTTTATTTTAAATATTTTATTTATTTCATTAATTTTATTATTATTTCATTTTAAATTATTTTATTTTATTTCAAAAGATAAATTTAGAAAAAAAATAAAAAAAAACAGTGAAAAGGGAGAAAATAAGCTCACGAGAAAAATCCCGCAGGAAAATAGTTTGCCTGCACGGGTGCTATCGTGCACAAGCGAACCGTCCATACGCCACCTTGCGCACAGGCTGGCGCTACACACTATGCACACGCCATCCACGTAGTAGGCCTACACGGCAAGGCCCTGTGTGCCTAGGGCCTGCGCACGCGGTAGCAGGCTAGCTTACAGCGCCCCAGCAAGGCTCTACCACTTCGGGAAGAGCTCCACAGCTGCCTTAGGCATTGCGTCACCGCCACCGGCGGAGGAAATTTTCCTCCCTTATTTTTCGTGCCAATAATCTTTTCCTCCTCTCTTTTCACCAGATTTCGCCACTTAGCGTGAATCCAACGGTTCTTAAATTCTATAGATTGCCCCTTCCGCTTCCCTTCCTCTCCATACATCCATTTCTTCCATTTTTCAAAGGTTTAGATAGAGAAAAAGAGAGAGATAGTAAATTAGTGAGAGAAGAAGAGAAAGAAAGGAAAACTAATGAAGGAGAAAATATCAAGGTTTCAGTAAAGAATTTAGTATTACTTTTGACGTCTTAAGGAGTATTTTTAGATAAGCAAATTTAATATGATAGTTATTTTATCTGTTTTGTGTGCCTTTGTATTCAAATCAGTCGAATTGTTTTAATTTTCAAGCATGCTGTGTGATTTACTGACATTTGATGAATTTACATGTAATAAATGTAATATGTAGTCCATGATAATAAAAGTAAAATAAAAGAAAAAGAAAAAGAGAAAAGTGGAATTGAGTCTATATTGTCCAAAATGTATCTATATTGACATGCATATTACATCAAGTGTATTGTTAGACTTTTTATCTCTGAAAGGTATCTTTTTCCCTTACCCTTCAGGATATCTATTTTTTCCTCCCATATCTGGTCTAAAAAGACATAAAAGGACCGCTTCTAGTGGATGACGGCGTGCCCTCTACTGAGAGTGGTATCGCTCTATCTATAGGGGTCATCCGTGGCTAAATAATGTCATGACTATAAACTATTTATTAGGACCACTATGGTTAGTACGACCATAGTCATAGATCACACTATCTGTAGGGGTCACCCGTGGATCTATAAGTCTGAGTGCACATCTGTTCCCATACTCTGATGAATTCCAATAGCATCGTGAAAGAAGTGGTCCTTATATTTTGTATTTTATAGCCTCTTCTAGCCTCAGTGATGTATGTATTTGGAACAATATATATGTATCTATAAGGGATTTGTTAAGGTTTGATTATGCTACATAAATATTATCATGCACTCATTATTCTGAATCTGTATCTAACACCCATTTGCCTTAATGGGCACTTGGGATATCACAACCCTCTTTATAATTCTTTATAATATTGTACATAAATATGTATTTATAGTTATTACCTTAATAAAATTAGATAATTAAGTGTTAAATACTTTAGAATATAATGATAACATATAAAAATAGGTTAAAATTTAATATTGGAAACAAGATTTAATTGTAAATAAAAATTCTAAAATACCTTTTAACATCTTACATAGTGAATATAAAAATTATAAGTCGATAATGATAACATTTTAAACTTTAAACTAAAGTTTATAAGGTCACAACATTTAGCACCTTGTGAGCCTTTTAAATGATTGTATATTCGTAAAAACTTTACTTTGTAATATTAACTAACTTATTATTGATTTCGTAAGTTTAATTAATATTATACATTTGTAAGTTTTTTGAGTTAGCTTTAACTTATTACTAACCTCATACGAAACTTAAAAAGATAATTATACATAAAAAAATTCTTCCACTCCATGTCTATTAGAGTTTAAAATGAAAAATTATTCCCCTTGGAAGCTTTCTATCTAAGTAATCAATTTGTTCTCTCTTCCTCTTAGCTCACAGTCAAGTTTTTTTTTCCTCACATTATGTTGTCTCTTCATTTTTACCTCAATTTTTAGCCTTAAAACTTATTTTTAGCATCAAAATTTTCCTCACATTTTGTGTAAATTGATTTATATGTATATAAAAGATAGAATTATCTATAGAATTATCAATTAATATTAAGTACAGAGAAATTGTGGCATAAAGATGCAATTAGCAATTCAATGTGTACTATTCTAAAATGTTAAGTCTTGTGATAAAATAAACTGTTATTAAGATGCTGATTAGTTTTATAACTTTGTGAGTTAGTTTACTTGTTTGAGTATCTATCAATTGTCACGATTTTTATAGGTAGAAGGAATATGTATAAGATCTATTGTTTATATAAAATTAAAAAATCATTAAATTTTTCATTTGTCCCATGGCTTTTATGGGCAGAAGGAATACCTACAAGATCTCCTATTTGTATAGAAGTACAAAATCAAATACTACAAGATTATTATAAACCTAAATAACATATAAAGGCTCATTAGTGGAAAATAAGAGTTTCATTGGGGCAAGGTCATTACCTGCACATGGTGTAAAAAGAACCAACGCTTTTGCCTCTGCACTACTACAGATTATAGGCTCTACCATGATACTTTGGCCAATAAAAGGTGGAGGTGCCCCGACTGGCCTTATGAGAGGTAAATTTTTATCATTATTTTGGTTGTATATGCACATATTCATGTGCAAATCCACTATACGTTATGCTAAGTAATATGCATATATGTGTTTCTAAAATATAAACTATGATGTTGATGACAAAAAGGTAAGTCGCAAAATTTGCAAAAGGTGTGCAAGAAATCCAGAATGCATAATGCACCTCTTGTGTTTGCTTTGGTTGCTACAAGTGTTGCTTTAGGTAAAACTAGTGCCACACCTATATTTATTATATGCAGAATGCACAACCCTAATCTCCCCTAATTATCACTTTAGATTAATCATTACGCAAATTGAAAGTTTTATCTTCTAGATTTTATGTCTACTATATATAAGTCCAGATTGCATTATCATATTTTTTTATTAACGGCCTGAATCACCACATTCAATTAGAACCTAGATGCAGGTGCTATCTTCCGCTGCATAGTACCCAAATCCCTACAGTGCTGGCAGTAAAATCTGAAGAGGCTCTAGGCAACGAGGTGGTGGATGACAAGCTTCTCTAACTAGTTGTTATTTTTTAGGTTTTGTGGTGGCCATGCATTGGATGTTTTTATCAAAGGTGCTTGTTGCTGTATGATGGGTGATGGGTGATAGGTAGACTTGAAAATTTATATTTGGAATTTAGGTTTTCGGGAGGAGAAAGAAAACTCTTTGGAATTGATGAGAGAAGAACTAAAGGACAATAGAGGATATACATATGTATATATGTATATCTTTTTCTATCTCAAATTGTTTTTAACAATAATGCTACATATTATTTAAGTAGGTATATTTATATTTGTAAAATATGTATAGATAAAGTATATTTAAAAGAAGTGTGAGATATCTTTGAATTTATTTTTTGATTTATCATAATCCTATTATTTAAGAGAATTTTACTAAAATCTCTAAATGAAATAAAGAATATGATTTAGTACAAACTAGTGATATGATATTGGCTTTCTTTTAAATATATGCAGATATTATTTGTAACGACCCCAGAATTCCAAAGGAAATAAATAATAAATTAAGTGTGGAAGCGAAATAAATAGTTAACGTTTACATTCCTTACACAATAATACCAAATAGTGCTACGGGAATTACCCTTTTGAAGGAAATACAAAAAATTAAAGAAATAAACGGAAAATAAATAAAACTGGCATTCTACTCGCAACCCTCTTGTGGATCGGGCTCTGGTTCTTGGTCCTCTTGATCTAAAATAGTTAAATAAGGAATGAGCTACACTAGCCCAGCAAGAATATCACGCTACTCACCGACACTGAAATGAAGGTTGGTAGAAAAATCAAAACAACTAATAGAACTCTAAATTAAGTAAATTTATTTATCATAAACAAAATCGTTTACCATCTACTTATCGTAGCGAGATTTATAAAATAACTTATAGAGAATATAACATAACACAGATCATGATTTCACATGTAATTGATTGATTGGAACAACAATTTTATCCTTTCTCAGCCTACTGGTATCCATGGGGGTTCATAAGGATGTCCCTACAATGCCTGAACCCTTTCCTTTAACATTTTCAAATAACGGGCCGTCCCCATATCCCGTTTGATATGAGCGCCAAACTAGTAAACTAAACCTCAATACCCCGTCTGGTATGAGGGTGAAACGGGCCGTCCCCATACCCCTCTCCGTATGAGTGCCAAGTTACCAAGCCTTGATACCCTGTTCGGTATGAGGCAACATTCATGGTAGGATTTCTTATATACCCGGTCCATCCACAATCTCCCAAGATATCCAGTAACGCTGCCGTTTCATCCATTCACTTAATCACGCAAATTTTCATTTTTCTTTAATCTCTTTTTTTTCCAATTCAACCGTAAACACATAAAACAAACAATACATGCATTCAAAACTATAAAATCGATCAATTAGATACTATCATGCATTCAAACTATAAAATCCACCAACAGAATCAACAGTGAATAATTTCTAATTCTGGCTCCATTAATAACCCGTAATTAATTATGGATATTTTTTAAATTACACAAAATACCATATTATTGTTAATTTGACTTCAGTTTCATAACAAAGAATAAGGTGAGGGATTCTTACTCAATTCGATGTTTGAAAAGCAAAACTTCTTGACTGTGCCTACTTGCCATCCTCGCCCTAAACTTTTCTTCGGGGATTAAAACACGCTACAAGTACCTACAAATATCCCTAAAAATTCAAAAATAGTGTCAGGACCCCTTTTTGGCCAATTCTAGAATTCTGGCACGGCGGCTCCACCATGCTTCAGCAACGGCGCCCCCACTCGTGGCGGCGATCTGCCTCAGGTTAGCTATTTTTGGTCGAATTTGATCGGTTTTGTGTCAATCCCTACGAGAAAACACGTTAAGGGACCTCGGTTGGCCAAAAAAAATTGATAACTAAAACTCACCGGTGGCGGGGTCCTCTAGTGCGGCGGCTCCACAGGCTCACTTTTTTGGTTGGGTGTTTTGCTTCGATCAACCTATAGAAAAGGAAACAGTGATTACAATAATGGAAAAATTTCATAGAACGGGAATCAGGAAGGGCCTCATCGGAGGCAGTTTTTGAAATTTCTCGCAGTGGTACCATCAGGCTTTGCCCGCGGTTTCCAGCCAATCCGCTGGTCCTTTTGCTCCAATTTGGCCATGGGGGTGTTTAAAATTTAATTCCGAGTAAATGAGGAAATTTTTACCTCTTTTAATGGTCAGAAGTGGCTCCGGCACAGTGACGGGTGGCAGCGACTTCCTTCCTGGTGGCTGGGTCTTCTTCTCCGGTGGGGGAGGAGGTCTGGTGGCTAGGGATAGGGTTTGGTGTGAAGAGGGTTATTTATATCCGTCCCCATTTAATATGTGCCATCCATCACGTTTGATCTAGATCATTCAATCGTGATTAAATAAGGAGTGAATCTGGACCGTTCATCGCAATCTGATCTAGGTCGTCCGATTGCATTTAAATAGGAAGTGGATCTAGACCGTTGATCGTGTTTAAACTTGATTGTTTGATTGCATTTGGGAGAAAACACATTCGGGACATCCGTGCGCGTGGGAGCGAATCTAGACCGTCTGATCACGGGCACGTGGATCGCTCGCATGGCTTTCTGTGTGGCACCGCGTCAGCATCCCTCGCCACACAGCGCACTCCAGTTCGTCGGGGCTGCTGACTGGGTGTCTTACGTGGTGCAATTTTCTTAAATTATATTTTGATCCACAGTTTCTGAATTTTCTTTCCAAAATACCACTAGAACCCAAATTTTAACCCCTTTTTTCCAAAATTATTTTCAATTTCAGCCTCCATCAAATTTCCTTCATTTTTACACTAAATTAAAATTAAAAAAATTAAAAATTATATTTATAAATTAATTTAAGTTACATCAAAATTAATTTGGGTATTACATTATTTCTTAAAAAATAATGGTTTATTAAAGAATTATATGTTTTTCCTAATACTAAAAATTCTTGAGTTCTAGAAATGAGATCATTAAATTTTTTTGAGAGATAGAAGATAAAATTGCTATATAGATTGGTAGTAAGCCACCACCAAAGAATGGTGCATGGTCAAAGATTGTCTCAGCCTAAAAATTTAGTTTAACTTATATAAATGGTAAAACAAGTAGAAGAAATTTTCTCAAAGTTCTATTGAAGTGACTATAAAGTCTTAACTAGTTTTATTGAAGTGACTATAAATTCTTAACTATCGCTAAAAACTAACTATAAAATATTATCTATCACTAAAACTATATTTGTTATATAACATCTTATCACTCTTTAAAAAAAATCTTTCTATTAATCGGATGACTAATATTGAAATAATATACCTCATTAGTAATTCAATTTAATATGCTTAAACTAAGTGCATTGGATTTATTTGTCATAATTCGTTAAAAAAGTAGTAAATGGACAATTATATGTCAAATTTAAATAAATAGATGATCAATATTTTTGGAAGGTTCATAATAGATATTTGAGCTTGTCTCGATGCTCTCGAGGAATAGAAAAGCTTACAATAATAAAATACAACATTACGATCAATTTATGAGCATTTTCCTTAGGAGTTACAAGAACCAAATTCCAGAGTTGATTGTTTTCCTCATATATAACTTCACCAGCTCTATTTCATACTCATCAAACTTGTATCATGATATCTTGTTAAACTTAATCTATGATGGATCATAAATAAACATATCAAGTTTGTTCTTCTAATGAAGATCCCTGTGAGATGTGCAAAAGAAATTGAAGCCATTCAGCGGCAACAATAAATTTAATTTTATGCATATAGTTAGTAATTTGTAAAAAATAAAATCATCCTAGAAAAACACTTCTACAATAGAAAAGGATGTTGGTATGAAAGGTAGAAGAGGAGCCTTACCGAGTGGGAATGAGTGCAAGATGGTCTTCTACAAACCTTCCTTCTTTAGACCTTATGACCTAAGATTTAGAATATATAAAATATTAACATCGAATATCTAGATTTTATATTTATGCCTAAAGATTATGAAGGATGGATAGAAACTTATTTTTTCTTTCTTTCTTTGAATAAATGGAGGTTAAGTACATATCATTGACTTTAATCTATAATACATAACTTGAGAGGTTATGTAGGCTTTGAAAAACCAATTTTTCGCTATACTTATTTGTTGCACCAGTAAAGAAGAATAAGTTTAATTGAAGAATAATTGATTTGTGATTGGAGGATAAATGACATAGAGTTGAGAATTTTATATAAGCCATAGAAAATGTAGATTTTATTATATTATAACTTAAAAAATCTTTGAACTTAAATCGAGAATCTTTGGGTATTTGGAAAGTGGTTTCATTTTTTGAAATCTTGAACTTAAAATGAAGAATCCATTATTATTTGAGACGTAATTTTATTATATTTATGTGATATCTTATTTAATATATATAAAATAACTAAAAATATTAATTTACTTAATTTTATGATCGCCAACTGTATTAAAATTAAATTTTAAATTTTAATTCCTGACTTAAAGAAATTGAGATAATGATAGAACTTTATAACCACAAATAAGGTAAAAAGTCGCGTTACACAAAAACATCGACTGTATTTTACAATAATGTGATTAATTATTTTAATAATATATGTCTACTTTAAATCATGTATTTATATACCAATATATAAAGTTTTGTTAGTAATTAACTTTAGAAACAAAATCTAATTGTTAATAAAAATTTTGAAATACTCTTTAACATCCTACTCATAATATAGTGTAATATAAAAATATAAGTCGATGACGATAATAATATAAAATAAATAGAGAAGGTAATCAACTTTCCACGATACTTCTTCTTTGCATCAATTAAGATAACTAACTAATTGTTTAAGAACAATTATAATGTGAGAAGAGAATGCATGTGTAGGGTTGATTATTTTATACAGGCTGTGAAAAATGTAAGTCTTATTTTATACTATAACTAATGAACTCTTTGAACTAAAATAAAGAATCATAACCTATTTAAAGTAAATAAAAAATTACGACTATTTAACATTTAATTTCTTAAATAAAGAATCTATAACACCCAATTATTTTTATTATTTTTATTTTTATTAATTCTATATAAATATAAATATGTATTAATTGAATTTAATTTATTTTAATGGAAATAATAATAATAATAATAATAACAAGGGGTAAAAAAATTGGTTAGGGATTTAATTGAAAATAATTTTGGGAAAAATGGGTGAAAATTTGGGTTATGGGGGTATTTTTGAAAGAAAAATTAGAAATCGGGAGTCAAAACGTAATTTAGAAAAGTTATGCCACATCAACTGCCCGGTCAGCAGTCTCAACCAACTAGGACGCGCTAGGTGGCAGAGACGCTGATGCGGGAGGCCACGCGGGAGGAGCAGCGTGAGGATCCGCGTGCGCACGATTGAACGGCTGAGATCCGTTACCGTGCGCACGGATGGCCCAAATTCACTCCCTATTTAATCACGATCGGACGATCTAGATTAAAAGCGATGGATGGGTCAGATCAAAAGCGGATGGGTATAAATAACCCCATTCGCACTCAAACCCTAACCCTAGCCGCCAGAGCCCCTCGCCTGAGAAGACAGCCCAGTCGCCGAGGAGCTGACTGCCGCCACCCGCCACCGCACTGGAGCAATTTTCGGCTGCCAAACGAGGTAAAAATTCTACCCTTTGCTCATAATTTGATTTCAAACCCACCCATGGCCAAATCAGAGTGAAAGAACCGGCCAATTGACCGAAAAATACCGCTGAAGCTCAGCGGCGCCATCGCAGGGTGTTTCAGTTTTAGCCTCCGATGAGCCCTTCCCGATTCCCGTTTGATGTGATTTTTCCATCGTTGTGATCACCATTTCCTTCTCTATAGGTTAACCAGAGAAAAACACCCAACCGCAACGTGAGCCGGAGAGCCGCTGCACTGGAGAGCCCCACCGCCGGTGAGTTTCAGTTTCTACGTTTTTTTCTGCCCACCAAGGGCTCTAAGTGTGTTTTCTCACAGGAACCAATGCAAGTTTGGCTGAATTA
>NW_019014587.1:426384-437742 GCF_000150535.2 Carica papaya
CCAAATTTTTTTTCAATGGTGGGAGGGATGTAACACCCCCCGCCCATCGTTGTGCTTAATTGATTTGAAAAACCCAATTTATTCAGGCATTTGGCCGCATTATACTTATTTAATTTTCTCTGTATGATATTTATCGTAATTCATTAAACTTTGGTTGATTTTTTATTATTTTATTTTATTTTTATTATTTAATTTTTACATCTAACTTATTAAAATTAATTTTAAAAAATTGAGAGAAATTGAAAAAATAGTGAAACGGTAAGAAATCCTGTAGGAAAAATCTCATGGGGAAGCAGAACTGCCCGCACGGATGCTGGGCACTGTGCGAGTGTACACGTGCACACAACAGTCGCGGGATGTGCACATAGCGTTCACGTCCTATCCGCACGCATGCTTGCATGGGAAGTGTGCACAACTCGCATGTCCCGTCCGTGTGCATGTCGTGGTGACATGTCATGCGCACATCCTATTGCCTTGGGCGGCACACCACCATAGCAGGTGTACCTAGCATTGTGTATTGAGCACGAATGCAATGTTTTTTTAGGAATTTGGTAAAGGGAACATGATTTTGTCCTGACTCATCATATCTACTATGATATTCACTGCCTCGATCAAATCTCACAATTTTAACCTTTCTATCTAATTATCTCTCAACTTCTGTGATGTACATCTCAATGATGTTAATGGTTTGAAACTTATCATGTATTAGATGTACATAACC
The DNA here is from genome assembly GCF_000150535.2 of Carica papaya. The sequence continues at coordinate 427,106 of NW_019014587.1, forward strand.
ATACTGAGATAGATCATCTATAAAAGTGATAAAATATCTCTCTCTAGTGAAACAAGGAATGGAGAGTGGTTTGAAATGTTCGTATGAATTATCTCAAGAAATTCATTATTTCTTGTGGTACTTTTCTTTGTATGTTTAGTTTGCTTTTCTTTTATGCGATATATACATACTTGAAAATTAGTGAAGTCAAGATTTTGTAAAATTCCATCATTCATTAATCTATCAATTCTTTCCCTAGATATATGCCCTAGCCTTTTATGCCACAAGAATGAAGAATTTTCATTAATTAAGCTATTTTATAAACCAATATTTGCATGCAAGGTAACTAAAGCTTGTGTAAATTCATGATTCAAGAAAATTTTATATAAACCATCATATAAAATATCAGAACCAACTGTCATTGAATTAAACACTAAACTTACTTTTCCACAACCAAAATAAACTAAATATCCAACAAAATCTAATTTGGATAATGAAATTAAATTCTTAGAAAACAAAGGAACATAAAAAGTGTTCAAAAGATCTATATGATGACTAGTCTCTAATAGCAAGTGATAGGTACCGATATCTACCACTTCTAACACGGTTTCCCATATAGAGCAAATTTTCACTTTTTTTCAATTTTCGGGTTGTAAGGAATCCCTATATTAAATTAGTAACATGAGTTGTGGCTTTAAAATCAATCTACCAAGTATTAGAAAGAACCTCAACAAGATTTGATTCATAACACACAAAAGAAAGATTCATACCTCTCTTTTTGAACCAAGCCTTACACTTATTATATTCTTTTTTTCACATGACCTTTCTTGCCACTAAAGTAGTAACTTAGAGTAAATTTTCCATCATGACTCTAGTTATGTCCATCCTGCTTTAATCTCATTTCCTCCTGAAACACTTGCTAGTAAGCTCATTCATATTCCACTGTTCATTATTAGTGTTATAGTGAATTTTGAATGTAGCAAATTGGGAAGGAAGTGCTTTAAGGATAAAATGAACTAGGAATGATCATGCACATTCATGCCCAATGCCTTGAGTTTTGTAACCTTTCCAGCCATGTTCAAAATGTGTTGTTGAACTCCTTTCTAACCATCATATTTCATGGTGGTCAATTCAACCATCAATGTGCCTGCAAGAGACTTATCGGCACATTTGAAATGCTCCTCCACAGATTTTAAAAATTTTAAGGCTATCTGTGACATCCCAAGTACTATATAAGGCAAATGGGTGTCATATACAGATACAGAAAATAAGTGCATGATAAAATTTATGCAGCGGAATAAAATCATTACAAATTCCTTAGAAATACATATTAGTTCCAATACATACATATACTGAGGCCAGAAGTAACTACAAAATACAAATCAAAACATAAGGGCCAGTCCTTTCACTGTGTTATTGGACTCATTAGAGTGCGGGAACAGTCATGCACTCAAACTTGTGGATCCGTAGGATCCTCAAAGACTTCAAAGGGTAGGCCAGCTTACGGTCCGTTACTTTCTTCTTCATCTGTGGGGGGCATGGAAATGGTGAATTTCATATGCTTAGTAAGGAAAGCAATATTAAATTAACATCGTAAGATTTCAAAAGTTAATTATTTTGACTTAAGAGCTTACCATTTAACCTCCTTGTTTACTTATCTTACATTATGAAAACAATTTATTTATTAAGAAAATAATACGTTAATACAAAATACCAAACACACATTATGCTAGATAATAGAGAAAATCAAATAAATCATGAAATGCTCAGATTTTTGTGTCATGCTTCGCGAAGTTGTTACAACTTCCATCTGTGATGGCATATACAAATTTCTAACTACCCAAGTGGAATGACTCTATCAGATATAGATACAACAATTTGTTCAAGGCCGTTTTTGGCTAGCCAAAATATGGTACGATCTACGACTACAGTCATACCTGCCATAGTGGCCCTAATAAATATCTATAGTCACAACATTACTTAGTCATAGGTGACCTTTACAGATAGTGCGATACCACTCTCGTTAGAGGGTACGCTGTCATCCACTATGAGTGATCCTCTTACATCTTTCTAGACCAGATAGGGGAGGGAAAAAAGATATCCTGAAGGGTAAGGGTAATAGATACCCCTTAGAGATAAAAAGTCTAGTGAGACACTTAATGAAAAATGCATGTCAATATAGATAAACTTCAGACCATACAGGCTTCATTCCACTTTTCTCTTTTTCTTTTTTTTGTACTTTTTTTAATTTTATTTTTTTACCAGGCAATTATACCAGTTTATTACATGAAATTCATCATGTCTCTTCAATTCACATAACAAGCTTGAAAACAAGAACAATTCTAGTCATCTGAACACAGAGGCATACAAAACATGCAAAATTACAATCATATTAATTTTGTTTATCTAAAAATACTCTTTAAGACATTGAAAGAAATATTAGATTCCTTACCAAAACCTTGATGTTTTCTCCTTCACTATTCTCCTTTCTTTCTCTGTTTCTCTCACTAGACTACTACCTCACTCTCTCTCTCTATCTAGCTCTTGAAAATTTGAAGAATGGAAGTGTGGGGAGAAATGGAAGGGGAAGGGAAATTTGTAGAATTTTAGAACCACTGGATTTGCGTCAAGTGACAAAATTTGATGAAGAGAGAGGGGAAAAAGATGTTTGGCACGAAAAATGAGGGAAGAGGATCTCCTCCATTAGTTGAAACACGCTGCCCGGGTGGCAATGCCCTAACCGATGTGATGCAGGCTAGCCTACAGGCACAAATTCCTCCTGTCGCGCATGCAAGGCCTAGGCACACTAGGCATCACACGCAGGCCCATTATGCGCAGGCCCTAACAACACAGGGCTTGTTCGTGCAGGCTTGCTGTGCGGATGGTACAACACCTGTCTATACGCAAGGTGACATGCGGTTGCCCCGCCTGCGCTTGACAAGTCACAAGCAAGTCCTGAACTCGCGTCGTACGTGCGAATGGGACGTACGTGTTGTGTGTAGGTCCTGACCCCGCACCGTGCGTGCGTGCGGATGGGACATGCGCACTGTGCGGGGGTCCTGACGCTGTACTGTGCGCGCGTGCGGATGGGACATGCGCATTGTGCGTATGTCCCGCAGTTGCTATCAGAGTGCGCACATGATGCCCAGCACCCACGCGGGCAATCTGCTTCATCCTGCGAGATTTTTCCTGTTTCACTGTTTTTTCTAATTTTTCTCAATTGTCTATAATTAATTTGAATAAGTTGAATGCATAATTAAATAAAAAAAATTAAAATTAAATAAAATCAAAATAAATAAAAAATAACAAGATTACGAATCACAATAAATATTAAGTAAAGTAAATTAATTAACTTTAATATGGTCAAAGGTCCGGATAAATAGAGTTTTCCAAATCATTTAAGCACAGTGATGGACGGGGTGTTACACTATATGAGTTTAAAAGAGGGAAGTTTTGATGTTAGTGGCAATGGTCATTCTCATAAACATAAGACCGAGTTTGTTTAACCTTGTCCAGGCTTTCAATTGTTCCTTTTGCTCTAAAGTACTGTCATCGATAGCTTCAGGAGGTTTTCAATTACCAAAGCTAGGTCAAGATCTAATAAACCTAGTGAGAATTGACCCCCTTTCATACCACTCTGCAAAATTCGATCCATCAAAAGTTGTCATTCCAGATGCAAGAGAATATAGTGAAGTGGGAACTATAAAAATATAACAATGCTTACAATAAGGCCTCAAGTATATTTATAATATGAAATTTATAAACGATGAATTATTGATATTACTATAGTTTTTCCTTTGGGCAAAATCTTAGCATATCTAATATTCACTCAAAGGGACTTAAAATACTTAATATTTTGCATCACTTTCATTTACCTTTAGGTATCTATCTAAATAATACAAAATAAACTATTAGTTCATAATTAGTAGAAAGTGACTCTCCTTTAGGTTAGTCTCAATCTTATAATTATAAAAATATATATATAGTATTCCTTTATAAGTCTTAATTCTTTAATGTAGTTTAACTAACGCAAGACTCATCAACTTGAATTACTTTGGTAACTTGCCATGTTAATAAATCTTAAGTCATAAAACAACAAAACCATAATTTGTATAAAATATACATATATATATTTACATTTATGAAATTAACTATAATTTAAAATATATATACATATATACAAATTGTTAAGGAATGATATATATATAAAAATAAAAGCTGTTAGTGTAGTAATATATATATAAACTGTTAGTACAATAATATATATAAATTATTAATGTAAAATTATATACATATATATAAACTGTGAGTATAAAATTATATACATATATATAAACTGTTAGTGTAATAATATACATATAAACTCTTAGTGTAAAATTATATAAATATATTTAAACTGTTAGTGAATTAATATATATATAAACTATTCGTATAAACTTATATACATATATATAAATTATCAGAGTAAAATTGTATACTCATATAAATTGCGAGTGAATTAATATATATATAAACTGTTAGTGTGACATCCAAAGTACTAATTAAGGCAAATGGGTGTCAGATAAAGATTCAGAATAACGAGTGCATGATAAAATTTATGCAGCAGAACAAAATCATTACAAATCCCTTACAAATACAAATGAGTTCCTATACATACATATACTGAGGCCATAAGTGGTTGCAAAATACAAAACAAAACATGAAGGCCACTTCTTTCACTATCTTATTGGACTCATCAGAATGCGGGAACAGTCATGCACTCAGACTTGTGGATCCACGGGATCCTCATAGACTTCCAAGGATAGGTCAACCTACGATTCCTCACTTTCTTCCTCATTTGGGAGTGGGGCATGGAAAGAGTGAGTTCTATATGCTCAGTAAGAAAAATAGTATTAAATTAACATCGTAAGATTTCAAAAGTTAATTATTTTATCTTACTATTTAGCTTCCCCGTTTACCTATCTCACATAATGGAAAACTATTTATTTATTAAGAAAATGATATGTTAATACATCATGCCAAATAGTAGAGAAAATCAAATAAATCATGAAATTCTCATATTTTCGTGTCATGCTTCATGAAGTTGTTATAACTTTCATCTTTGAGGGTAGATAAAGATTTCTAACTACCCAAGTAGAATGACCAGATTAGTTACATATACGGTAATTTGCTCAGGCCCATTAAAGACTAGCCAAACCATGGTATGATCTATGACAACTACCGTACCACCCATAGTGGCCCTAACAGATATCTACAGTCATAACATTACTTAGCCACGGGTGACCCTTACTAATAGTGCGACACCACTCTCGTTAGAGATTACGTCGCCATTTATTGTGAGTGGTCCTCTCATGTCTTTTAAGACCAGATAGGGGAGAAGCAGATACCCCGAAGGGCAAAGTGAACAAATATTCCTTAAAAATAAAAAGCCTGACAAGATACTTGATACAATATGCATGTTAAAACAGATATATTTTAGAACATACAGGCTTCATTCTACTTTTTCCTTTTTTTTTCTCTTATACTTTTACTGTTACCAATTACATATTATATTTATTGCATGCAAATTTATTAAGTGTCTGTAATTCACATAGCATGCTTGAAAACAAGAACAATTCGACTCATCTGAACACAGAGGCATACAAAATAGGCAACAATCATATTAAATTTATTTATCTAAAAATACTTCTTAAGACGTGAAAAGAAATACAAAATTCCTTACCAAAACCTTGATGTTTCTCCTTCACTGTTCTTATTTCTTTCTCTTTTTCTCTAACTAGACTACTATCTCTCTCTCTCCCTCTCTCTAAACCTTTAAAAAATGGAAGAATGGAAGTGTGGAGAGGAAGGCAAGGGGGAGGGCAATTTATAGAGTTTTAAAACCATCGGATTTGTGCCAAGTGGTGAAATCTAATAAAGAGAGAGGAGAAAAAGATCCTTGACATGAAAAACGAGAGAAGAGGGCCTCTTCTACCAGCGGCAGCCCACCTAAGGTAGCAACAGTGCACTGCCCGAGGAGGTAGTGCCCTGACCAACGCAATGAAGGCTAGCTTGTAGGCGCACAAGCCTCTTATCGTACGTGTAGGGCTTTAGCACGCTGGATCTTGTACGCACTGGGGCTAGCTTGCGTGCGCATAGGACCTGGTGCGCTAGGCACCACATGCGTAGTCCTACTTTGTGAATGCGTGAGGCGATGAACGGACGCCGGCCTGCACTCGGCAGGACGCACGCAGGTCCTGTGCACCGTGTACGCAAAGGGGATGTGCGTGCTGTGCGCATGTCTCGTGCGTGTTTCCAGAGGGGACGTACGCGCGTGCATGCAGGGGGACGTGCGCGCTGTGCCCAAGTCCCGTACGTGCGTGCGTGCGGAGGGGATGTACGTGTTATGCGCACGTCCCATGTGCATGTTCATGCAGATGGGACGTGCACACTGTGTGCCCATCCCGCGACCATTGTGCTTGCATATGCGCAGGCATTTTGACTCCTTGCAAGATTTTCTTCCTGATTCACCGTTTTTTGATTTTTTTCTCAATCTTTATATTTAATTTCAATGAGTTAGAATGAAATAAAATAAAATAATATAAAATAAAATTAAATAAAAATTAAATAAATAAAAATCAACAGAAATTACAAATTACGATAAATGTTAAGTAGAATAAATTAATCAAGTTTAACGCGGCCAAAGACCTGAATAAATAGGGTTTCTAAATCATTTTAGCACAGTGATAGGCAGGGTATTACAGATGCTACCTCACACACTTGGGCGAGTGGGGACATGCCCTTATGCACACCATGAAATATTTCTTTTATTGATATAAAAATACTCCTTAGAACATACAAATAAATACCAAGTTTCCTTATTGAAAGCTTGAAGTTTTTCCTAGCTCCTCTTCATTTTGTTCTTTCCTTCTCTCTCTCTGTACTCTCTCTCTAGAATTGCTCTAGTGAATGAAAAATGAAGATAAAGTGATGAAGGAGTGGTGGGAAGGATCCTTATTTATAGAAAAAGAGAATCGTTGGATTTTCACAAATTGGCAAAAATCCATGAGGATAGAGGGAGGGAAAAGTGACTGATGCGACACGGTCACTTACAGATGTGACTGAGGGACAACCGACAAGACAACAACAATGTGACGCCAGCATGAAGACCAAAGGCATGACAGTTGAGAGACGACGCATGCCTCCCAAATGACGGTGACGCTTGTCCCCAAGCCTGTCGCAAACTGCATGCCTCATGCTCTACGCAGATGGGATATGCACGTAAGTGCACATTTGACTGGCCGTTCACGCATGTGTGCACGACACACAGGGCTTACATGTGCGGGGAAAAATTTCCCAAGGCTTTTCCATGGGATTTCTCTATTGTTTTCCTTCTCTATTTTTCCTGTAATTTAAAAATTAGTGAAAACAAAAATAAATAATAAGTATGTAAAATAATTTTAAATTTTAAACTCAATTTCATAGGAAAATTAAAATATAAATTTAAAGAGTTAATGGACTTAGGGTTGAAATAAATAGAGGTTTTATAATAATCAAGTGTGAAGGTTTTCAGGGTATTATACAAACCAAAATAGTTAATAGAACCTTAGGGTCTTTGTTAAGAGTTGTGGTTGGTCAAAATTTTAAAAGTTGGGAGGATTGTCTACCCATGGTGGAATTTGCCTATAGCCATAATATCCACACCTCCACTAGGTTCTCACATTTCAAGGTAGTTTATGGTTTTAACGCGTCAACCTTGTTAGACCTTACACCAATTCCTGTGCAGGGCATTAAAAATACTAATGGACAATAGAGAGCTGAACTTATTAAAACCATACATGAAAAAGCCCTGCAGCACATATAGAAACAAAATAAATCCTATGCCTGCAATGCTAATAGGCATAGAAAGCGAGTTGTGTTTCAACCTGGAGACTAGGTTTGGGTTCATATTAGAAGGAAAGATTTTCTAAATATGAGAAGTCCAAACTTGACCTTAGAAGAGACAGACCATTCTAACTCTTAGAACGTGTTAACAACTGATAGATGTCGAATCCACCAAAAATAAATTCCTATTCAAAAAATAAAATAATATTGTAGTAGTGGCGAATAGGGTAATTGAGTCCTAATATTTTTTTATTGCCAGCAATAAAATAAAAATGGAAAGAGGGGGGTTTTTTTGAATTGGAATTAAATAATCAATGGATTAAAATAAATCAACTAAACTAAAATTAGCAAAAAAATAGTTCAACAAATTAAATAAAGTCAAAATCAATTACGAATAGGTTCTAGTCAAAGATATAATATCCGTTTCAATATGCAAGGTTGATCATTGATTCAAAGATAATTATTACTACTTCTCAGTAAACTAGTTCTAGCTATTAGAGATGCTCCTAATAGCCAATCTTTCCTTAGTTTTAAATTAACCAAGAGACACTCGTTGATTAACTCTTACTAATGAACAACCCCGGAGACTATTCTAGATTTTAATTCATCAATAGCACTAAAAACTAGAAAGACCTTATTTTAACCAACAAACTCAACCACGTGGTTCATTTAGATTAGATTATATATTTTTAAGTGCGAACACTAATTTAACACTATTTATTAGGAGATCCTGAATAATAACATATTCAGGAATCCTGATTGCCAAAATGGTATTGCACTAAACACGTAATGGGCCCTATTGCAATGAATAGCAAATAATCATATTCTTATGCACAAAAGAATATGTAAATACTGAAAATAAGGAAGAATAAAAGTAAAGTAATTATATCTCACAGCCCTTGTATTGAAACATCATCTAAATCCTTGATTAAAAAATAAGAGTATCTGGCCTTGGCCAAGGCTTGCTCGTGATGAAGTAATATCTATTGGCAAAGCTGCTAGGTGTAAGCCTTGCCTAAGTCTTGAGTGCATATGATGACTTTGTGTGCTAAATCAGTTTTGCTACACTATTTTTTAATATTAAGTCTTACCTTCCCACCTGTATTAAAATTTAACAAAATCCCTTTAGTTAACCAGTAATTGATTAAAATATGCATTCAATCTAGGTAATAAAAGTGACATGCATGATCACTATCAAATTTTCCCCACACTTATCTTATGTTTGCCTTCAAGCACCACACAATATAAATCTCTAACTCTCAACTCTTAACCTTCAACCAATTAATTACCAATCATTCCATCACAACTCGCCTGTTATAACTCAATCCTCATATTGTAAGAATAACCATCAACTAATAATTCATAGGTTTGAGTTTCATGGAATCACACCAATTAATATCTACTTTGATAATATCTATACATAAAATAAAAAAGTCTTGCAATTTTTGAACATATTTATTTTCATTATGATGAATGCACCTGGTTACTTACGTGGTCCCAATTTTAAGTGGCTACTAGCACTACTCATATTCATATGGCTAGCTTGAAATGTTACTAACCTTTTGACACGAGGGCAAACATTTATGATGAATGCACTTGTTTACTCAGTTGGTCACAATTTCATTTGACTAGAGAAGTAGATTATTATTTGTGCTCTTTTTTTTTCTCTTTTTTTTATTTCTTTTAATATTTCCCAATCTTAGATATGAACCATAAAATTCTAGACACATAAATCAGGACAATTTGTAACAAAGTTCTTCCTAATCATTGGTATTCACTCAATGATGAGAGAAAATCAATTTTTTGTGGGCAATCCTCAAACAAGTCACGTTTAAGGCACATAATCAAAAATAACTATTCATGGTGTGAAATGATGAAAAGCAAGCTAGGAATTCCTAGATGATGGTCATAATTACAATTTTTTTTCTGAAATATCACAATTGATTTATTTTGAGAATAACTGAGATAGTTGTGAAAATGTTAGGGCTAAGAGTTATTAAAATTGTATTTGTCATATGCCTTGGGCAAGGTTAAAGTGTGCATCACCGAGTGTCATTAAAGAAAAAAAATTGAATGCAACAAAATCAGTGTACGAAAATCTCAAATGAAAACCTAAAATCAAATATGTCCCTCCCCCACACTAAAACTACACATTCTCCCCAATGTGATGTAAAGAATAGGTAATGAAATTAAAGAAAATGAAGGTACAGACTAATTCCCTTGGTTAATTAACTTGGAGGTGGGGCAAAATCAAAAGTTATAATTTTTTTCTTTGGTCGAGAAGCAACCCTTAAAGCTATCATGACTGCTTGTGTTAATTCCTCACGTTTGACCCATGGTTTGGCTTCCACTAGAGTTGATTGTGTTTGTTCTTTTGCCTGACCAGTAGGCCACGACCATTTATTTTTGGATCGGCCATGCCTAGGGAAAACTCTCTTCTTTCTCATTTGGTTTGCTTTGCGGTGTTTTGGAGAAGAGGAGATTTAGGTTGGTGGAGATTATAAGCGGAGAGAGGGAAGTGTGAAGTCTATTTGGTATGAGTGGGAAGTGGGTGTCGGTGCTGAATGAATGGGGTAATGTGGGCAACCTAGTCATTTGAGGTTTTGGGGCAAAATAAATAGAATGGGTGCTACTGGCTATGGCATAAGCCTTTGGCAAGACTTATGCAAACATCCCATATTAAAACCTAGAAAAATTTGTATGTGTCCTTTATTAAAAAGCTGCAAGTGATCAGAAAAACTTTTAGTTAGCAACATAAGGAAGAAGACAGTAGAAAATAATGAAAAATAAAGAAA
>NW_019014587.1:530355-702436 GCF_000150535.2 Carica papaya
TATGGTTTGATTATGGTGAACCCGATGTTGTGTTTTTTTGTTGGTGTTATTATTGGTTTACGTGTTTGTGTATGATTGGAAAATTGAGACCAAGGAAAATAGGAAAAAGGTTATGTGAATTGATAAATGGATACTGTGGATAACCTGACTAGATATCTTGGGAGATGGTGGACGGACCGGGTCTGTAGGGAACCCTACAGGGAACGTGGTTTCTCATATCGGACGGGGTATGGAGACCTTATGTATTTTGGCGCCCATACCGGACGGGGTATGGGGACGGCCCGTTTCACCCTCATACCAGACGGGGTATTGAGGTTTATGGTTTTGGCGCCGATACTGGACGGGGTATGGGGACGGCCCTGGAATTAGTTTATAAATATTAATGGTTCACGCGTAGCGGGGACCCCTATGGATCCCCATGGATACTAGTAGGCTGGTAAAAGAGCAAATTTGTTGCCTGATTATTGAAGTGCAAACGTATGACATGTGCTATGTTACTAAGTGTATATGATTTTATGATGGTTATAATGCTATTGTCTTCATATGTTATTTTCACAAATCTCACCAAGGTAAGTGGACAGTAATGGTTTTAATTATTAATAAATGAGTTTGTTATAAATTATGCTCCATTGGTTGTTTTTGTTTTCTACCAACCATTACTTCTGTGGCAGTGAGATAGTGTGATGTCTTTATTGGGCTAGTGTAGCTCATTCCTTACTTAACATTTCAGATCAGGAAGACGTGATTCCCGAGCCCGTTCCATAGGAAGACGGCTAGTTAGATGTCTTGAGACTTTATAGTTCTATTTATAGTTTTTATTTCGAGAATTTCTTTTAATTAGCTTATTCTTTCATATGTTGAATACGTTTTTGGTTATTGTGTAAGGGATCTTAATCAAAATTTTTATTTCACTTCCGCATTTAAGATTTTTAATACATACATCTTTATTTAAATTTCTAGGAATTTTACATCTACAATGGAAAAGAGCATTGGTATGGATGCCACAAGAAAGCCTTATGGAGTGGAAATGAGTGCAACATGGTCTTGGGACTTGTATGATTTTACTAGTACAGATATTCTCCAAAGCTTCATCCTGTAAACCTTATAACCTGAGATTTAGACTGTAGAAAATATTAACATCGAGCATTTAGATTTTATATTTTTTCTAAAGATTAAGAAGAACGGAAAGAAACTTGTTTGTTTTTTCTTTCTTCGAATGAATGGTGATTAAATGCATACCCTTGAGTTTAATCTATACTAAACTACTTGAGAGGTTATGTTGGATTTGGAAAACTAACTTTTTGCTATACTTCTTTTTTGCACTAGTTTAATTGAAGAATAATTGAATTGTGATGGGATGATAAATGACATACGATTGAGTATTTTATATAGGTCGTGAAAAATATAGATTTTATCATATTATAACTAATAAAATCTTTGAACTTAAAGAAAGAATCTATGGCTATTTAGAAAGTAATTTTATTTTTTAAAATTTTGAACTTAAATGAAGAATCCATCGCAATTTGAGACATGATTTTATTATATTTACGTGACACCTTAGTTAATATATGTAAAATAATTAGAAATATTAATTTTATTAATTCTATGGTCGCCAACAGTTTTGAAATTAATTGTTGAATTTAAATGAATGAGCTAAAGAACTTACTCATCAATTTTTTTAAAAAAGTTAAAAAAGACAATTCTATTGAGATAATGATAGAATATTATAACCATACATAAGATAAAAAGTCACATAACACAAAAATATCAAGTGTACTTTATAATAATATGATTAGTTATTTTAATATAATATCTCTACTTTAAATCATGTATTTATATACCAATATAGAAAGATTGGTTAGTAATTAACCTTAGAAACATGATCTAATTATTAATAAAAATTTTGAAATATCTTTTAACATCGTACTCAAAATATAGTGTAATATAAAAACTTAAGTAAAAAATGATAATAATATAAAATACAAGAGAAGGTAACCAACTTTTTATGATACTTCCTCTTCACATCAATGAAGATGACTAACTAATTATTGGAGAACAATTATAATGTGAGAAGAGAATAATTGTATAGGGTTGATTATTTTGTGCAGGTTGTGAAAAACGTAACTCTTATTTTATACTATAACTTATGAAATCTTTGAACTGAAATAAAGAATCATAAACTATTTAAATTAAATAAAAAATTATGACTATTTTAAAATGTGATTTCTTAAATAAAGAATCATTGACTATTTGAGATGTGATTTTATTATACTTATTGGATATTTTTTTTAATTTATATAAAATACTTATGAACTTTGATTTTATTAGTTTTATTACTGATCTTATAAATTTAATTAATGTAATACATTTGTAATTTTTTGAGTTTGCTTTAACTTACTACTTACCTTATACTAAAATCTAAAAGATAATTGTAGATAAAAAAATTATTCCAACACATGGTCTATTAGAACTTAAAAATGAAAATTTCATCCTCCTTGAAAGCTTTTTTATTCAAATAATCAATTTGTTTTCTCTTCCTCTTAGCTCACAATTAACATTTTTTCCTCACATTATGTTATCTCTTCATTTTGACCTTACTTTTTAGCCTTAAAGCTAATTTTTAGCATCAATTTTTTCCTAACATTATGTATATAAAAATTTATATGTATATAAAAGATAGAATTATCAATTAATATTAAGTAGGTGAGATTGGTGGCATAGAGCTGCAATTATCAATTCAATGTGTACTATTCTAAAATGTTAAGTCTTGTGATAAAATAAACTACTATTAAGATACTAATTAATTTTATAACATTGTGACTTTCTTTGCTTGTTTAAGTATCTGTCATTTGTCACACGACTTTTATAGGTACAAAGAATCCGTATAAGATATTCTATTGTATATAACCAATAAATCATTCAATTTTTCATTTGTCCCACAACTTTTATGGGTAGAAGGAGTACCTACAAGATCTTCTGTTTGTATAGAAGTACAAAATCAAATGCTACAAGCTTGTTGTAAACCTTAACAACAGTTCAAGGCTCATTGGTGGAATACAGCAGTTCCATTAGGACGAGTTCATTACCTGCACAAGGTGTAACAAAGACCGACGATTCTACCTCCGCACTACTAGTGATTACAGGCTCTACCATGATGTTTTGGCTAATAAAAGGTGGAGGTGCCTTGACTGGCATTATGAGAAGTAAATCTTTATCATAATTTTGGTTGTATATATATATATTTATGTGCAAATTTACTACATGTTATGCAGAGTAATATGTATATATGTGTTTTTAAAAGATAAACTATGATACTGATTGAGAAAGGGTAAGTCACAAAACTTGTAGAGGGTGTACAAGAGATCCAAAATGCAGAATGCACCTTTTATGTCTCCTTTAGTTACTACAAGTGTCTCTTTAGGGACTGTCAGTGCCGCACCTACATTTATTATATGTAGAATACACAGCCCTAGTCTCCCATAATTATCACTTTGGCTTAATGATTATGGTGATTAGAATCTTTTAGACTTTATGTCGACTATATGTAAACTCCAGATTGCATGATCATGTTTTTGGATTAACAACTCGAGCTTGATCACCACTTTTAATTGGAATTTGGATGCACGTGCCATCTTCGACCACATAGTACATAAATCCCTACAGTGCTGGCAGCATCATCTGTAGAGGCTCTGGGTGTGGAGGTGGTGGACGACAAGGCTCTCTAATTGGTCGTCGTTTATTGAGGTTTTGTGGTGGCCATGCATTAGATGCTCTTATCAAAAGTGTTTGTTGCTGTACGCTGAGTGATGATTAGACTTGAAAATTTGGGTTTGAAATTTGGATTTTAGAGAAGAGAAAGACAACTCTTTAGAATTAATGAGAGAAGAACTAAAGGATAATAAAGGATATGTATATATTTTTATGTATGTATATTCTTTTTCTATTTCAAAAATTCTCTAACAATAATGCTGCATATTGTTTAAGTGAGCATATTTATATTTGTAAAATATGTACATATAAAGTATATTTAAAAGAAGTGTGGGTATCCTTGAATTTATTTTTTGTTTATCATAACCCTATTATTTAAGAGAATTTTACTAAAATTTTTAAATGAAATAAATAATCTGATTTAGTAAAAACTAGTGGTATGGTATCAGCTTTCTTTTAAATATATATAGATATTACTTTCTAAAAATAATGGTTTATTAAAGTATTGGATGTTTTTCCTAATACACAAAATTCTTAGGTTCTACAAAAATGAGATCATTAAATTTTTTTGAGAGATAAAAGATAAAATGATTAAATAGATTGGTAGTAAGCCACCACAAAAGAATGGTACATGGTGAAAGATCGTCTCAACATAAAAAATTAGTGTATCCTATATAAATGGTAAAACAAGCAGAAGAAATTTTATCAAAATTCTATTGAAGCGACTCTAAAGTGTTAGCTATCACTAAAAACTATCTCTGTTGTATAACATCTTATCACTCTTTTAAAAAAATATTTCTTTTGATAAGACGAATATTATTGAACTAATACAACTTATTAGTAATTCAATGTAATATGCTTAAACTAAGTTTATTGGATTTATTTATCATAGTTCATTAAAAACATAGTAAATAAACAATTATAGGTCAAATTTAAATAAACAGATAATCAGTATTATTGGAAGGCTCATAAATAGATATTTGAGCTTGTCTAGATCCCCTCGAGGAATAAAAAAGCTTGCAATAATAATATGTGACATTATGATCAATTTTAAAAGCATTTTTCCTAGAAGTTACAAGAACCAAATTTCCAAGTTGATTGTTTTCCTAAGAAAAAACTTCACCAGTTATATTTCATGCTCATCAAACTTCTAACTTGATATCTCGTTAAACTTAATCTCGTATGGATCAAGAACAAACATATCAAGTTCATTCTTTTAGTGAAGCTCCTACTGAGGTGTGTGAAGGAAATTGAAGCCATTCAGCTGTAGTAAGAATTTTAAATTTATCAATATAATTAGTAATTTATCATTAAAAAAATCATCTAAGAAAAACACATCTACAATACAAAAGGATGTTGGCATGGATCGCACAAGGGAAGCCTTACAAAGTGGAAATGAGTGCAACATGATCTTGGCACCCATAAGATTTTGTTAGTACAAATCTTCTCCAAAGCGTCATTCTTTAAACCTTATGATATGAGATTTAGACTGTAGAAAATATTAACATGAAACATTTAGATTTTATATTTGTGCCTGAAGATTAAGAAGAGTGGAAAAAAAAAATTTTCTTCCTTCAAATGAATGGAGGTTAAATGCATATCTTTGAGCTTAATCTATAATAAATAACTTTAAAGGTTATGTAAGCTTTGGAAAATGAACTTTTCACTATACTTCTTTGTGGCATCAATCAAAAAGACTGAGTTTATTAAAGAATAACTGAATTTTGATGGGAGAATAAATGACACACAGTTGAGTATTTTAAATAGGCCCTGAAAAATGTAGATTTTATTATACTATAACTTATAAAATATTTCAACTTAAATAAAGAATCTATGGCTATTTGGAGAGTGGTCTCATTTTTTAAAATCTTGAACTTAAATGAAGAATCTATCGCTATTTGAGATACGATTTTACTATATTTATATGACATCTTACTTAATATAAATAAAATAATTAAAAGCATTGATTTGATTAATTCTATGACAACCAACTGTATTAAAATTAATGTTTGAATTTTAATCCATGCACTAAAGAACTTATTCGTCACTTATTTTTTTTAAAGTTAAAACAAGCAATCTTATTGAGATAATGATATAAGTTTATCACCACACATAAGGTAAAAAGCCATGTTATACAAAAACGTCGACTGTACTTTACAATAATGTGATTGGTTATTTTAATATAATATCTCTATTTTAAATCATGTATTTATATACCAATATATAAAGATTGATTAGTAATTAACCTTAAAAATATGATCTAATTATTAATGAAAATTTTGAAATACCCCTTAACATATTTCTCAAAGTATAGTGTAATATAAAAACATAAGTCGATATCGATAACAATATAAAATACATAGAGAAGGTAACCAACTTTCCACAACACTTCTTCTTTGCATTAATTAAGAGAACTAACTAATTATTAAAGAACAATTACGATGTGAGAAGAGAATGAATATGTAGGATTGATTATTTTATGTAGGCTGTAAAAACATGTCTTATTTTATACCATAATTATGAAATCTTTGAACTAAAATATAAAATAAAAAACAATTTAAAGTAAATAAAGAATTATGGCTATTTAAAATGTGATTTCTTAAATAAAGATCAATGAATATTTAGGACGTGATTTTATTATACTTACTAGATATTTTATTTAATTTATAAAAAAATGCTTAGAAACATTGATTTTATTAGTTATATGGTTACCATTATAGTACAAAATGAGTCACTTCAAATAAAATTTATTTCTGATTTTAATCTTTATGCAGAAGAACTTATTAGCCATTTACTTTGAAAAGTAAGAATTAATTTTGTTGAGATATGTTAAAAGTTTATCATGCTGTAATATATTTTTTTGAATTATAAGCAACAAAAACTTGACCCTCTAGTCTTTTTAATCTAAGAAATTGTGACATTCTAAGTGCTAATTAAGGCCAGTGGGTGTCAGATATAGATTTAGAATAACGAGTGCATGATAAAATTTATGCAGCGGAACAAAATCATTACAAATCTCTTATAAATACATATGAGTTCTAATACATATATATATTGAGACCAGAAGTGACTGCAAAATATAAAACAAATATAAGAGCCACTTCTTTCACTATTCTATTGGACTCATCAGAGTGCGAGAACAGTCATGCACTCAAACTTGTGGATATAAGGGATCCTCATAAACTTCCAAGAGTAGGTCAGCCTGCAGTTTCTCACTTTCTTCCCATTTGGGCGGATATGGAAAGAGTGAGTTCCATATGTCAATAAGAAAAATAGTATTAAATTTAACATCATAAGATTTCAAAAGTTAGTTATTTTATCTTACCATTTAACTTTCTTGCTTACCTATCTCACATTATGGAAAATCATTTATTTGTTAAGAAAATGATACGTTAATACAGGCAGTTTAACATACATCATGCCAGATAATAGAGAAAATCGAATAAATCATGAAATGCTCAAATTTTCATGTCATGCTTTGTGAAGTCATTACAACTTCCATCTTTGAGGGTTGATATAGATTTCCAACTACCCAAGTAGAATGACCATATTAGATACAGATATGAGAATTTGCTCAAGCCCATTTCCAACTGGCCAAACTATGGTAAGATATATGACCACAGTCGTACCAGCTATAGCGCCCTAACAAATATCTATAGTCAAGATATTACTTAGCAATGACCCCTACGATAGTGCGACACCACTCTCGTTAGAGGGCATGTCCTCATCCACTTGGAGTGGTCCTCTTAAGTCTTTTCAGACTAAATAGGGGAGGAGGAAACAGATACCCTGAAGGGCAAGGGGAACAGATAGTCCTCAGAGATAAAAAGCTTAACAAGACACTTGATGTAATATGAATATTAATAGAGATACACTTCAGACCTTACAAGCTTCATTCCACTTTTCTCTTTTTTTTTTCTTTTATACTTTTTACTTTTATCGATTACATATTATATTTATTACATGCAAATTGATCAAGTGTTTGCAATTCACATAGCATGCTTAAAAACAAGAACAATTCGACTCATCTGAACATGAAGCATATAAAATAGACAAAATCATAATCATATTAAATTAGCTTATCTAAAAATACTCCTTAAGATGTCAGAAGAAATACTAGATTCCTTACCGAAACTTTGACATTTTTTTCCTCATCGTTGTCCTTTCTTTCTCTTCTTCTCTCACTAAACTATTATCTCTCTCTCTCTCGAAACCTTCGTAAAATGAAAGAATGGAAGTGTGAAGAGGAAGGGAAGGGGGAGGGAAATTTATAGAATTTCAAAACCGTTGGATTTGCACTAAGTGGCAAAATCTGGTGAAGAAAAAGGAGAAAAAGAGGTTTCCCACAAAAAATGAGGGAGAAGGGCCTCCTCCACACGTGGCGGTGGCGTGTCGCCCATGGCAGCGGTGATGCACTGCCTGAGGTGGCAGTGCTCTGGCTGATGCGCTGCAAGCTAGCTTGCAGGCGCACAGGTCTATTTTTGTGCATGCAAGGGCTAGCTTGCGTGCTAGGTGGCGCCCTCGAAGGGCCTAAATGCGCTGAGCGCCACATGCGTAGGCCTACTATGCGCAGGCCCCAGGCACATAGGGTCTATCCGTGCAGGCCTATTGTGTGGACAGCACGTGTACAATGTGCAGTTCCTGTTCGCGTGCGAGGTTACGCACAAAAGTCCTGCCTACGTGCAATAGGATGTGCGTGTAAGTGTTGACCCCGTGTCGTGTGCGCGGATGAGACATGCGCGCTGTGCGCACGTCCCGTGTATGTGTCACTATGGACGGGACGTGCGCATTGTGGGCACGTCCTGCGACCACTTTGCGTGCATGCATGCGAGCACAATGCCTAGCACCCACACAGGCAACCAGCCTTCTTGTGGGATTTTTCCTGTGGGAATTTTTTCCAGTTTTAACCTTTTTTGATTTTTTTTCTAAATTTTTATTTTCAATTTAATTTAGTTAAATTAAAATCATTTAAAATAAAATAAAATAAAATTAATTAAAACAAAATTTAACTAAAAAGTCAATAAATAAAAATTAACCAAAATCACGAATCACAATAAATATTAAACAACGTAAATTAATTAAGTGCAAAGCGGCCAAAGGCCCAAATAAATATAGTTTTTAAATTATTTTGGCACAATGATGGGTGGGGTGTTACAAAAATCCTCTAACAATTTGTTTAGTTTTACAACGTTCTTTTCAATTATTAGAAGATGAGTTTTATGGGAATTGGGAATTCTGATGAAGATGTTGAGTGCTATTTGAAAAATGAAACTCAAAAGGCAAAGTGAAGGAAGAAAAATGAGATAAATGGAATAACTTTGAATATTTTTTGGTAACTATTTTTTAATTTCGTAATTTGTCTTTAAGAGAGCGATTTAATAATGGTTAATCAAATCTAACCTCTTCACATTTATTTACCATACAGTACATACTTATATATGTAGAGTTATTGCCTTAATAATTTATTAAAATTAGATAATTAAGTATTAATTGTTTCATATTATAAACAAATTTGTCATCCATACGAGTATGACACCATAGACTTTTCTTAAAAAATTATAGAAACAAAACTTAGAGGATTACAATCATTTAATAATTTTTTATTTCAAATTAGTGATTTAAGAAGAAAAAATATGTAATCAAAATTAGCTAATTTTTCTAAACTCAAAGCTACAAATGTTTCACATTTTTTATATGTACATATGCTGTACATAAAAAAAGTGTGTTGTAAAGTTGATTTTTTTTTTTATTTTTTCATAATATTATTGTATACAAGAATTTCATCAAAATTCTTACAAGATATCAAGATTCTGATTTGGTAGAAATTTTTTATATGAAACCATATTTTTTTTGTCTTTAAATGCATTTGTTATTTTCTAAGAAGCAATAGTTTATCAAACAAATTTTCCTAATATTCAAAAGTCTTGGACTAATGAAAAATGTAATCATTAATTTTTTTTGTTAAGTATGAATACTTGATCAACATGCTAAATTTTTTATTTCATTCCTAAATTCTCATTGTTTCTTTTCATTAATTGCATGGTTTTTATTAATTAATGTGATATATTTATTTTTTTTGAAAAATTTATTATACTTTACAATAATGTGATTAGTTATTTTAGTGCAAGATTTTAGTTTAAATCATATATTTATATACTAATATATAAAATATTAGTTAAAATTTAATATAAGAAATATTACCTAATTGTTAGTCAAAGTTCTGAAATACCTTATAACATTCTTCATAATGTAATATAGAAAATATAAGTCGATAATGATAACATTTTAAAGTGTAAATTAAATGTTATATGATCATAATATTTAACACCTTGTGAACTTTTTAAGTGATTGTATACTCCTACAAACTTTACTTTGTAATGTTAACTTAACTTATTACTGATCTTGTAAGTTTAATTAATATGATACATTTGTAAGTTTTTTGAGTTAGCTTTAACTTATTACTGACTTAGTATGAAATTTTAAAAGATAATTATATATAAAACATTATTCGACTGCATTTTCTATTAGAGCTTAAAAATAAAAAATTCATCCTCCTTGGAAGCTTTTATATTCAAGTAATCAATTTGTTCTCTCTTCCTCTTCGCTCACAATCAACTTTTGTTTCCTCACATTATGTTGTCTCTTCATTTCTACCTCAATTTTTAGCCTCAATTTTTTCCTTACATTATGTATAAATAGATACATATAAATATAAATATATAAAAGATGGAATTATCAATTAATATTAAGTTGGTGAGATTGGTGGCATAGACATGCAATTCGCAGTTCATGTGTATTATTCCAAAACGTCAAGTCTTGTGATAAAATAAACTATTATTAAGATACTAATCACTTTTATAACTTTGTGACTTAGTTTACTTGTTTAAGTATCTATCATTTGTCAGATAACTTTTATAGGTAGAATGAATACCTACAAGATCTCCTATTTATATAGAACTAAAAAAATTTCAAATTTTCATTTGTCTCGTGACTTTAATGGGCAGACAAAATGCCTATAAGATCTCTTATTTGTGTAGAAATACAAAATCAAATACTACAACTTGCTAAAGACCTAAACAACAAATCAATGCTCATTGACGAAAATCAGTAGTTTGATCGAGGGGAGTTCATTACCTGCACAAGGTGTAAAAAGGACAGACCCTTTCACCTCCGTAAAACTAGGGATTATAGGCTTTACGATGATGCTTTGGCTAATAAGAGGCAGAGGTGCCTCGACTGACCTTATAAGAGGTAAACCTTTATCATTATTTTGGTTGTATATGTATATATTTATGTGCAAATCTACTACATGTTATGATAAATAATGTATATATATGTGTTTTTAAAAGATAAACTTTGATCTCGATGAAAAAAGGGCAAGTCACGAAATTTGTAGAGGGTGTACAAGAGATCCAAAATGCAGAATGCACCTCTTATGTCTGCTTTGGTTGCTACAAGTGTCGCTTTATGGACTGTCAGTGTCGCACCTGCATCTATTATATGCAGAATACACAGCCCTAATCTCCCCTAATCATCACTCTGGCTTAATGATTATGCAGATTAGAAGTTTCATCTTTCAGACTTTATGTCGACTATACGTAAAATCCAAACAACAAGATCATGTTTTTTATTAACAGCCTAAGCTCGATCACCACTTTCTATAGTAATCTGGATGCACGTGCCATCTTCGACCGTATAGTACATAAATCCCTATAGTGCTTGTGACAACATCTGCAGAGGCTCTAGGTGTGGAGGCTGTGGACGATAAGGCTCTCTAACTAGTTATCATTTATTCAGGTTCTGTGGTGGCCATACATTGGACGCTCTTATCAAAAGTGCTTGTTTGTGTATGATGGGTAATTATTAAACTTGAAAATTTGTGTTTAGAACTTGGGTTTTAAAGAAGAGAAAGAAAACTTTTTAGAATTAATGAGAGGAGAACTAAATGATAATTGAGGATATATACATATATATGTATATTTGTATTTTCTTTTTTTATCTCAAAAATTCTTTTAAAATAATGCTACATATGGTTTAAGTAGGAATATTAATATTTGTAAAATATGTACATATAAAATATATCTAAAAGAAGCATGAGGTATCCTTGTATTTATTTTTTGATTTATCATAATCCTATTATTTAAGAGAATTTTACTAAAATTCTTAAATGGAATAAAGAATCTAATTTAGTAGAAATTAGTTATATGCTATTCAGTTTCTTTTAAATATATGCAGATATTATTTCCTGAAAAATAATAATTTTTTAAAGAATTGGATGTTTTTCCTAACACTCAAAATTCTTGGGTTCTGTAAAACTGAGATCATTAAATTTTTTTAAATGATAAAAGATAAAATTATTAAATAGATTAGTAGTAAACCACCACCAAAGAATGGTGCATGGTCATAGATTGTCTCACCCTAAAAAATTGGTGTATCATATATAAATGGTAAAACAAGCAGAATAAATATTCTCAAAATTCTATTGAAATGATTATAAAGTCTTAACTATCAATAAAAATTATCTCTATTATATAACATCTTATAACTCTTTAAAAAAATTTTTTTTTATGGGATGAATGATATTGAAGTAATATATCTCATTAGTAATTCAATCTAATAAGTTTAAACTAAGTGTATTGGATTCATTTATCATAATTCATTAAAAAAGTAGTAAATAGACAATTATATATAAAATTTAAATTAACAGATGATCAGTATTGTTGGAAGGCTCATAAATAGATATTCGAGTTTGTTTTGATGCTCTAGGTGAATAGAAAAGCTTCCACTAATAATATATAACATTATGATAAATTTTAAGAACATTTTTCTTAGGAGTTACAAGAATTAAATTTTCAAATTAATTAGTTTCGTTAGAAAAAACATCACTAGCTCTATTTCATGCTCTTTAAACTTGTAACCTGATTTCTTGTTAAACTTAATCTTGCATGGATCAGGAACAAACATATCAAGTTCATTCTTCTAGTGAAGCTCCTAGTCTGATGTGTAAAATAATTGAAGCCAATCAGCTATAGTAATAATTTTAATTTTATCCACGTAGTTAGTAATTTATCACAAAGAAAATCATCCAAGAGAAACACATCTATAGTGAAAATGGATGTTCGTATGGATGGCATAAGAGAAGCCTTACAGAGTGAAAGCGAGCGCAACATGGTCTTGGGTCCTATAAGATTTTGATAGTACAATTCTTCTCCAATGCTTCCTTCTTTAAACCTTATGAAATGAGATTTAAACTGTAGAACATATCAATATCAAACATCTATAGTTTATAGTTGTGCTTGAAGATTAAGAAGAATGGAAAAAAATTTGTTATATGTATATATATACAAATATATATGCTACATAATGCTACATAATGTATATTATATTTCTATCTCAAAAATTCCTTAACAATAATGCTACATATTGTTTGAGTAGTCATATTCATATTTGTAAAATATGTACATATAAAGTATATTTAAAAGAAGTGGGAGGTATGCTTCAATATATTTTTTGATTTATCATAATCCTATTATTTAAGAGAACTTTAATAAAATTCTTAAATGAAATAAAGAATCCGATTTAGTAGAAACGAGTGATATACTATTGACTTTCTTTTAAATATATGCATATATTATTTTCTGAAAAACATTAGTTTATTAAAGAATTGAATGTTTCTCCTAATACTACAAAGTCTTTGTTTCTAGAAAAATGAGATCATTAAATTTTTTTGAGAGATCAAAGATAACATTATTAAATAGATTGGTAGTAAGCAACTAGCAAAGAATGGTACATGGTCAAAGATCGTCTTAGTCTAAGAAATTAATAAATCCTATATAAATGGTAAAACAAGCAAAGGAAATTTTCTCAAAGTTCTATTAAAGTGACTATAAAGTATCAACTATTACTAAAAACTATCTCTGTTATATAATATCTTATCACTTTTTAACAAAATCTTTCTTTTAATGGGACGATTGGTATTGAAGTAATATATCTCATTAGTAATTCAATTTAATATGCTTAAACTAAGTGCATTAGATTCGTTTATCACAGTTCACTAAAAAAATAGTAAATGGACAATTATATGTCAAATTTAAATCAAGAGATGATCAGCATTGTTGAAAGGCTCACAAACAGATATTCGAGCTTATCTCAATGCTCTCGAGGAATAAAAAAGTCTGCAATAATAATATGCAACAGTATGATCAATTTTAAGAGCATTTTTCTTAGGAGCTATAAGAACCAAATTTCCAAGTTGATTGTTTTCCTTAGATAAAACTTCACCAACTCTATTTCATGCTCATCATAATTATATGGATCAGGAACAAATATACTAAGTTTGTTCTCCCACTAAAGCTCCCAATGAGATATGTGAAGGAAATTTAAGCTATTCAGTTGCAGTAATAATTTTAATTTTATCCATATAATTAGTAATTTATCATATGGAAATGGAAATGGATTTTTATATGGATAGCACATGGAAAACTTACAAAGCGACATGGTCTTGGGACCCATAAGATTTTTTTGGTACAGATCTTCTCCAAAGCTTCGTCCTTTAAACCTAAGGACTTGAGATTTATACTGTAGAAAATATTAACATGAAACATTTAGATTTTATATTTATGCCAGAAGATTGAGAAGAATGGAAAAAAACTTGTTTTTTTTCTTCTTTCAAATGATGGCGGTTAAGTGCATACCTTTGAGCTTAATCTATAATAAATAACTTGAGAGGTTATATAAGCTTTGGAAAACCAACTTTTCATTATATTTCTTTGTTGCACCAATCAAGAAAACTGAGTTTAATTAAAGAACAATTGAATTGTGATTGGAGGATAAATGACATACGATTGAGTATTTTATATACGGCATGGAAAATGTAGATTTTATTATACTATAACTTATAAAATCTTTCAACTTAAATGAAGAGTCTATGACTATTTGAAAAGTGGTTTCATTTTTTAAAATCTTGAACTTAAATAAAGAATCCATCGCTATTTGAGATGCGATTTTATTATTTTTACATTATATCTTACTTAATAAATATAAAATAATTAAAAACATTGATTTGATTAATTTTACGGTCAACAACTGTATTAAAATTAACTTTTAAATTTTAATCCATGTGCTAAAGAACTTATTCATTATTTATTTTTTTAAAAGTTAAAACAAAATTCTTTTGAGATAATGATAGAAGTTTATCACCACGCATAAGGTAAAAAGCCACGTTGCAGAAAAATGTGGACTGTACTTTATAATAATATGATTAGTTATTTTCATGTAATATCTCTACTTTAAATCATATATTTATATACTAATATATAAAGATTGGTTAGTAATTAACCTTTGAAATACGATCTAATTATTAATGAAAAATTTGAAATACCCTTTAACATCTTTATCAAAGTATAGTGTAATATAAAAACATAAATCGATAACGATAACAATATAAAATACATAGAGAAGGTAACCATCTTTTCACGATACTTCTTCTTTCCATCAATAAAGAGGACTAACTAATTATTAAAGAATAATTACAATATGAGAATTGAATAAATGTATAGGGTTGATTATTTTGTGCTGGCTGTAAAAAACTTAAGTTTATATTATAATTATGAATCTTTGAACTCAAATAAAGAATAAAAAACTATTTAAAGTAAATAAAGAGTTGTGGCTATTTAAAATGTGATTTGTTAAATAAAGATCCATGACTATTTGGGACGTGATTTTATTATAATTATTGAATATTTCATTTAGTTCATATAAAATGCTTATAAACATTGATTTTATTAGTTCTATGGTTGCCTTCATCAAAAGTGCTTGTTGTTATATGATGGATGGTGATTAAACTTGAAAATTTGTGTTTGGAATTTGGATTTTGGAGAAGAGAAAAAAAACTCTTTGTAATTAGTGATGCATTTGTTTATTTCTTTTAAAAAATTTACTATACTTTACAATAATGTGATTAGTTATTTTAATGCAATATTTTAGTTTAAATCATATATTTATATACCAATATATAAAAATTGGTTAAAATTTAATATTGGAGACATGATCTAATTGCTAATAAAAATTCTAAAATACCTTTTGACAGCCTACATAATGTGATATAAAACATATAAGTCGATAATGATAACATTTTAAACTCTAAACTAAAGGTTTATATGGTCACAATATTTAACACCTTGTGAGCCTTTTAAATGATTGTACAATTGTCCAAACATTATTTTGTAATATTAACTTAACTTATTACTGATCTTATAAATTTAATTAATGTGATATATTTGTAAGTTTTTTGAGTTATCTTTAAGTTATCACTGAACTCGTACAAAATTTTAAAAAATAATTATATATAAAAAAATTATTCCACCACATGGTCTTTTAGAGCTTAAAAATGAAATGTCCATCCTCCTTTGAAGCTTTTCTATTAAAGTAATCAATTTGTCCTCTCTTCCTCTTAGTTCATAATCAACCTTTTTTTTTCTCACATTATGTTGTCTCTTCATTTTCACATCAATTAGCAATATCTCTACTTTAAATAATGTATTTATATACCAATATATAAAGATTAGTTAGTAATTTACCTTAGAAACATGATCTAATTGTTAATAAAAATTTTGAAATACCTTTTAATATCCTACTCAAAGTATAGTGTAATATAAAAATATAAGTCGATAACGATTACAATGTAAAATAAATAGAGAAGGTAACAACCTTTCCACGATACTTTTTTTTTGCATCAATCAAGAGGACTAACTACTTATTGAAGAACAATAGCAATGTGAGAAGAGAATAAATATGTAGGTTGATTATTTTGTGCGGGTTGTAAAAAATGCCAGTCTTATTTTATACTATCATTATGACATATTTGAACTCAAATAAAGAGTCATAAATTATTTAAAGTAAATAAGAAATTGTAGTTATTTAGAATGTTATTTCTTAAATAAAGAATCTGTGGCTATTTGGGACTTGATTGTATTATAGTTATTAGATATTTTACTTAATTTATATAAAATTCTTATGAAAATTGGTTTTATTAGTTCTATGGCTGCTATAATAATACAAAATGAATCGCTTTAAATAAAATTTACTTTTGAATTTAATCTTTGTGCAGATTGACTTAATGGCCATTTACTTTGAAAAATAAAAAATAATTTTGTTGAGATAATGTTAAAAATTATTATGAGTGCCAAATTCACAAAAAATAAATTCCTAATTAACCAATAAAATAATATTATAATAGTGGTAAGAATGGTCGAATCCACAAGGAATTGGAAACTAATTTTTTTCTTGCCCAACGAATAAAAAACAAATAAGGGAGAACGAGTTTGTAGAATCCAATATGCAAAATATAAAATAAATAATGAGTAGAATAATATTAAACAAACTCTTGAATGCAAATTAAAAACTAAAATAACTATAAGAAGAATTCTTAGTCAACGAAATAGTTTGTCTAGTAACATAATTGATCATAGACGCAAGGGTTCGTTTGACAAAATATATGGTAAATCAGTTATAATTTTCAGAAACATTTTGACAACCAATCCTTCCATATTCCTAAACCAACCAAGAAACTGTGACGCCCCTGCTCTCCACCAAAAGGATTACAGTCGTCAAATACTAAATATGCAAAGGAAATATAATTAACAAAATAATTGTAGATTCAAAATATAAATCATCTATCCCTTGACCATATTGTAACATTATTTACAATACATGAGGTTCGTATGATAGAGTCAAAACAAAATAGATACCCGTTCAGTTACAAAATATAATTTCTATCATGGGTGCTCATATAACTTCTTTATCCAGTTCAGGGGTGAGATCCTCCTGATCCATATCAGGATCCTCTTGAAATGGAAAGATAATATTTTAATGGGGTGAGCAATTTAATCATGCTCAATAAGTATAAGAGATAGGCTGCACCCTAGGCATGTGACATACAGTCCAACAATCAATAAAAGATGTAAAACTTTTCTTTCTCTTTTTATTAGAAAACTATAAAACGTAAAGGTATTCCATTTCCTATCTCATCTCTCATTGTTCCCCTTAGCTTCTTTCTATCTCTCAAAACCCCCCAAGTTTAGGTATTATCCCACCAAATTCTCTTAGACTCATTTTTCCTCAAGTCATCTTTTATCCCTCAAAATCACTACCAGAATTTCCCACAAGGTTCCTGTCAAATCGAGACATCCATAACCCCTCAGCAGGTACCCTCAATTCTCGAGTTGCCCCAACACAATCACCATATTTAAGTCATTAAAGTTTTAGAGTTTTATCTGATATTCAACAAATGTATCCGTTGTCCAATTGGTACCATTATGGGATCAAGATTCCCACTATCGCAAGGTGATGCACACACAAACAACACATACACATTAGTCACCGCAGTTCATTGCTAGGTGACCCAGAATAGAACACATATCCCAACCACCTCTGAAAGGGTTTCAATCCACCCAAGGATAGGGCTCACCACACCGCTAAATTCCAGCCATATCAATCTTAAACGAGTTATCTCTTAATTTTCACTTTTTTCAATCTTTGTGTTGTTTTCTTTTCTTCTTATTCTAGTTAAGATTGGTATTTTATTTTATTTTATTTCACATTTGAAGTTTCACTTATCACTCTTCCCTTGCCTTTTCTAACTGATTCCTTCTTAATTTTACTTTAGAAATTTTATTTAATTATTTGTGTTTATTTTTTTTTATTTTAGATGTATATATTTTTTTCAATTTAAGTTATGTATAATTAGTATTTTTTATTTTTAAATCTTATCCTTACTTTATTTTTGTTTATCTCTAACTTAATTACCTATTTTCCTATTTATAAACTTGAATGTAATTTTCCTCTATTTCTAATTTATTTTCCTCCTTTTTTTCATCTACTTAAATTTTCCTTCACATTTTATCTCATTTCCTTACGTTCTCAAATTTTTCAACCTAAAATGCATACTTAACATCACAATTTCATCATTCATACAAATGTACAAACAAAATCAAGCAAATGGAGTTAAAATCATTCAAGAAAAACTCAAACAAAACCATTTGGAACCTTTTTCGGAGATTTGAACTTTTTGAAAAGGTTCTGAGATGGGTTTTAAACCCAACTCACCAATCCCTCTTTACAAGCTTGTAAATTTGTATCTAATTAACAAAATTTGATAAAAACTGATGCTATGAAGGCTTCAGGTTACCTATTAATTATACTTATAATTTTAAAATCCTACGAAATGATTTGAGCTCCAAGAATATCCCCAAAGTTGAGAAAAAATTATAGGGAAAAATTCCTTCTCGGGTCAGTGATAAAATTGCAACTTGCATGCAATTTTTCATGCATGCATGGCTTGATTTTTGTTTAATTTGAACTTCAAACATGTTCTATTAGATGCAAGCTATCTTTAGAGCATTTTGTTCTATTAATGCTCACTAAAGTATCAGTTTGATCACGTATTGGGGTCGCAGTCACCGAAAAACCCTATAGGTTTTTACGATTTCCAACACCGATTGGCTGTGAAATGCTCTTCTCTCGATGGTAGGCCCTTCAATGGTAATCTCTGCCTCTCTTTCTCCCATTTTCCTCCATCCCTTGGCCAGGAATAGTGGACATTGGCCTCCCTTCTCTTCTTCTTTTCTTCTTTTTTTCTTATGTTCTTTTTTTCTTCCC
The DNA here is from genome assembly GCF_000150535.2 of Carica papaya. Next base: position 549,721 of record NW_019014587.1, read on the forward strand.
TTTCAGATTGGGCTAGGTTGGGTGGCCTAGATGGGTTTTTAAACCCACCACTCAATGAATCTGGACCACACAAACCTCGCACACGTGGCCGCATGTGGTCCCTTGGATGTACCTTCATTAATGGCAAAATCATAATTTTGCAATCTTATTCCCTCAACTACTAGATCACAATTCCCCTTTAGATTTGAACCATTCAATTGCTTGACAGTTTGATCACCTCAAAATGCATGCAGACCACCTGATCGCATCTCGCACGTGGACCGTTAGATCAAAATCATTTCCCTTGCAAGTCTGTAAACCGTTCAATTCGATTACAGCGATCTCACCGTTGGATTTGCCTAAAACACCCAAGACCGTCCAATCTGCTTACCATTGGTGTCTGCATGGATGACCACATGTGTGGGTCAAACGCAACACGACTTTCTTTGATTGGGCGGTTGCCACGTCACCAGCCCAGGTGGCCCATTTTCAAAAAATTATAAAATGGCCCAGAATTCAAGTTTTCTTTATATTTTGGTGCCTAAATCAATTTTTAAATTTACAAAGACCCCAAATAATTTTTTTTTAATTTAGTCCGTAATTTTATTTTTAGTATATTTAGGGGTAAATTTTAATTTTATTTTTTATACATGATTTAATTTATATAGAAACAAATTAATTAAATTTAAATATGTAAATTAACACTTAAAATTTACATGCGGTGTTACAAATTCTTCCCTCCTAAAAATAATTTGGTCCCCCAAATTACATAATTTAAAATAAGTGAGGATACATTTCTCGTATAGAATCTTCATTCTCCTAAGTAACTTCATTCTAGGAGTGGTGTTGCCAAAGTACTTTCACCATGGGAATGGTCCTGTTCCTGAGTACTTGGTCTTGCTTGTCAAGAATGACCACTGGTACCTCCCCAAAAGTTAGGTTCTCTTCAATTGGTAGTGCTTCATAGTGTAGTACATGAGATGGGTCAGGATGTTGCTTGCATAGCATAGATACATGGAATACATTATGGACCTTGGCTTGTTCTGGTGGAAGTGCTATCTAATGCACAGAAGTATCCATCTTGGCTAAGATCTCAAATGGTCCAATAAAGCGCGGACTCAATTTTCCTTTCTTTCAAAATCTCATGATGCCCTTCAATGGTGATATCCTCAGGAATACATGATCACCAACCTCAAATTCTAGATCTCTTCTACGATTATCTGTATAGCTCTTTTATCGACTCTGAGCAGTTTGGAGATTCTTTTAATTACGGCAACCATAGAATTTATTTCTTCAACTATCTCTGGTCTATATAGTTTTTTGATCTCCAACCGCTTTCAAATAAATTAGAGATCTATAGGGTCTGCCATAAAGAGCTTCATATAGAGCCAATCCAATACTAGACTGAAAGTTATTATTGTAAGCAAACTCGATTAGTGGAATGTGATTATCCCAATTCCCTCCTAAATAAAGAACACAAGCTCGAAGCATATCCTCCAAAGTCTGGATGGTTCTTTTTGGTTGTCCATCCATATGAGGGAAAGGCTGTATTGAAGGACAGTGTAGTGCCAAGAGCCTTTTGAAGACTTGTCCAACATTTAGAAGTAAACTGGGGATCTTTATCAAAAAATACAGAAACAGGAATTCCATGGAGTCTGATTAGCTCTTTAATATTCAAACTGGCAAGCTTCTCAAGTGAATATGTAGTCTTTATAAGCATAAAATGAGCTGCCTTGGTCAATCTATCCATAATGACCCATATTACATCATGACTTGATCTGGTTCTAGGTAGCCCTGTTACAAAGTGTATAGTGATGTGTTCCCATTTCCATTATGGAATAGGGATAGGCTAGTTTTAAGTAGCCCTATTACAAAGTCCATAGTGTCATGACCCATAAGAAATGACTCTGCCATGTTGCTTTAAAACACAACCCAAGCCTAATTGTGAAGCATTTATTTATATTGTATAACCTCTAGAACCAATAGGTAGAGCTAGTATTGGAGTAGTAACAAGTCGGTTCTTAAGCTCTTGGAAACTATTTTCATAGTCATCTATCCATTTAAATTTCACATTTTTTTTATAGTAAGGTGAGTAAAGGGAGCTCTAATCTTGGAAAATCCCTTGACGAATTTACTGTAATAACTTGTCAATATTGGAAAGCTTCAGATTTCTATAACAATCGTAGAATGCTTCCAATTCACTATTGTATCAATCCTGGCAGAGTCCAGTATGATCCCATCTTTAGAAACCACATGACCAAAGAAGAAGATTCTATCGAGCCAGAACTACATTTACTCAGTTTAGCATATAACCTTTATTCTCTAAGAGTCCCCAAAATACACCTCAGATATTCAGCATGTTAAACAACACTTTTAGAGTAGATCAGGATATCATCAATGAACACAATAACAAATTTGTCCAAATAATGTCGGAATACCAGATTCACTAGATCTAAAAACACTGCAGGAGTGTTTGTTAAGCCAAATGATAAAACCCAAAATTTATAGTGGCTATACCTAGTTTTGAAAGCAGTCTTGGGAATATCTTCTGCCTTGATCTTGATCTAATGACACCTAGACCTCAAATCAATCTTTGAGAATACTTTAGCACCTTGTAGTTGATCAAAGATGTCATCAATCTTTGGTATAGGATATCTATTCTTAACTGTGACTTGGTTGAGTCAATACACAGTCATTGGTTCCCATTATTTTTCTTTACAAATAGGACTAGTGCACACCAAGGAGAAATGCTAGGGCAAATAAAACCTTTCTCTAAGAGTTCTTGAAGCTGTTTCTATAACTCTGCTAATTCTGCTCTTCCCATTCTATGAGTAATAGAAATGGGCTGAGTGTTAGGCAAAAGATCAATAAAGAACTCTATCCCTCCATCTGGTGGTAGCTTTGGTAACTCTTCAAGATATACATCAGAAAATTCTTGTGCCACTAGTATTTCCTGTAATGGAATTTTTTTTTTGCTTTTTGCCTATCAATCAGTTCCAATAGTTAGTTGATAATAATTAAATTTGCAATTTAATTTTTGGAAACTAATTACATTTTAGCTTTGGAAGATAAGTTTAGGATATACATGACTTTCATTAGGCAAATAGAATACAACTTTTTTGTTATAACAATCTAAGTTGCATGGTAGGCTACTAGCCAATTCATTCATAGAATTACATCAAAGTCTGTCTCTAGAAGTATTATGTCTACTACTAATTCCTTTCTGGCTATTTCAATTATACAAGACTTATACATAATATGGGAAAATAAAACATTATTTCTAGTAGTAGAAACCTTTAAAGTTTTATATAATTGAATAGGTGTAACACCCAAACTTTGTGGAAAAATAGGTGATAAGAATGAGTGTGTGGATCCTGGATCAATTAATACATGTATAGGAGTTTTAGAGATGAGACATGTACCTTGGATGACCTTTGAATTTACTTCAACCTCAACATCTATCATTATGAGAGCATATGCTTTGCCCTAGGTGTCATGTGTAGGTTGTCTATAACGGTATGGACAATCACAAATCTTGTGTTTAGTACTCCCATAACCATAGCATGCATTATTGGCACAGTAGCAAGGCTGATCACCGTGTTTATTGCCACAATTAGGACATTTTGTAGTAGGTCTAAAATGAGGAACATACCTGATGGGTCGAGCTGCAACAACTCTAGGCCTCTTCACTAGAGGAGCATTAGACGGACCTACCCTCTTCTGGGAAACAAGAAACTTGAAACTGCCAGTGGAGGGTGTGGATCTCCTAATAAACCCCTCAATCACAACTACCTTCTCCATCACAGCTTAAAAATCTTTAAGCTGAAAGGCAACCACTCTATGAATGATCTCTAATCTCAAACCATCCTGAAAGTGGCAGGTTTTCCTACCCTCATCAGCCGTAACATCTAGTGCATATCTGCTAAGCTCCAAATATTTTTCTGCATACTCATCAACGATCATGTTTCCTTGAGTCAAATGGGAAAACTCACGTTCTTTTCGGTGCCTGACATGCTTTGAAAAATACATAGAATTGAAGGCTTCCAAGAAATTCTGCTAAATATGAGGACTAGGAAGGGATGCTTGCTTGAGTTCTCACCATCGTTCAATTTCACCCTCTAACATATACACTACTAGAACCACTTTCTACTCAGAAGTGACCCCAAGTACCTTGAATATTTTTTCAATAGATATGATCCACTGTTCAGCTGCAGTAGGATCACTACCTCCTTTGAAGTTTGTTGAACCATGTCTTTTAAACTTATAAATGTTGCTTGCACCAATCTCTAATGGCTCTAGATCTGGTCAAGAAACATCATGAGGAGGCAGTGGTGCATGAATAAGAGTAGGATTAAGTGCACCAATAAGATTAGGGATGGGTGCTGGTACAGGGGCAGGAGTAGGAACAAGCATAGGTGCAGTAGCAAGTGCAGGTACAAGAGGCAGTGGTGGTAATGCCCTTCTGTACCTATTTGCAATAATGGTTTCCATCATGTGAAGAAATTGGTTGAACTCTTCCCTAGTGGGACCATCGTGGGGAGGCTGTCCTAAAGGTCTCCCACATCTCATACTGCTATCCTACAACTAAAAAACACAAGTCTATCATTTTAATTTTAGCTAAAGAAATTATTCTTGAATATTTTATAAATCAAGCTTATCTATATTTAGACTCTAGAACCTCATGTTCAAGGCATAACCCTAGGGTCATTTTGCTTTGATACCACCTGTGATGCCCCTGCTCTCCCCCAAAAGGATTATAGTTGTTAAACATTAAATATGCAGCAGAAATATAATTAATAAAATATTTATAGATTCAAAATATCCATCATCTATCTCTTGACCACATTGTAACATTTTTTACAATACATGAGTTCATAGGATAGAGTTAAAACAAAATAGATACTTATTCAGTTACAGAATATAATTTTCATCACAGGTGCTCATACAAATTCTTCTTGATCGGGTTCAAGTTTAAGATCGTCCTGATCCATAACTAGATCCTCTTGATCTAGAAAGATGATAATTTAATGGGGTGAGCAATTTCAACGTGCTCAGTAAATATAAGAAATAGGCTACACCCTAGACATACGACACATAGTCAAACATTCAATCAAATATGTAAAACTTTTCTTTCTCAATCAAATATGTAAAACTATTAATCAAGGTAAGCATCACATGGCATCAAATTGATACTAGCTCCTAAATCACATAATGCTTTCTCAATTGAAAGATCACCTAAGTTACATGGAATACTAAACTTATCTGGATCCTTCAACTTTTGTGGCATCTTGTTTTATAAAATAGCTAAACATTATTCATTAAGCATCACCATGGTCACATCTTCCAACTTTCTATTATTTGAGAGAATCTCCTTTAGGAACTTTGTATAGCTAGGCATCTGTTTTAAACCTTCAACCAAAGGAATGTTAATATGCAATTGTTTAAAAATATCCAAAAACTTACCAAATTGCTTATTTTTTTGTTGTTGCTTCAATCTCCCTGAATATGCAATATTAGAGTGTTCTCTTCCTCGATTGGGTAGCTCCTTCTCTTGATTTCTTTTTTTTTTCTTCTTTGTTTGGGTTGCTCTCATCTAATTGTGTTATCTTCCTTGGTTCTAACTCTACTAACTATTTTCCACTCCTCAATGCTATAGCATTCACATGCTCTCTTGGGTTGGTCTCTATGTTGGTTGGCAAAGTTCCTTGAGCACACTCAAAAATCAACGTTGCCAAATGCCCAATTTGGTTCTCTAGACTCTTGATGGAGGCTTCATTACTTTGTAGCCTAGTGTCCGTTGCTGTCATGAATTTGGCGAGCATATCCTCTATGTTTGGCCTTCGTTCAATGGGGGGCAGAGCTAGTGGAGAAGCTTGTTTCTGATTATTTTGGTTGCCACGTGGAAAATTAGGGTGATTCCTCAATCCAGGATTATAAGTATTAGAATAAAGATTCCCTTGTTGAACTTTATAATTCTGAACTTGCACTGCTTGTGCTGTCACCCTATTCATGCTGTCTATCTTCTTAGTTAAGGCCTTAATTTATGCAGATAGAGTTGTATAGCTATCAACACTATGCAAGTCGCTCCCATTGGTAACTATTGTTTGCCAACTTCTTAATCAATTTGTAGGCAGCCTCAGGTGTCTTGTTGTTCAATGTTCCTCAAGCTGCTATATCAATCATTATCTTGATGTTGGTTGTGAGACCATTGTAGAATATTTGTACTTGATGCAGCATAGGTAGACTTGATTGAATGTTTAATAGAGTTTAATAGAGTTTTAATTTACAAGATATTTTTTTTAGTATATCTAATTTTAATAACTAAATAGAAGTGAGATTTAAGTAATTTATACACTGGGACAAGAAATTTTAATGAAATTCATGTTGAAAGGTTCAATATTTATAAAAATATATAATGAAGGATTTACTGGATGATTTTGTCTAACAGACGATATAGCATTTTAAATTGTTCTCAATTAATGTCTTTACTTAACTGTCTAAAAGTAATATTAATTTCTCTAATATGTGGTATAAGAGGTAGTAATACTCTTTTTAAGGTATTACTTGGATAAAACCAAAATGTATTGCATCAAGGTCCTGATTATATCAAATAGGGAAACTCATGAGTCTTTATGTAGTTCATCAGGACTACTTACCTAATTTAGGATAAACAATGCTAAGGTTCAAGGATAGTTGAGGATAAGGAAACTTTTGGCTTCTAGAGCTATTTTGAGATGCCTATAAGGTTACAAGATAGCTTTACCAAAAGCTTGTGTAGGGTTTTAAAATTGTTCCTGCATTCTAGACCTATCTTAAGAAAATTATAAGGTTTCGAGCATGTATTAGGTCTTAATAAAGCTCTAAAACTGCAGTGAACATCTAAATCTTAAGGTTTTAGTCTTTTCTTTTTTTTCCTTAATGTTATGTTGCACTAAGATGCAAATTTTTTGTCATAAAATTTAATCTTTTATAGATTTTGTTTTACTTAGTTATATGAAAAATTTTGTACCAAATACAAATTTTATACTGGATGAATATTTCTCTGAGTTTAGGTTATTACTTGAGGATGTTTAAGCCTTCATTTTGCATTTTGTTTCCTTTTTTAGTTGGATTCAAAAGTATAATAAGAATAATACATGGCTTAATGAGTAAGGACTTTTGAAAGATAGATAATATTCTGAAAGAGAATATTACCTCAAGAAGGATTTTTATTTTTTCCTTCATTATTGAGAATTCATGTTAGGTTGCATCCACTTCCTATGCAATATTTAAAATGCAGTATTTGATGGTTGATCAGGAGAGCTGATGCTTTAATAAATAATATGAGGTGATTGATGGCGACTGCAATGAGACGCAACTAATACAAAGATAGAAGCTTTGATGTCTTATAGTAGAGGAGATAAAATTTTCTTTAGGTTTAAGTACATAAAGATGAATAATTTTATTTTCAGCTTTTTATGTATTTCTTTTTGTCGATATAAAAGTTAAATAAATTTTTTTTTCCAAGTAAAGAAATGGATAGGTTGTGCATGAAATGGACAAGTTGCTTCCTTTATTTGTTGTATATTTAGTTAGCGACCTTTTGACTTTTAGTGACAAAATCTATTAGCTACTAAAATTGTGTCATTTATTGTCTAATTTTTAGTCGGATTTAAAAGTAACTTTCATTCCACATTTTGTTTCTCTTCTTTTTAATTGGATGTAAATATGTAATCAGATAGTATATAACATAGCCAGGGATGTAGTAAGGACTTCTAAAAGATATATAATTATTCATGAGTCTTAGTTTTTTGTTCACTTGCTTAAGTAGAATGGTTTTTATCCATGATTTTTTTAAAAAAGTAAAAAGTAAATGCCGTATTGGATGTTATTGTACTAACTTACATTGTTTGCTATCTTATATAGTACCAGAAAGAAATACGACTAAATTTGTGGTTCAGTCAAATAATAAAGTATGATTTAACTTAAATAAATAATTTAATCTCATACAAATGAGGGAATCAAGTAACGTATATTTACCATTTAAAATATAATATTTAATGACTGATAAGAAAAACTATACTTTAATGAATAACGAGAGGTGATGGGTGATGACTATAATGAGATACAACTAATAGAGAGAGAAGTTTTGGTGTCTTGCAAAAGAGGAGATTGAATTTTCTTTAGATTATAGAACACAAAGAAAAACTATTTTATTTCCAGTTTCTTTTATACTTCTTTTTGTCAATATAAATGTTAAATAATTTTCTTTTTCAAATAAAGAAATGGACAGGTTGTGCATGAAATTGATAAGCGGCTTCCTTTATTTGCCACAAATTTACGTTGCGGCATTTTTACTTTTTATGACAATATAAATTAACTGGTAAAATTTCATCGTTTATTGTCTAATTTTCAACAGCAATTAACTGTTCACAAAGTTGTCAATATAATGCCTTTTATCAGTTGAAGTAGTTTATTTGGAAAAAAACCATCTTTGTTTTTTATATAATATTAAAATGGATTAAATTAAACTCTTGTTTTTTATAAAAAAAATTACTTTTTTCATAAAAATGTTGGCAAGATTGATCAAAACTCGTAACTCAAAATTCAAAAATATCCAAGTTTATTAATGCATACAATATTGGTAACCTAAAAATTAATCACTAGAAATGACCTAGATTATTAGCAATCTATTATAAATACTAAACTCATTATAACTCTCCACTGCTTTTGTGAGCACTGCAGATTCGAAAAAAGAAAACAATATCCCTCTCGACAAAACCATATGACAAAACCATATTTCTCTTCTCCAATAGTTTCGAATAGGATGGATCAAAGCACACAGCTCCTCGACATGATCCATTTGATAGAACAAGAGATTTAATGCTTAACATCTTATCTATTTTTCTCTTATTTATTTATCGATCATGTATATATATCCATATTGTTGATTGATTTGCATTTGATTTTCTTTAAAGGGCATGGTCGATCTCTTTTTTGGAATAGTATATGAAATGAAAGGAGTACCTGGTTGCAGTCCTAATTATTTCTCTGATCTGCTCTCCACCTTCGTAGCTGAATTGAAAATCACGTTATCAGAAATGGCTAAAGCTTTGTATGTGTACATAACATATATCATGATATAGATCTAAGTAGTCATTAACCACGTTTGATTAGTTAATGGTTTTTAATTATTTAGTCTTCTTCTCTTAATTTGCAGGGACAAAGTATCTAATGTAGATTTTCCTAAGATTTGTAAACTTTGCTTCAAGATCAAAGAAGCCTCCTCAGGGTATATAATTAATACTAATCATCAAAGCTCAAAACTCTTTAATTTAGAGTATTTATGTTTGTTATTATTAATCTTATAATATGTATTTAATAATAAAAATTCTCAAGTAAAATTTTTGTTTGTAAAAATTCATACATTTTAATAGTTAGATGATATATCATGAGATTTATAATCTGATTTGAACTCATACTCTTATAGATAAGGATAAAAGTACATAGACATCCACCTAGTAGATAAATAGTTAATAATTTAATTAACCAAATATCTATTTATATTTGATTGGTATATGTGTATACTTAATTAATAAACTAATTAGTTTAATAGTTGAGACATTTCGTTTTCTACAAGAGGTCCTAAGTTCGAGTCAAATTATACTTTTGTTTGTTCTATCATTTGAAAGTTACTTGTATTGAAATGCAATTAGTGTATATTGCCTAATTAATCTCGACTGAAAGTATACTTTTGTGTGTATTCTTACTTGAAGATTATTTGAATTGCGTTATGATTGATGTATATAACTTAATCAATAGATTTACACAATTTTTATTTTAAAAAATATTAGCTGATTTTAATTGCAGTCTTAGTGCTTGTTGAATGGCATTAAAATGTGAGGAATTCATCAAAGCATCTGATGAAAAGAGCAAGGAAAGGTAAGCTTTCATCCATAATTGACGTCATAAATCAATTAACATATCTCTTTTTTGTGTTTTTTTCTAAATTTTTTTAATTTTTTTTTTTAAAAGGTGTGTAGTAGCATTGGATGCAATCAAAATTAATTCACATTGGTGAAGGAAAAAATAAAATCCTTCTTGAGGTAATATTTTATTTTATATATTTTGCAAAATTTTATTTTCATATATATATTTTTCTCTTATGGATTTTGTAAAAAATTTAAACTCAATTTAAATTTATAGACTTATACAGTATTTGTTTTACTTAATTGAAAATCTATTTTGCCAGCTACATAATTATAGCTATTAATAATTATAATGAATTATAAAAATATGGCAGTAGTTAAAACTTTTGTGTTTTATATAAGATTTACGAGTTTAAGTTTCACGAAGATGTAAGTTTACATTTTAATAAAAATTAAAACTATTTTTTAAAAATATTAAACATTGTAGATTTTGATTTTAAAATCTTTATTGTTATTATTATTATTTTTCACTAAATGGGGTATGTACGCTGATGCAGTTGGAAACAAACACTACCCCTCGTAAGTGCAAGCGCACTCGTTTAAATTAAGATGGAAACTCATGGGTCCTTGTGTGGTGCTTTAGGATTGCTTAGCTAATTTAGGATAAACAATGCTAAGGCTCAAGGGTAGTTGAGGATAAGGAAACTTTTGGCTTCTAGAGTTATTTTAAGATACCTATGAGGTTACAAGATAGCTTTGCCAAAAGGTTGTGTAGGGTTTTAAAATTGTTCTAGTGTTCTAGACATATCTTAAAATAATTATGAGGTGTCGAGCTGTATTAGGTCTTACTAAAGCTCTACAACTGCGGTGTTACATCTAAATCTAAAGGTTTTAGTCTTTTCTCTTTTTTTTAATGTTATGTCGCACTAAGATATAAATTTTTTGTCCTAAAATTTAATTTAGTATAGATTTTATTTTACTTAGTTATATGGCAAATTTTCTACCTAGTACAAATTTTATACTTGATGAATATTTCTTTGAGTTTAGGTTATTACTTGAGGATGTTTAAGCTTACATTCTGCATTTTGTTTCCTTTCTTTTGAGTTGGATTCAAAAGTATTATATGAATAATGCATAGCTTAGCTAGAGATGAGTAAGGACTTCTGAAAGATAGATAATTGTTCATGAACCTCAGTTTTTGCTTCACTTACTTGAGAATGATAGTTTTGGTCTCTTACTTGAGCATGATGTTTTTTATTGTTAATGAATAATGATTTTTCCTTAAAAAAAAATCATAGTTGATTCAGTGCCAAAAACAAATACTATTAAATTTATATTTCAATCAAATAATAAAGTAGAACTTAATTTGAATGAATTATTTAATTTTATGATAAATAAGTGAATTGAATGATGTATATTTATTGTTTAAAATATAGTATTTGATGACCAATTATGAGAATTAACTCTTCAATGAATAATTAGAGGCGATTGATAGTGACTACAATGAAATGTAACCAATAAAAAGATTTGCAACAGACAAAGATGAACTATTTTATTTTTAATTTTTTTTTGTACTCCTTTTTGTTGATACAAAAGTTAAACAACTTTTTTTTGGTACTCCTTTATAGTGTGCTTGTCCTCACTATAAGATATCTCCTTCGTTTGCACATCCACTTTACTTATCATTAGCCATGTGATTCAGAGAAAAGAAAAAGCAGAGAGAAAAAGAAAAGATAGTAGAAAAATAAGAGAAAATTTAGATATAGAATTAAAAATAATCAAATGAAATGAATAAATAAAACAAAGGGACAAGATGAGAAAAAAAGAGCAAGTGGAATTTTCATATAATTTCTTATTTATTTATAATGATCCACAATTATCCAAAACAAAACTAAATATGATATATACAATTACATTATTATTGGTTTTGTGGAGATATTGAAACCACACGACATTGTCTTCTCTTTTTCCAGATTTTTCTACTCTCAAACATTGCTTCGATACAAACCCACTTTTTATTTCATGTAAGGTATGCACTTTTTTTCTTTTATTTTCTCGATTTAGTTTTAGAGTATGTTCATTTTTAATATCACTTCATCTGGGTTTGGATTTAAGCTATGATATTTTTTTTCTTCTTTCGGAATCCTTGATTTATGAATGGTCCAATTAGTAGGACTTTTGTTAAGTTCTATCATGAATTGACTGGTTATTTGGATGCTTTTTGTTGTTTTTTACAAAAAATTTGCATCGCTGTCTCGTAATCATCAGCTTTTGGCTTTTGATGAGTTTTTCTCACCGTTTGAGTACTCCTATTATCTGACTTTTGGGTATTAGAAGATAATTCTTCTTTGGTTCCTAAAAATAAAGGGGAAGAATTGATGTATTACATATATTTGTAGCATCATTTCTGTGACATACCAAATGCTACTTGAGGCAATGGGTATCAGATACAGAAACAGGATTACGAGTGCATGATAAAATTTTATGCAGCGGAATAAATTAATACAAATCCCTTACAATATATATGAGTTCCATTTACATATATATAACTGAGGTTAGAAATGGCTACAAAATATAAAGTCAAAATACAAATGAGGGCCACTTCTTTCACTATGCTATTGGACTCATCAGAGTGCGAGAATGATCATGCACTCAAGTTTTCTGGATCCACAGGATCCTCATAAACCTCAATAGGTAGGTCACCAGGCAGTTCCTCAATTTCTTCCTCATCGGGGGGGAGGGGGAGGGGCATAGAAAGAGTGAGTTTCATATACTTAGTAAGGAAAGAAGTATTTAAATAATATCGCAAGGTTTTAAAAGTAAATTATTCTAACATAAATGCTTATCATTTGGCTACTTTGTAGACCTATCTTACATTATGAAAATAATTTATTTATTAGAGAAAACTGCACGTTGATAGAAGCAAAACAAACACACATCAGACCAAATAATAGAGAAAATCAAATAAATCATGAAATGCTCAGATTTTTGTGTCATGGTTTTTGATTTTGTTACAATTTTCATTTCTGAAGGCAGATAGAGATTTTTAACTACCCATGTGGAATGACCGAATCATATATAGATAACAACAATTTGCTCAGGCACATTTCCAGCTTGTCAAACCATGATACGATCTATGACTACAGCCGTACCGACCATAGTGATCCTATCATATATTCTATAGTCATGATAGTACTTAGCCAAAGGTGACCCCTAACAGATATTTGTGTCACCACTCTCATCGAAGGGTACGCCATCATCCATAGGGAGCAGTCCTCTTATGTCTTTCCAGACCAGATGAGGGAGGGAAAAACAGATACCCTAAATGGGGTTAGGGAAACAGATACCTCTCAGAGATAAAAAACCTAATGAGACACTTGATGCATTATACATGTCAATACAGATACATACTTCAAATAATTCATTCTTCATTCCACATTTTTTTTTCTTTTTTTTCTTTTTTTTTATTTTCTAGGTAACAACACTGACTTCAGATTATTATATGCAAATCATCAAGTGTTTATAAATCAAATAACATGCTTGAAATTAAGAATAGTTCAACTTATTAGACCTATGAACATAAAAACATGCAAAACAGGAAAAATCAAAATTATTATATTTAATAATTTTTTTATCTAAAAATATTTCTTAAGATGTTTAAAGAAATACTAAATTCCTTAACGAAACCTTGATAATTTCTTCTACACCATTCTTCTTTATTTTTCTCCTTCTCTCTCTAGATTATTCTCTCTCTAATTCTTGAAAAATAGAAGAATGGAAGTTTGTGGAAGAATGAGAAGGGAAGGCCCTATTTATAGAAATTAGGAACCATCAGATTCATGCCAAATGGTGAAATTCGGTGAAGAGAGAGAGGAAAAAGATGCTCGACATGAAAAACGAGGGACGAGAGTCTCCTTTGCTGGCGGCCCACTGCCTGAGGTGGCAATGGCCCGCCTAGTGCGCTGTAAGCTAACCTATTGGCGCACGACCCTCTTGCCGCGTACGTAGAAGCTAGCCTCCTCGTGTGCAGGCCTATTGCCTGTAGGCCCTAGGCGCATAGTTGCCTATTTGCGCAAGCCTGTTGCGCGGACGACATGCGAGGTGACGTACGGAGGGCTCGCCTGCGCGTGATAAGATGCGTGCAGGGTTTGACCCCGCACCGCGCATGTGGATGGGACATATGCGCTGTGCACACGTCCTGCCCCACTGTGCACATGCGCGCGTACAGTGCGCAGGCGCCCGCGCAGGTAGCTCCCTTCCCCGCAGGATTTTTCCATGGGATTTTTCCCGTTTTGTTGCTTTTCACAAATTTCATTTTTTTCTTTTTTTTGTACTAAATAAAATAAAATTAAATTAAATGTACTTAAATAAAAATAGAAGTAATTAAGATAAAATTAAATAAAATTAAATTAAATTCTACAAAATTCACGAATTACGATAGTAATTTGCAGAGTAAATTAAATGAGTTCAATGCGTCCTAAAGACGAGGATAAATATGGTTTTTCAAATTAATTAATCACAACGATGAACGGGGTGTTACAATTTCATTAGTCTTCCTTGAGTGTCAAAGTTTATTTTCTTTTTTATTGTTGAATTTTGGGCTTTTGGGCTGAATGTCTAATTTAGTTGAAAGTTTTCACTAAAATACTTGCAGTGAATCTAATGCCTTGATTTGTTCATTTTGCTTGTTTTTTGATTTAAAGTTAATCATTCTTGAAATCAAAGTGGAGGAAGATGTTTTTTCGATCGGGTCAGGAATCTCTTGGGTGCAGTTTGATCAAATAAGGGTTTGAGGTTTGAGAGGTTATAATTATTTGATTAGCATTATGTCTATGGGAGCTTCTGGGGCAGTTTTGCCCGTTTTATCTGGAACTATTCCCAGTCCTTTTAATTCTGATCCATGTTTTAGCAAATTGGATTCAAGATTTCATCCTAAATGAGTTGTAAATTTTTTGAAAAAAAGGGCACAGAGGTATAAACAATTTTTCATGTGTCCTACTATGCCACTAGGTTTCATGGGATCCCAACTAGTTAAGGGGTTAGGAAGTGGATTGCATAGGAATAAAACAACAAACAGGTTCCAGCTTCTAAGCTACAAATTACAACATGATGAAAAGTTTAGGGGAACAACTACCGACAGAAATGGAGCATGGTTTGTGGATAGTGCTAATGAACTAAATTAAATAATAGGGGATACAAACTAAGTGTTCTGGAATTTGGGGATGTTAAATAATTGAAACAGTAAAAGGAGAGTTTAACATCTAATTGTACAGCTGGACCAGTTACGACAAACTTTCAGAAGGCCATTATAGATTCTATTGAGGATGAAGCATAGGACCTATTGCGTGACTCTGTGGCTTATTACTGTGGGAGTCCTATTGGGAATCTTGCCGCCAATGATCCCACAAGTTCCAATATGTTAAATTATGATCAGGTCTTTATCCGTGACTTTATACCTTCTGGCATTGCCTTTCTTTTGAAGGGAGAATATGACATTATTCAAAATTTTATCTTTCATACCCTTTAGTTGCAGATAATGTGAAATTTTATTAGTAGGATCGCATTTGCTTTTTATTCTGGCAATTAATCATTTGCAAATAGCAGTTTGGACTAAAACACTTTTTTGCTTGTTTCTGTAAATTAAGAAGTGCAACATATACACGTGATATGCATCTTTCTTTTTGTTGTTCATATCTCAGCTGGGCTTTTCCAAGAAATCCCTCTACTGATTAGGCACTTTTTGATTATGAAAAAAATATCATATAAGAGAAATGTATTTTTTCAAATAAGCATCCATCTAATTTGTTCATAAGTAGTCCACATAGTTAAACCTCTATCAATGAGTTCACTTTCAAATCTGGCTATCAAGATAATTCCATAAATTCTTAGTAACTGGTTTTTATGTGTGGTTGAATGTACACAGGACAATATGTGCCTTTTCTATAATATTTTTACAAGATTATGATCATGTTAATGAATCTTCTTGATATGTAACTATATTGTGAATAAAATTGACTACTTGTTTCATAGTTGTGAGAATGTGACTATTGGCACCTAAAAAACCCATGCAGTGATGTAATTTAGAAAATACTTTGAGTACTAGGTAAATCTGTGCATGAGCGATCCCTAGTGGGGCCATGACCATCCGATAAATTATATCCTAGTCTCTTGCTCACCTCAAACATAATTGATATGTATTTTGTTTTTGACTTTCTTTACAGAGCTGCGACAAATGATGGACTGTTAGAGCCCTTATCAGGGTTGATGCCAACTAGTTTCATGGTGCAAACTGTTCCCTTGGATTGTGATGATTCTGCTATAGAAGAAGCATTGGATCCTTACTTTGGAGAGGTAGCAATTAGCATTGTTGCACCAGTCTATTCTGGTATGCGGCAAACTTTATATCATGCCAGAAGTTGTTCAGAAGATGACATATGAATTGTGTTTATTTATCATGACGAGTTTTTACTTTTTTTTCCTTTTTCATAATTCCTTTTACCTCTACTTCTTTTGTAGGTTTATGGTGGATTGCGTGCATATGGAAAGTGCTCTGTTGATCTATCTATTCAAGAGAGAGTTGACGTGCAAACTGGAATTAAAATGATATTGAAGCTTTGTCTTGCTTATGGTTTTAACATGTTTGCTACATTATTGGTGACTGATGGTTTTTGCACGATTGGAATTCATGGTCATCCTCTCAAAATCGAGGTGATTAGTTCTCCTGGTATTGAAGTAGTATTTTTTTAATTTAGAATATAGAATTAGTATGTGGAATGAGGAATCATCAAGGCATATTCATTTTTTTGTTCTTACAGTTGTTTGAATAGCCATATGTGCCTGTCAATTGTTTATTTCAAGCAAGGGAAAAATTGTCTTTATGGTTCATTTGAAATGCTAATGGACATTTGGTATTCAGTTTTTGATTTTTTGGAGCTTGTGACTTTTATAGCAAAAGAGTGGGGGTACAAAATAATTTAGCACATGATGTAATAAGAGCTTGTTCCAGCAACTGTGCTGGAAGTGAAATTATAAAACTAAATCATTTTGGGAAATAACAGTGGAAGTTTAAAAATAAAGCTAGGATTAAGTACTTGACAAGCTTGAGTTAAACTGATATCATATCTTGGTGCTTCTCAAGTGAGTTTCTGGCAGGTGTAATAAGTATATGATTCCAGTCTGGTCGATTCAGAAAATGTTCAACTATTGGAATTGTTACTCATTGTATTTTTGGTTATTTTCGAATGATGCAACTCCCCAGAATGGTGGAGATTGTATAGTTTATAGCATATATTTTTGAGATAGTTCATAGCTTACATATTTGACACCATGGAGATCTGGTTTCTTCATTAAGTATGTTTGTAACATATTGGTGGAAACAGCAGATTATGATCTGACTCACTAGCCTATATGAATCGGCCATTATTTAAATTTATAAGTTGGTAACAGAGAGATCTTATTTGTTTACCTTCTTTTCTTATGGTATCTCCAGTTAATCCCTTTTTTTTCCTTGTAGGCACTATTTTATTCTGCCTTACTTTGTGCACATGAAATACTTACTCTAGAAGATGGATCAGCTGATCCTATCTTGGCACTGAATAATCGCCTACTTGCTCTTTCATTCCACATCAGTAAGTATTATTGGATTGATTTGCGAAAACTGAATGAGATTTATCATTAAAAGACTGAGGAGTACTCATATGATGCAATTAATAAGTTCAATATTTACCCATATAAAATTTCTCATTGGTTGGTGGAATGGATGCCCAATAAAGGAGGTTATCTAATTGGAAACTTACAGCTAGCACATATGGATTTCTGATTTTTTTCTCTAGGAAACATGCGGTTTGTTGTAAGCAGTCTGGCAACAGCTAACCAGTCACATGCCATGCTGGATCTTATTGAAGCGAAACGGGCAGATTTGGTAGCAGACATGCATTCAAGATATGTTATCCCACTCTTGAAGGTCAAGAGTGGCAAATAATCACTGGTAGTGATCCTAAGAACATGCAAGATATATGCTCTTGTATTATTTATTTATGATTTATTTCTTCATTATCGTCAGCCTTTCTCATTACATTTCCTTCTGATGTAGGCCTTGGTCTTACCACAATGGTGGTTCTTGGCCAACTTTGCTATGGCAGGTTAGTTTGTTATGCTTAAATATTCTCTCTGCAGCTAATGTTTTATTCATTGTCCCAAAGAACCCTTTGTAGCAGTTATATTTAGGGATAAGTTTCCTGAGTTGTCATGCTTGAATCCATATTGGATATGGCACCTTGTTGATGTTTTATAAAATAAAGCAATAATGAAGGAATGTTGGCAGTTTTGGAGAAGAGAGCTTTGTTGAACTCAGACTTGCTGCAAATTTACTACAACAGCAAAGAAAAATATAATAGACAAGAAATGAAAGCAGTAGGAAAATAAAAATATTAATCAAAACATTTAATGGGTATGAACTGTTGCTGGAATTTTAAGTGCAATGGGATGATATATTCAGCAACTAGAAATGTCTTTTAAATAGGCTTTACAACTCAACTAAAAACAAAAAAAATAGTAGAATAATTTGCCACTCAAATTCTATCACTACTGACAAAACATCAGAAATTTTAGGAGATAAATCAAAAATTCAGTCAAATATCCAGCTGTCAATATTGAATTAGTCTTCAATACTCCCCATTGATTCAAAGTTGCAAAAACCAAGCAGATTTCTCAAGTAGACATGCTTGTCGTAGGAGAGATTTTGAAAAAATATCAGCTACCTACTCATTGGTATTGCAATATTGTAATTTAATTGACCCATCTACCACAAGATGACGGATGAAGTGAACTTGAATATCAACATGCTTTATTCTCCCATGATAGACTGGATTCTTGGACATAACAATTATTGTTTTGTTGTCATAATAAATAGTAGTTTCTTCATTTTTCTCTTGACTGAGATCTACCAAAATTCTTCTGAACCATACTGCTTGATAAGCTTATGTCACTGCAGCTGCATATTCTGCTTCTGATGAAGACAGAGCTGTTGTAGCTTGTTTTTTTGAGCTCCAGGCAATAGCTACTAATCCGAGATTGAATATGTAACCTGAACTGCTCTTTCTATCCTCCAAGCAACCAGCCCAATCACTTTCACTTAACCCAGCCAGTCTGAAATATGATATTTTCTCATACCACAACCCATAATCAAGTGTTCCAGCCATATAACGCAATACTCGTTTGGTTGCCCCTAGATGATGCATTGAAGGGTTGTGCATAAACCTGGAAATTAGTCCAATTGAATACAGTATGATATTTGATGTAATTATTTTATGGTCTCATATGCATGAATCATGGTTTCTTTTATTATGGTTGGTATTACGGTGAACCCGATACTGTGTTGTCTTATTTGGTGTCAATCACTGGTTTACATGTTTGTGTATGATTGGATGATTGAGACCAAGGAAAAGGGCAAAAAGGTTATGTGAATTGATGAGTGGATAATGTGGACAGTCTGACTAGATATCCTGGGAGATGGTGGACGGACCGGGTCTGTAGGGAACCCTACCGGGAATGTGGTCTCTCATACCGGACGGGGTATGGAGACCTTATGTGTTTTGGCACCCATACCGGACGGGGTATGGGGACGGCTGTTTCACCCTCATACCGGACAGGGTATCGAGGTTTATGGTCTTGGCACCCATACCGGATGGGGTATGGGGACGGCCCTGGAATCAGGTTATTAATGTTAATGGTTCACGTGTAGCGGTGACCCCCTATGGATCCCCATGGATACTAGTAGGCTGGTAACAGAGGAAATTTATTGTTTGATTATTGAAGTGCAAAAGTAGGACATGTGTCCTGTTACAAAGTGTATATGATTTTATGATGATTATCATGTTATTATTTTCATAGGTTATTTTTATGAATCTCATCGAGGTAAGTGGACAGTAAAGGTTTTTATGTTAATAAATGAGTTTGTTATAAATTATGCTCCATTAGTTGTTTTTGTTTTCTACCAACCTTTACTCCTATGGCAGTGAGATAGTGTGATGTCTTTACTGGGTTAGTGTAGCTCATTCCTTACTTAACCATTTCAGATCAGGAAGACGTGGTTCCCGAGCCTGTTCCGTAGGAAGACGGCGAGTTAAACGCCTAAGGATTTTATAGCTCTATTTATAGTTTTTATTTCGAGTATCTCTTTTAATTAGCTTATTCTTTCATGTTTTGAGTATGTTTTTGGTTATTGTGTAAGGGATGTTAATCAAAATTTTTATTACGCTTCCGCATTTGAGATTTTTAATACATACATCTTCATTTAAAATTTCGGGGCCATTACAGTGTTACTAGGAAGCAAGACATTTATTCTTTAATTTACATCATATATGTTTTTTTTATATATATCAAATTTTAATATCTAAAGAGAAGTGAGATTTAATTAATCTATACATTGGAGCAAGAAATTTTAATGAAATTCATGTTGAAAGGTTCAATATTTATAAAAATATATAATTAAGGATTTATTGGACCATTTTGTCTAACAAATGATATAACATTTTCAATTGTTCTTAATTAATGTCTTTACTTAACTGTCTAAAAGTAATATTAATTTCTATAATATGTTGTATAAGAGGTAGTAATACTCTTTTAAGGTATTACTTGGATAAAACCGAAATTTATTGCATCAAGGTCCTGATAATATCAAGCAGGACAACTCATTGGTCCTTATGTAGTGCTTCATTACTGCTTATAGAATTTGGGATAAACAATGTTAAGGTTCAAGGGTAGTTAAGGATAAGGAAACTTTTGGCTTCTAGAGCTATTTTAAGATACCTATAAGGTTACAAGATAAATTTTCCAAAAGGTTGTGTAGGGTTTTAAAATTGTTCTTGTGTTCTAGACCTATCTTAAGATAACTATGAGATTTTGAGCATGTATTATGTCTTAATAAAGCTCTAAAACTACAGTGTTACATCTAAATCTTAAGGTTTTAGTCTTTTTTTTTTCTTAATGTTATGTTGTACTAAGATACAAATTTTTTGTCCTAAAATTTAATTTAGTTTAGATTTTGTTTTACTTAGTTATATGGTAAATTTTGTACGAAGTATAAATTTTATACTTCATGAATATTTCTCTGAGTTTAGGTTTATACTTGAGGATGTTTAAGCTTTCATTTTGCATTTTGTTTCCTTTCTTAGTTGGATTCAAAAGTATAATAAGAATAATACATAGCTTAGCTGGATATGAGTAAGGACTTCTAAAAGATAGATAATTGTTCATGAACCTCCTCAGTTTTTGCTTCACCTACTTGAGCATGATGGTTTCGGTCATTTACTTGAGCATGATGATTTTTATTGTTAATGAATAATGATTTTATCTTAAAAGAATAATGTTATATTAGGTGCTATTGTATAAGTTGATTCAGTATTAAAAATAGATACTATTAAATTTATAATTCTATCAAATAATAAAATAGAACCTAATTTGAATGAATTATTTAATATTATAATAAATAAGTGAATCGAATGATGTATATTTATTATTTAAAATATAGTATTTAACGACCAATTATGAGAATTAACACTTCAGAGAATAATGAGAGGCAATTGATGGTGACTACAATGAAATGCAACCAACACAAAAATAAAAGCTTTGGTATCTTGCAACAAAGTAGATCACATTTTCTTTAGGTTTTAAGACAAAGATGAACTATTTTATTTTTATTTTTATTTTTTGGTACTCCTTTTCGTTGATATAAAAGTTAAACAACTTTTTTTTTTTCAAGTAAAGAAATAGATAGGGTGGATACGAAATAGACACATGAATTCCTCTATTTGTCATATATTACCTAGCAACATTTCAACTTTTGTGATAGTCTAAATCAACAGCTAAAAATTATATTGTCTATTGTCTAATTTTTAACTATAATAGGGCCATTTTTAAAGGAACCAGGTACAGATTTTATACTTGATGAATATTTTTCTAAAGTTTGGGTTGTTACTTGAGGATGTTTAAGCTTTCATTTTGTATTTTGTTTCTTTCCTTCTTAGTTAGATTTAAAAGTTTAATCGAATAGTACATAACTTAGCTAAAGATGTAGTAAGGACTATTGAAAGATATATATTTATTTATAAGCCTAACTTTTTTGTTGACTTACTTGAGCAAAATGGTTTTTATTAGTAATGGAGGATGATTTTTTCTTTAAAAAAAGTAAATGTTGTAATGGATGTTATTGTATTGACTTACATTGTATAAACTAATACGGTACTAGAAAGAAATACGACTAATTTTGTAGGTCAATTAAATAATAAAGTAGAACTTAACTTGAATGAATTATTTAATCTCATACAAATGAATAAATAAAATGACGTATATTTACTGTTTAAAACATAATATTTGATGATTGATCAAGGGAATTGATGCTTTAATAAATAATGAGAGGTGATTAATGGCGATTGCAGTGAGATGCAACTAATTCATAGATAGAAGCTTTAATGTCTTATAATAGAGGAGATTAAATTTTCTTTTGGTTTGAGTACATAAAGATGAACTATTTTATTTCCAGCTTTTTATGTATTTCTTTTTGCTGATATAAAAGTTAAATAAATTTTTTTTTTCCAATTAAAGAAATGGATAGGTTGTGCATGAAATGGACAAGTTTCTTCCTTTATTTGCTGTATGTTGAGTTAGTGGCATTTTGACTTTTAGTGAGAAATCTATCAGCTGCTAAAATTGTGTTGTCTATTGTCTAATTTTTAGTTGCATTTAAAAGTAACTTTCATTCCACATTTTGTTTCTCTTATTCTTAATTGGATGTAAACGTGTAATTAGATAGTATATAACATAGCCAAAGATATAGTAAGGACTTCTAAAAGATATATAGTTGTTCACGAGTCTTAGTTTTTTGTTCACTTGCTTAAGCAAAATAGTTTTTATCCATGTGTTTTTTAAAAAGGAAAAAGTAAATGTTGCATTGGATGTTATTGTGCTGACTTTCATTATTTGCTGACTTACATAGTACTAGAGAAATACGACTAAATTTATAGTTCAGTCAAATAATAAATTATGGTTTAACTTCAATAAATAATTTAATCTCATACAAATGAGTGAATCAAGTAATGTATATTTACTGTTTAAAATATAATATTTAATGACTGATCAAGAAAACTGATACTTCAATGAATAACGAGAGATGATGGGTGATGACTGCAATGAGATGCAACTAACAAAGAGAGAGAAGTTTTAATGTCTTGCAATAGAGGAGATTGAATTTTTTTTAGATTTTAGAACATAAAAATAAACTATTTTATTTCGGTTTCTTTTGTACTTCTTTTTGTCAATATAAAAGTTAAATTATTTTTTTTCAAATAAAGAAATGGACAGGTTGTGCATGAAATAGATACGTGGCTTTCTTTATTTGCCGCAAATTTATGTTGCAACATTTTGACTTTTTATGACAATATAAATTCCCTGGTAAAATTCTATTGTCTATTATCTAATTTTTAGCAGCAATTAATTGTTCTCAAAGGTGCCAATATAATGTCTTTTATCAGTTGAAGTAATTTATTTGGAGAAAATCCATCTTTATTGTTTATACAATATTAAAATCGATTAAATTAAACTCTTGTTTTCTTTTAAAAAAAATATAAAACTATTGGCAAAATTAATCAAAATTTAGAACACAAAATTCAAAAATATGCAAGTTCATTAATGCATACAATATTGATAATGTAAATATTTAATCACTAGAAATGACCTTGATTATTGGCAATCTGTTATAAAAACTAAACTCATTATAACTCTCCACCCCTTTTGGTGAGCATTGCTCATTCGAAAAGAGAAACAATCTCCCTCCTCTCGGCAAAACAATTTTTCTCTTCTCCAATCGTTTCGGATAAGATGGATCGAAGCACACAGCTCCTCAACATGATCAACTCGATAGAATAAGAGGTTTAATGCTTAACATCTTATCTATTTTTCTCTTATAATTTTACCGATCATGTATAAATATCGATATTGTTGAATGATTTGCATTTGAACCGCCAAGCTATGTTCGTTGTCGGTGTAAAATTGTGTGATCAGCAGAGTTATTTTTTGTTTTTTACTAGGTTTACTCATAATCACCATTTTATTCTTTGAGCCAATCGGTCCACTAAGGAGTAAGCTCTCCCTACTAAAGCAGCTGCATTCCCAGGGCTCAAATTGGAGACCTTTGGTTAAGCTAGCATGGTGTCGAACCGCTAAGCTACACCCCTTGGTGGTGTAAAATTGAGTGATCAGCGGAGTATTTTATTATTATTACTATTTTTATTGCATACATATGTAATTTTATACCAAAATATGTTTCTTTTGTAAGGAATTATTCAATTTAGACAAAAGAACGAATTTCACGACTCAAAGGATGTAGAAGATCCTAAACTATTAAAACTTGAATGAACTAAATAAGGTCAAATACTTCCATTGCTAAATTGTTTCCACAAACAATCTTATCCCATTATATATAGATTTAATGTCGTAATTATCATCATAGGTAGTCATGACACAACAGGACATATCAAGATCAAACCATAGAACTTTATTAAGATTTAATTAAGATTTAGAGAATAACAACAAATATATAATTAGAATACCACTCCCCCACACTTAATTTCGACTATGTCCCCATAGTTCGTAAAGCAAAAAAATAAAAGGCAATGACAACAAAAGAAACGAAACTTCCCTGAAATTTTGATGGAGTAGCATCCACTGCAGCCTCAGTGAAGTTTGCAAAAAAAAAAAAGGACCTAAAAACATACTGACAACACTAAAGGCGAACTAAGCAAGCAAGTTAGTGGTAAAGGAGAGAAGGGAACTAAAAGATATAATAGGTAAAGATAAACTGAAAAAATAAAAACATAAAGAAAATGAAAATAAAAAATAAAATAAAATAAAATAAAAACAAAAGTGAGACTAACTGTCTGATGGTGGGTAGGGTGGGAGCTGGAATCCTATATGCTGAAAGAACGCCATCATATAATGCTCAGTTCACCTTCGGCGTTCTTCAATTCTTTCTTGCCCCCTATTTAGCTGCTCTAATCTCTCCTCCAAGATAAAACTTGAATTAGGGCATGCTCCTACATTAGCCTGGAGAGAGCTAGGACCACCCCTATCCATGGGTCCCGACCACCTTGATTTTAACTTGTCTGGTGGTTTTTTAGTTGATGACTTATCTTTATCTTCACTAGAGTTACTAATCTCCTCAAATATGAAGTTCTTTTGTGTATTAAACTGAGGTCTCACTTCTATCAAATCTATTTGCTCTTGACTCTTTCATTCTTCATGTTACTCTTTTCTCCATTCATGATACCTTGTTTTAATGCATTTTTAAGTTAATTTTCTTGAGAAACACCTTGCACGACAGAATTAAGTGTATCCATTATGAAACAAGTATCATCTGAAGTATGTGCATATTTCATGGATTCAGACATATAAAAAATAATTTCCACATCAAATACTCTAAGAGTCAATTTACCATAATAAACATCAATTAAAGCTTTAATAGTTGCTAGAAATGATCTTCCTAGTATCATTGGTATCTTAAAGTCCTCTTCCACATCTAAGATCACAAAGTCTACTGGAAATATAAACTTATCAACCTTAACAAGCACATTTTCTATTATTTCAACTGGAATTTTAATAGATGTATCGGCTAATTATAAAGTAATCGCAGTAGGCTTAAGTTCTTTCAATCCTACCTTCTTGTAAGCATCATATGGCATCAAATTGATACTAGCTCCTAAATCACATAATGCTTTCTCAATTGAAAGATCACTTAAGTTACATGGAATAGTAAACTTACCTGGATCCTTCAACTTTTGTGGCATCTTGTTTTATAAAATAGCTAAACATTCTTCATTAAGCATCACCATGGCCACGTCTTCCAACTTTCTATTATTTGAGAGAATCTTCTTTAGGAACTTTGTATAGCTAGGCATCTGTTTTAAACCTTCAACCAAAGGAATGTTAATATGCAGTTGTTTAAAAATATCCAAAAACTTACCAAATTGCTCATTTTTTTACTGTTGCTTCAATCTCCCTAGGTATGCAATGTTAGAGTGTTCTCTTCCTTGATTGGGTAGCTCCTTCTCCTGATTTCTTTTTATTTTTTTTCTTCTTCTTTATTTGGGTTTCTCTCATCTACTTGTGTTATCTTCCTTGGTTCTAACTTTACTAACTATTTTCCACTCCTCAATGCTATAGCATTCACATACTCTCTTGGGTTGGTCTCTGTGTTGCTTGGCAAAGTTCCTTGAGCACACTCAAAAATCAACTTTACCAAATGCCCAATTTGGTTCTCTAGACTCTTGATGGAGGCTTCATTACTTTGTAGCCTAGTGTTCGTTGCTATCATGAATTTGGCGAGCATATCCTCTATGTATGGCCTTCATTCAATGGGGGCAGAGCTAGCGGGGAAGCTTTTGTTTGATTATTTTGGTTATCCCATGGAAAATTAGGGTGATTCCTCCATCCAGGATTATAAGTATTAGAATAAGGATTCCCTTGTTGAACTTCATAATTCTGAACTTGCACTGCTTGTGCTGTCACCTATTCATGCTGTCTATCTTCTTAGTTAAGGCCTCAATTTGTGCAGATAGAGCTGTATAGTTGTCAACACTATGCAAGCCGTAATTATTTCTTGATGAAGATCTCTCCTTCTCCCATTGGTAACTATTGTTTGCCATCTTCTCAATCAACTTGTAGGCAACCTCAGGTGTCTTATTGTTCAGTGTTCCTCAAGCTGCTATGTCAATCATTATCTTGATATTGGTTGTGAGACCATTGTAGAATGTCTGTACTTGCAGCAGCATAGGTAGACCATGGTGAGGAACTCTCCTTAGCAAATCCCTATAGCGATCCCAAGACTCATACAAAAATTCTCCATCTATTTATGCGAAAGTGGTGATTTCATTCCTCAACCTACCTGTCTTTGAAGGTAGAAAGTACTTGGCTCAAAAAGGTAGAGCCATATCCTCCTAAGTAGTGATGGAACCAGCTGGTAACGAATTCAACCAAGCCTTAGATCTATCCTTCAATGAGAAAAGGAAAAGTCTCAATCTAATTGCATCATTACTCATTCCATTATGCTTGAAAGTATCACAGATTTCCAGAAAATTGGCAATGTCCTCATTTGGATCTTCAGCTGGGAACCCAAAAAATTGTACACTTTACTGAATCATCTAGATGATGGCTGGCTTAATCTCAAAGTTGTTAGCTGCTACAGCTGACCATGTGACACTTGGTTCAATTCCAGTAAGAGATAGAATAGCATAATCCATCATTGTGCACTCTCTTCACCCTTCTGGTTCATCAACCATTGTTGTTGTTCCTCTTCTCAACAAATTTCTGACACGAGATGGGAGAAGTCTACTTTTTGCTTGTGCTCTCAGTCTGTGGCGAGTCCTCTCGATTTATGTATGAAAAATCAATGGTTCTTTGTTTCTTCTTGTCATGCACTACAGAACCCCTTGTAAATAACTAGCAAAACAAAAAAAATAAGGTAAAAGTACCAAATTAATAAAAATTAGTCAACTTTAATATTGCTAGTATTAGTCCCCAGCAACAGAGCCAAAACTTTGTTGTTATGTGAACTCACCTAGCAAGTGCACTAGTTCGAACACATACTATAGCAATAAGGACTATTATAACAATTATTAGAATCACAACTAATTGATATTATTTGGCCAATGGCTAAGAGAATGAGTATAAACTAAAACTTAACAACAACAAAAAAAAACAATGAACTAAGATTAATTAGCAATCAAGATATAATAACGGTCAAGATCTTAGAATCCACCCTAAGTTCAACTATGAATTTCCTAAATTCAATCTACAACTAGAACTTCCCCCAATTTCGTTCAATCATGTAGTAATCTCTTCTCAATTAACAATCAAGATATAATAATAGTCAAGATCTTAGAATCCACCCTAAGTTCAACTATGAATTTCCTTAATTCAATCTGCAACTAGAACTTTTTTCCAATTTCATTCAATCATGTAGTAATCTCTTTCTAAAGATCAATTACCTTCCCTACTTCATTATAACACACATATCTCTATGGATTAGTATGAATAAGTGCATTAACATTCAATCATCAAATATATAGATCATACCTAATATCTCTACATTTAATTTATTGTGCTAACTTTCTATTCTAATAAACAATCAATCTCTCAATCCAATCATTCATCATAAATCAATAAATAGGTGATCAATTTATTTATGCATTAAGCCACAAGATAACACATAGGGATTGGGGAAAAAACTTTTCATAGATTGAAAAAGAAAATCACAAAGTATCCCTTAGGGTTTCATCAAAGATCCCAACAGAAGAGTTTAGTTACACATCCTAATGAAAATTATATGAATGAAATCTAAAAGAAACGTGAAAAGAATGACCGACAAAAATAAGTTCTTGATGTCTGCAGCTGTCTTCCCTCCTCTCCTCCTCTAGTCTCCCCTTTTCTTTTTTAGATCCTCTCTTTTTTATATCGTTCAAAACCTAATTTTCTAATCTGGCACGTCCCACGACAATGTCGAATTTACATACAGCTGTGTCTTCCTCAAAATTATGTCAATTTTTAGCTTTTAAACATGACATGACCGTGTCTCCTAGGCGCACAGCTGTGTCTCTTTTGTGGAACAAAATAGAAATGTTGCCTTCTTAACACATGGCTGTGTTAACCCAGTATAGGGCACACGGTCGTGTCTTTCAGGAACATGGCCATGTCTCACTCCTCCTAAGAAATAAAAATGTTGGCTCCATAACACATAGTTGTGTGCTATGGCCATCTCTCCCACATCTTCATGTTTCAACCCTTTTTTGTCCAAATCTTGTTCCAACCCATTCTAATTTGCTTTCAAGTTCTAAAATCATTCTTGAAAAGTGCTAGAGACAATCCAACAGCATATCTGGCAAAAATCGATCAAAATTAACTCAAATAAAATAGAAAAATATCTATAAAATTCAATTATATCAATTATCTTTCCACTCAAAGAGTTATAGAGCCTATATGCTTTATATTGAGAGAAATAACCAACAAAGATTCATTTCACAGATTTTTCATCAAGTTTGCTGTGATTCTGTGAATCTATCAAGGAATAGGCCATACAACCAAAGATTTTTAAGTGGCTTACCTAAGGTCTCCTACCACTCAAAGCTTCATATGGTGTTTGGTTGAGAACAGCCCTTGTAGGAGATAAATTCAATAGATAGATAGCAACAACAACATTTTCAGCCCCTTATCTTTTCGCAACCTTTTTGCCATTTCAACAACTGTTAAGTTTTTACGTTCATCCACTTTGTTTTGTTATAGTGTATGTGGTGTTGTCAATTCTCTGTGCAAACCTTGTTCTTCACAAAATTGATTAAATTCGTTCGATAGAAACTCCCCTCCTCTATCAGTATGCAATGCCTTTATGCTTCTTCCACTTTACTTCTCAAGGAGTGCCTTGAACTCCTTAAAGATCTCAAACGTTTCAGAGTTGAATTGGAGGAAGTAGACTTAACTCATACAGTTGTAATAATCTATAAACAACAAAAAATATTGACTTCCACTAAAAGATTGTGCTTTCATAGGGCCACACAAATCAGTATGTACAAGTTCAACAAACTCATATGTGCTTCTAGACTTTCCTATAGCAAATGGTTTTTTACATTGTTTCCCATAAATGCACCATTCGTAAAAATTTAAGGACTCAATTTTAGGTAGCCCGAACACCATTTCCTTTTATCTCAATAATTGTAGACCTTTTACATTCAAATGTCCATATCGTAGATGCCACAATTTTGACTCTTTATTTTCTTTGACAATAAGAGCATGGTTTTTAACACTAAAAACCTCAAGTTGGAAAAGCTTATTAAGTTCCATTTAAACATCAACAATAATTCGATCAAATGTTTTATCTCTAATCACACAAGAAACATCATCAAACATTATAGAATACCCACTAGCCATAAGCTGCCCAATGCTCAATAGATTTTGTGATAAAGTAGGAATAAAATAGACATTGTGAAGGAGTTTTGTGTTACCATGACCATTGTTTAATGCCACCATGCCTTTGCCATCATCACCAAGTCTTACTTTCACCTTACATGACCCATCCAGCTCATTGAATAAAGATTTGATCCCGGTCATATGGTTGAAGCAACCACTATCCAAAAATCATATGCCACTTGAAGCTTTAGTACCATCTTGATAGGCCATAAATAGCTTAATCTCCTCCTCATCTTCAACATAATTTGCTTGATTTTCTCTTTCTAGCAGTCTACCTTTACATCCTCGTATCGTTTGCAATAATAACACTAAATATTACTTTTGTAATTTTTTTATTTTCCAATCATCTCCCTTTGTTCATCTTGTCCAGCAATTCTGCCTTTACCTTAATTACCGCTGCCTCGATAACCTCCTCTACCACATCCTCTACTTGTGCCTTCTTTGAATCATCTTGTTATTTGGGAGACTCCCCCATCACTTGAAAAGCCTTCTCTTTAGTCTTTTCATTCACCTGATTCAATCTTTGCCAATGGGATTACAAAGAACCCATCAGCTCGTCAAATGAGTAAGTAGCTAAGTCCTTAGACTTCTCAATGGCTACAACAATGTGATCAAAACTTAGAGTTAAACACCTTAACACTTTTGCAATAGTGGTTTGATCAGAAATCTCTTCCTTGTAAGATCTCATTTAATTAACAACCGTTGCAACTCGTAAAAGAAATTCATGTATGGATTCTCTAATTTTCATTTACAACATTTCAAAGTCACGACGGAGAAATTGAAGTTTTACCATAATTATCTTCGATGAGCCTTTGTATGTTGTTTGCAAAGTCGTCCATGCTTCTTTGGTTGTATTTAAAGTTGAAACTTTAGAAAAAATATATTATGCACTGCTTGCTGGATGAAAAATAGTGCTTTGGAATCCCTTTTTTATTTTCTCTTAACCTGCCTTCTTCATCCGAATTAGAATACCCATTCTCAACCAATTCCCATAAATCTTGAGACTTGAATAATGTCTTCATTTTAATGCTCCAAAATTCGTAGTTTTCACCATGAAAAGATAGGAATTGATGGTTGAGAAATACTCACGACATTGCCATTTGTCACCATGAGATGCACGCTCAATTGCAACCATACTTTGCTCTGATACCACTATTGTTGAAGAAGAGAGCTTTGTTAAACTCAAACTTGCGGCAGCAAAGAAAAATATAGCAGACAAGAAATGAATGTAGTAGAAAAATAAAAGTATTAATTAAAACATTTTATGGGTATGAATTGCTATTGGAATTTTAGATGCAGTGGGATGATATATTCAGCAACCAGAAATGCCTTTTAAATAGGCTTTACAACTGAACTAAAAATAAAAAGAAATGGTAGAGCAATCTGCCACTAACTCAAATTCTATCACTACTAACAAAACATCATAAATTTTAGGAGATAAATCGAAAACTAAGTCAAATATCCAACTGTCAATGTTGAATCAGTCTACAATAGGCAGTGCGACTTAAGATTTTAAAAATGAACTTTTATAGCTTACTGTTGCAGCCATAAAGATGAAAAGACCAAAAATCACTACAAGAGCTGTTGAAGTTACTGAAATACACATATCAAGAGACATGTGGCTTGAATACTATGACATGAAAATAGAAAGGTTCATCGGGAAACAAGTACGGTTATTCCAAACATGATCAATTCTTGGATACCTTGTGGCTAAGCTTCTACTTCCAGACCCAAGTGCAGCAAAAATTCTAATAACTAAAGATGATTTTTAGCTTGTCAATGCCTTCTCTTGCATGATAAGTGCTAACCCCAAGAGAAAGCATGGTCAAAAGAACTCCCAACAGACGTATATAATATAAGATTCTGAAGCTGCTTTCACACAAGGATAGGTAACTTTAATTTATGGCTCAACTTACCTATCTAAACAACTTAAATGTATAATGGTGATGATAACAATGGTTTATTTTTCATTTTATTTGGAGATTAAAGCTTTTGAGCAGTGATTCGGGTATTATAGGATTTTAATGTAAAAATGATATGTTGATTTAGGATTAGTATTAGCTCGAAACATCTTCTTGGATTGGAGATTAAATAAGTTGTTTTCTATTTACAGACTTTATATCATATACATAGTATTATAGGAGTAAAAGACATTCTTTTAAAGAGTTCACTATAAATCAAAAATACCTTACATTATTTTAATTCTATTGTTTGATTATGATATTTTCTGCATCTTGTAAATCATTTTGTATTTGTTATGGTATTTTTCTATCTCATAAATCATCACCTTGCCATCTAAATTAATGCTTGATAAAAAAACTTTTCAATACATTTCCTAGGTTGATTCCAGATTAGTTGAAAAAATTCAACTTGTATGTAAAGCATTGTCTGAGAGAGTGATTAGAAAGTGATGATAAGATATTTCTTGCAAACTCATATTTTTATTCATTACATATTTTTGCATTACTATAGACTTGTAAGTTTTTAGTTCTTAGCATCAACTCATGAAGGAAACTAAATCTCTGTTACAAAGTTCCAAGTTTATGGGATTAGTTCATAGAAGAAACTAAAGCTCAGCTCATAAAGGAAACTAAACATATAGCATTCAACAACTTTTGCTTCATCTAGGTTTAGCATTAGCTACAATCCTTCTCTCAAACTGTACCACAAAAAATATCAAAAATAAAAAAATAAATATATTTCCAACAACAATAGAAATTAATCTCATATATATGTATATATTTTAAATTTGTAAACGAAAAAATTACATAGTTTCTATTTAGGTTGTGGGTCAAATCACACTAGTAATTTAGAAATTGTGTTGTAAAAATAAATATACAATATAATAGCTTAAAAAGATTATTAATGAAAATGTGACATGATTACCCATTATAAAAAATACCAACAATAATTATTAATTACCTCATGAAGAATGCTTAATTTTTCATGCAAGATTGAGAATTCATGTTTGAGTGCTTCCAATTGAAAGATACACCTTTAGAAAAGACACAAGTGTCTCAAGATGAATTTTTGAACCAAAGTAATTTGATCATCAATATTTGAGTAAATGAAATTTCAATATATATATATATATATATATATATATGTATTGGTGCGTATATTTGTATAAGAATATTATAGAGATGAAAAAAAAAAACACAAAAATAAATGTTTGCTCACTGTTGCTTAGATTGTTCCTCAATAGGCTTAAGGAATTCACGACAGATCTGTGCCATGCGACAAGCACCAATGCTGGAGTACCATAGTAACCATGATTATATATATACACACACACACACAGTAGTATTTATTATGATCTATACATTAATATCATTTATATAGTTTATCCGGGGTTGTCTAATTAATTATCATGATTATCATGAAGAAGCCCCTTTGATTTTGAAAATAAGTTCTCCAATCTCGTGAAAGTCCACCTCCGATTTTTCACTGAAGTTAAATAAAGAGCAAAATTATCTATACTTATATATACACACCCAATTATATATATATTTATACCCACATAATATATGAATGATTAAACAGATATAAATGAATCAAACGACTGTTTATATTTTTATTCGTATTAGAATATTAAGTTCCACTTTTTGCATTACGCAAAATTAATATATATTGCATTTTACAAAAAATACTAAAGACATATGCACTATTATATTTATATTATATATATATATATATAGACACACACATACAATTTTATTATCATATTCGTTAAAATAACTCGAGAATCCTTCATGAAAGTAGGAAGCAGATGGAAAAAATAGAAAGGTCCACATTCTTGAATCTCTTTCATTCCATAAGCCATTGCAAGCTGCTCGTCCACTATTCCCTGCACCTCACCATTACAAGTATTAACTAAACACGCATGCATCAAAATCATTATATATATATATATGTATCATACAGTTGCATAATGGAGAAAAAGTGAGAGAGAGAGAGACAGACAGTAATGAGAAGAAGAGCTAATCAACTGGTAATTGAGAGTGATGAAAAAGACAGTGTCTATAGGTGTATGTATATACATATAGAGTGAAATGGCGGTTACATAGAGTGGAATAATTGATAGTGAGTTCACCGTTTTCCTTCACAAGGAAACAAAATTGCGGTCACCTATGCATATAACTCTCTGTTCTCTGATCTGTAAACCACTCATTATTCATAAACATTTTCTATGTCATGCGCTGAGCATTTTTTCTTTTTCATTTTTTTTTTGTTTCTAGTCTTTTCTGTTTAGGGTTAATTCATCGTTAGGAGCATTAATATATATATATATATATATATATATATGTCTACATATATATAACATACATGCACCATTTTATGACAGAATGACTAAACCATATATAGTATAGTATTAGAAGTTAAAATATTTGTATATGTATCTAATTGTCCCATTTGCTTTAATTTCTGAACAAGTTTCATCATTTTCTTAAGAAATTTAATTATTACATTTCTCAAATATTTTATAATTTAACAATATATCACAATTTTAATATTTAAACTCTCTTATTTATGTTTTTTGCGAATTAAATTCTAATTGATCTTCCTATATATGAAGGATTATGAAATAAAATTTCATTCAATGAATTCAAGCTGAAAATATAAGTTCAAAAATAAAATTAATGAATATATACCTCATTCAACATGTAAATGATTACTAGTAATTATACAAAAAGTAAAAATTGAATCAAATGAACAAGATAGATTTAATACCACTTAATGTAAGTACACGTATATATTTTTGGACGTATTTAATTTAGATTGTACTTTTATATTTTTCTGTTATTTAGGGTAAAAAAGTAATTTCATAAAAAGTCAAATATGTGATTTGAGTTAGTTCACGGTTGTTGGCTGAAACTTAGGAACTATTTGAAAAATATGAATCCTTATAACGAATCTACTTTATAATTACTACCTAATTGTGCGTTATGTGTTAGGGGAATAAAAGAGAACTTACCTTTATAATACTTCTAGTTTGACTCTTGTTTTCCTATCTCATTTCCTTATGTTTTTCCTCCTTCTCCTAATTATTTTCTAACTTTTCTTATATTTCTAGATCACCTAAAATTGATCACATCGTAACATAATAATAAATGTGAGGATCAAATTATGAAGAAATTATATTGTGGTGAAGAAATAAATAGAGCTAATTTTATAAAGAAACTATTTTATCATTGTCTATATGAACATTGCATCATAGATATAAATTATATCATTAAAGAAAGATTGAAAGAAAAACTAAAAGCATCAAGAAAGAAGAAAAAAACTAGAAGTGTCGTAATTTATTTTTGAACTTATGTAATCAAATATTTTAGAGTTTTAACATTATTTTCATTATGTTATCTATAAAAAAACTATTATAAGATTACACTTAAAGAATATCTAAATTTAGAGAATTGAATGCTTGTTAGAAGTCAAAGTCTAGAGATTTATTTTCTTCATTACTCATTAAAATTTAAAATTTTGATTACTACTTAAGCAATTAAAGAGATAAAAATCTTCTTTTCAAAAAGTAAATATATAATTATATAATTATATTTAGGAAGATGTTATTTGTTTCTACCTTAACTATTAAAAGTAAAAATATTGATTATGCCTCAATTATCAAAAAATATTTTGTAATCTAATTTAATTTAGGGATTTGGTTGCCATCCTGAATGGTTGTGATGGTTCCTCCTTCACTTTCAAAGAGGACGTTCGGCTGCAGGGGAAGAGGGAGAGGAAGAAAATTCATAGCTAGGGTACACTAAGAGAAAGTTTATGTGCGATTTCTTCAGTCAGATTAATTAGCTAGCGGTGGAGTTGGGAGCAAAATAAGGGAGGAATCCCTCAATCAGATTAATGCCGTCATTGAGAACAAAGTTAAATTTGACTCTCACAACTTGAGTAGAATTTATGTTTTAAATTCTTTGAGATATTTTTGAGAAGAAATGAGTTGATCTTAGAATGAGCATGATAAAATATAACCTAATTTGTACAAATTATTTAATTTTATAGTAAATAAGTGAATCGAATGATGTATATTTATTGTTTAAAATATTGTATTTGATGACCAATTATGAGAACTGATGCTTCAGTGAATAACTAGAGGCGATTGATAGTTACTACAATGAAATGCAACCAACACAAAGATAAAAGCTTTGGTATGTTGCAATGAAGTAGATCACATTTTCTTTAGGTTTTAAGATAAAGATTAAATATTTTTTTTTAATTTTTTTTTAGTACCCCTTTTTGTTGATACAAAAGTTAAGAAACTTTTTTTTTTTTCAAGAAAAGAAATAAATAGGGTGGGCACAAAATGGACACATGAGTTCCACTATTTGTCGCATATTACCTAGCAACATTTCAACTTTTGTAATAGTCTAAATCAACCACTAAATTTATGTCATCTATTATTTAATTTCTACTTGTAATAGGACCTTTATTAAAGGTACCAGATATAAATTTTATACTTGATGAATATTTTTCTAAAATTTGGGTTGTTTACTAACTTATATAGTACTAGAAAGAAATACAACTAAATTTATAGTTCAGTCAAATAATAAGGTATGGATTAACTTGAATAAACAATTTAATCTCATACAAATGAGTAAACTAAGTAACGTAAATTTACTATTTGAAATACAGTGTTTAATGACTGATAAGGAAAATTGATACTTCAATGAATAACGAGAGGTGATGGGTGATGACTGCAATGAGATGCAACTAACATAGAGAGAGAAGTTTTAGTGTCTTGCAACAGAGGAGATTGAATTTTCTTTAGGTTTTAGAACATAAAGATAAATTATTTTATTTTTAATTTCTTTTGTACTTCTTTTTGCCATTATAAAAGTGAAATAATTTTTTTAAAAAAATAAAAGAAAATGGGTAGGGTTGTTGCATGAAAATGGATATGTGGGCTTCCTCTATTTTGCTACCAAATTTATTTTGTGGCATTTTGACTTTTAGTGACAATATAAATCTGCTTGTAAAATTTTATCATCTATTATCTAATTTTTAGCAGCAATTAACCATTCGTAAAGGCGCCAATATAATGCATTTTATCAATTGAAGTAATTTATTTAGAGAAAAACCATTTTTGTTGTTTATACAATATTATAAATGGATTAAATTAAACTCTTGTTTTTTTTTTTAAAGAAAATATTTTATATGATAAAATTGTTGGCTAGAATAATCCAAACTGGAAAATAAAATTCAAAAATATGCAAGTTCACTAATGCATAGAATATTGATAACTTAAATATCAATCACTAGAAATGACCTAGATTATTAGCAATTTGTTATAAATTCTAAACTCATTATAACTCTCCGCTGCTTCAGTGAGCATTGCAAATTCGGAAAAAAAAAATCTCCCTTCTCTCAGTAAAACCATTTTTCTCTTCTCCATTTGTTTCTAATATGATGGATTGAAGCATGTAGCTCCTTGACATGATCCACTCGATGGAACAAGAGGTTTAGTGCTTTAACATTTTATCTATTTTTTTCTTATATGTTTAGTGATCATGTATATAAATCGATATTGTTGATTGATTTGCATTCGATTTTTTTAAAAGGGTATGGCCGATCACTTTTTTGGAATAGTATATGAAATAAAAGGAGTACCTGGTTAAGGTCCTAATTATTTCTCTAATTTGCTCTCCACCTTCGTAGTTGAATATGAAATCATCTTATCAGACATGACTAAATCTTTGTATTTGGACATAATATATATCTCGATATAGATCTAAGTATTTATTAACCACGTTTGACTAGTTAATGGGTTTTAATTATTTGGTCTTCTTCTCTTAATTTGCAGTGACAAAGTATCTGATGCTTATTTTCCTAAAATTTGTGAACTTTGCTTCAAGATTTAAGGAGCCTCCTTAAGGTTTATAATTAATACTAATAATCGTAGCTCAAAACTCTTTAATTTAGAGTATTTATGTGTGTTGCTATTGATCTTATAATATGTATTTAATAATAAAAATTCTCAAGTACAAGTTTTGTTAGTAAAAATTCATGCAGTTTAGTCGTTAAATGATATGTTATGAGTCATATAATCTGATTTGAATTCATACTCTTATAAATAAGGATAAAAGTATATAGATATCCACCCAATAGATAAATAATTAATAATTTAATTAACCAAATATATATTAGTATGATATATATATTTATTTGGTATATGTGTATACTTAGTTAATTATTTAGTTAGTTTAATAGTTGATGCATTTCCTCTTTTACAAGAGATCACAAGTTTGAGTTAGATTGTACTTTTGTGTGTGTCATCATTTAAAAGTTACTTGTATTGTATTGCATTTAGTGTATATTGCCTAATTAATCTCGAGTCAAACTACTGTTTTGTGTGTATTCTTACTTGGAGATTATTTATATTGCGTTATGATTGATGTATATCACTTAATCAATAGATTTACACAATTTTTATTTAAAAAAAGAATTAGCTGATATTAATTGCAGCCTTGGCACTTGTCAAATGGTACTAAAATGTGAAGAATTCATTAAGGCATTTGATGAAAAGAGTAAGGAAGGGTAAGCTTTCATACGTAATTGACATCATAAATTGATTAACAATCTTTATATATGCATGTAGTAAATGAATTTCGTACTTATTTTTTTTATTTTAGATAATACTAATATATCTCTTTATTGAGTTTTTTTATAATTTTTTAAAAAACAAAGGTGCATAGCAGCATTGGATGCAATCAAAAATGACTTCTTACTTACGAAGGAAAAAATAAACATCCTTCTTGAGGTAATATTTTATTTTACATATTTTGCAAAATTTTATTTTTATATATATCTTTTTCTCTTATGGATTTCATAAAAATTTAAATTGAATTTAAATTTGTTGACTTATAAAGTATGAGTTTTACTTAATTGAAAATTTGTTTTGCCAGGTCATAATTATAGCAATTAAAAATTATAGTGAATTATAATAATATGGTAGTAGTTAAAATTTTTTGTGTTTTATTTACGATTTACAAGTTTAAGTTTTGCTAAAAATGTAAAGTTTATATTTTAATAAAAAGTAAAACCGTTTTTTTAAAATATTAAACACTGTAAATTTTGATTTTAAAATATTTATTATTATTATTATTCACTGAATGGGGTATGTATGGTGATGTAGTTAAAAGCTAGCGCCACCCCTCGCAAGCGCAAACGTACTCTTTTAAATGAAGGTACTCTTGCTTCTTACAACTTATTTACTTCGATTCTTATTTATTTTTTTAATTCCTTAATATTTTAATTTGAATCGTTCCAGTAAATGGAGAATATT
Organism: Carica papaya; assembly: GCF_000150535.2. Next base: position 588,913 of record NW_019014587.1, read on the forward strand.
ACTCTCGAATACCTTGTTATTGTAATAAATACAGTTTCTTTTTAACTAATTCAATTTTCTTTTAAATTAATTAAGAATAAAATAAGATTTATATTTTTCTTCAATTACTGTAACTTAACTAAAGTAATTATTATCCTTTTAATTTATAAAATTTAACTTCAATATTTAATTTTTTACTATTTGTATTTTATGTATTTTCATCTCTTTCAATAACAATATTATAAAGTAATTATGTTTTCTTTTGTTGGGTAGATGAGGGGATGACTAGGTTGTAAGCAGGAGGTTATTGCAGGTGTGATACAATTGGGTAGAATGCATAATGAATTAGAAAAGTTGGGTTTATCATCAAGGTAACAACTTGTTTTTGTGATTAGTGATGCATTTTGATAAGAAATTATATGAATCGTTGATGTGGAATTATCGTCTTTTTGTGAGAGATCGAAGTCAATCAATAAAATGTGACCGTCGAATCTTACTAACACATATTCAAATCACAGTAAACTATCCCCATCATGTGTAAGTATTCTATGGCCACTGTGACTTCAGATGCATAAAACCTGTGCCAAAAAGAGAAGGTCACAAAACTTTTTAAAAAATTGAATAAATTTAAATAAGTTCAAAATATATAAAATTGAGTTATGTGAATAGCTAGTTTAAAATTTAACACTTTATTCTATTTAATATATTTGAGAATATGTTTAATATACTATTGAAATATAATAATCTCTTGAAGTATTACCTAGATTAGTAAAAATATATAATATATTTAAATTATTAATATATAAACAGATTCATAAACTTGTAAACCAAATTCCTTTATATTTGAATTTGGCTCTTATACTTCAGCATTTTAGGACCATATTAAAATATGAAAAAAATTTAATTAATTAATAAAGATGAAAATGAAGATGGTATCTATATATACATATATATATATATTTATGCAAAAATATGATAGAATCAAGAAGGTGAAATGGGGAAAAGTTAAAAACTTAAAAAAGAAGATACTTATAATTGGGAATTATATAAATATATAATGTGTTTGTGTCTATATAAATATATAACCTTCTCAATTTATCAATATGTGTGTGTGAGTGTGTATAGATAATGTATGTACGTATATCACAATACTAATTGCGTTGAATATCATAGTAATAAATTAATGATTCGTATAATCATTTAATATATTTTTATTGATACATATAATTAATATTGTTGCACGTACGTAGCGGGCAGTAGCTTCATTGAAGCATTTATCCAGCTACCTATGATGGAGGATGTGAAGATAGCCATCGGGATAGAACTTAGTTGAAAATATTATTGTCATAATCGAGCAATAGAGTTAAAATAATATAAGAGTATTCTCAATTTACAGTGAACTCTTTAAAAGAACACCTTTCACTCCTATAATACTATATATATGATATAAAGTCTATAAACAGGGAACAATTTGTTTATTCTCCAATCCATGAAGATGTTTCAAGCTAATGCTAATCCTAAATCAATATATCATCTTTACATTAAGATCCAATGATACTCGAATCACTGCTTAAAAGCTTTAACCCCCAAATAAAATGAAAAATAAACATTGTTATCATCACCATTATACATTTAAGTTGTTCAAATAGGTAAGTTAAGCCACAAATTGAAGTTACCTATCCTTATGTGAAAGCAGCTTAAGAATCTTATATTATGCAAGTTTTTTGGGAGTTTTTCCGACCACACTTTCTCTTAGGGTTAGCACTTATCATGCAAGAGAAGGCATTGACAAGCTCATAATCCTCTTCAATTATCAGAATTTTGACTGCACTTGGGTCTGCAAGTAGAAGCTTAGCCACAAGGTATCCAATAATTGACCATGTCTAGAATAATCGTGTTTGCTTCCTGATGAACTTTCCTCTTTTCATGTCGTAGTATTAAGGTCAATTATCTCTTGATATGTGTCTTTCGGCAACTTCAACAGATTTTGAAGTGATTTCTGGTCTTTTCATCTTTATGGGTGCAACAGTAAGCTGTAAAAAGTCCATTTTTAAAATCTTAAGCCACACTACCAACATTCCTTCATTATTACTTTATTTTATAAAACATCAACAAGGTGCCATATCCTATTGGATTCAAGTATGTGAACTTAAGAAACTTATGCCTAAATATACCTTTTACAATGGGTTCTTTGGAGCAATGAACAAAACATTAGTAGCAAAGAGAATATTTAAGCATAACAAACTAACCTACCATAGCAGAGTTGGCCAAGAACCACCATTGTGGTAAGACCAAGGCCTGCATGAAAAGGAAACATAGTGAGAAATGCTGAAGATAATGAAGAAATAGATCATAAATAAATAATACGAGAGTAGATTCTTATGTGTTCTTAGGATCACTACTAGTGATTATTTGCCACTCCTGACCTTCAAGAGCAGGAAAACATATCTTGAATAGCATATATGCTACCAAATCTACTTCACTTCAATAAGATCTAGTATGGCATGTGACTAATCAACTGTTGTCAGACTGCTTACAACAGACCACATGTTTCTTAGAGAAAAAAATCAAAAATCCATATGTGTTGGTTGTAAGTTTCCAATTAGATAACCTCCTTTATTGGGCATCCATTCCACCAACCAATGAGAAATTTGATCAGGGTAATTGTTGAATTTATTAAGTGCATCATATGAGTACTCCTCAGTCTTGCAACTATAAATCTCTTTCAGTTTTCACAAATCAATCAAATAATACTCCCTGATGTGGAATGAAAGAGCAAGTAGGCAATTATTTAGTGCCAAAACATATCAGCTGATCCATCTTCTAGAGTAAGCATTTCACGTGCACAAAGTAAGGTAGAATAAAATAGTGCCTTAAAGAAAAAAAGAAGGATTAACTGGAGATACCACAACAAAAAAAGGTAAACAAATAAGATCTCTCTATTACCAACTTATAAATTTAAATAATGACCGATTCATGTAGGCTAGTGAGTCAGATCATAATCTATTGTTTGAATCCAATTTGCTAAAACATGGATCGAAACTAAAACGACTAGGAATAGTTCTAGATAAAAGTAGCAGAACTGCCTCAGAAATTCCCATAGACATAATGGTAATCAAATAATTATAACCCTCTCAATCCTCAAACCCTTCTTTTATCAAAGTGAACCCAAGAGATTCTTGACTCAATTGAAATAATACCTTCTTCTACTTCAATTTCAAGAACGATTAACCTTAAATCAAAAAACAAACAAAAGAAATAAATCAAGGCATTAGATTCAATGTGAGTATTTTAGTGAAAACTTTTAACTAAATCAGACATACAACCCAAGAGTAAAAAATTCAACAATAAAAAGGAAAATAAACTTTGACACTCAAGGAAAACTAATGAAATGATGCTACGAATATACGTAATACGTCTCTTTTTCCCCTTTATTTTTAGGAACCATAAAGAATTATCTTCTAATACCTAGAAGTCATATAATAAGAGTACTCAAATGGTGAGAAAAACTCATCAAAAGCCAAAAGCTAATGATTACAAGGCACCAATGCAATTTTTTTTGTAAAAAACAACAGAAAGCATCTAGATAACTAGTCAATTTGTGATAGAACTTAACAAAAGTCCTACTAATTGGACCACTCATAAATCAAGGATTCCAAAACAAGAAAAAAAAAACATCATAGCTTAAATCCAAACTCAGATGAAGTGATATTAAAAATGAACATACTCCAAAACTAAATCGAGAAAATAAAAGAGAAAGGTGCATACCTTGTATGAAATAAAAAGTGGGTTTGGATCGAAGTGATGTTTGGGAGCAGAAAAATCTAGAAAAAGAGAAGACAATGTTGTGTCGTTTTAATATCTCCACACAATCAATAATAATGCAATTGTATGTATCGTATTTAGTTTTTTTTTTATAGTTGTGGGTTATTATGAATAAATAAGAAATTATATGAAAATTTTGCTTGCTCTTCTTTTCTCATCTTGTCCCTTTATTTTATTTATTCATTTCATTTGATTATTTTTTAATTTTATATATAAATTTTCTCTCATTTTTCTACTTGCTTTTCCTTTTCTCTCTGTTTTTTCATTTCTCTAAATCACATGGTTAACGATAAGTATAGCGGATGTGCAGACAGAGGAGATATCTTGCGATGAGGGTAAGCACACTATAAATTCATGCACCCTCTATTTTCATCAGTTTGACATTAATTTATTCAACTTATATGATCAATGATTTGTGTTGAGCAGATTTCTTGTTTGTTTGTGTACAATAGTTCCCTCAACAATGATATACTCATAATTTTCCCTCTTTTGCTTGGTTAAGATAAATCATGAAAGACAACATGCAAGCAGGTTAGAGAAGAACAAGTGCGTGGAATTCAAAAAGTTCTGGAATGAACTTTAATGAGAATCATAAAAAATAATTGATATGTGAACCAACCAAGATAAAGTTGGTTTTTTTTTTGTTTTTAGATTTTCATGATTCATTAATGAAATTTGAGATATGTTCACACTTTTATATGAGATAATAAGAATCTATAAGTAATAATCATTACTTTCTTTATAAAGTGGAGGTTTTATAATCTGAATGTTTTTTTTTCTTTATTAAAAGAATTAGAATTAAACTATTTTATCTTACATTATTTTTTATTAAAATACATGAGAGATTGTTTTAGTATTGTAATAACAATATATATTCATATGAGTTTTTGAAAAAAAAATCAAAAAAATCAAAACTAAAGGTCTTTTATATGTGTGTAATAAGAAGATGAGAGATCTTCGACATAATGAGAGAAAATGTAAGAAATCTCACCCTTTATATGTAGGCATTTTGTGATTTTTACTTTAACACATTTTTTCTTCTTTAATATTTCTGTTAATAAAAAATTTAAGAAAAATATGAATTTTTTTGCTTATTATAATTGTTTTAATAAAATAATCTAATTGTTACAGAATATTATTTTCATTTAGATATGTCATGACTCTTTAGGACAAAATCCAATTTCATTACTATATCTCTACCAACACAGTTATAAGTTAAATCTTTTGATTCTATTAAATCAAATATTATAAACAAATCATTATTAATACATATAATTATATCCAGAAAGTGATAAATTTTACATTTTAATAAGAGACAGACTTCTAATCTTCCAAAAAAATGTAAGAATCTTAACCATTCAAATACCATGTTTATGATCATTTATGAACATTCTTAAAAACTTCATTGTAGTGTGTGCTTAATTGTGATAAATGAACATAGTCACAAGCTTTAATCGGGGCATTTTGGTGAATGAAATTCATGTTCCCATGTTAATGGATGTTAGTGGCTAGTTTCTCCTTTTCAATGGTATCATCCTATGTTTACCTTATAAATAGTTAGCTCCTCTTCTCTATTTTATCTTATTCCAAAATTTCCCCAAAGAAATGATGGTTTCAGAGCTAGCAAAGGATTTGATCACACCGCTATTAATCAAGGACCCCACAAGGCAAATGGGGTCCACAATGGGTGTAACAACAATCAAACAACACCAATTTTTTGATGGGCTTAATTAAGAACTTTTGAGATGTATAAAATCATCATTTGTTATTTATCCTGTATCTTGCAAGGCGTTTATTGCATTTGATAGTACTATAGAGAGAGTTCAATATAGTATTAATAGAAAGCAAGAAATTTAGTCTTTAATTTACATGATATATGTTTTTTTTATGTATATTGAATTTTAATAACTAAACAAAAGTGAGATTTAAGTAATTTGTACATTAGGGCAAGAAATTTTAAAGAAATTCACGTTGAAAGGTTAAATATTTATAAAAATATATAATTAAAGATTTACTGGATCATTTGTCTAACAAAAAATATAGCATTTTTAATTGTTCTCAATTAATGTCTTTACTTAACTGTATAAAAGTATTATTAATTTCTCAAATATTTGGTATAAGAGGTAGTAATACTCTTTTTACGGTATTACTTGGATAAAACTTAAATGTATTACTTCAAAATCCTGATAATATCAAGTAAGGAAACTCATGGGTCCTTATGTAGTGCTTTATTACTACTTACCTAATTGGGGACAAACAATGTCAAGATTCAAGGATAGTTGAGGATAAGGAAACTTTTGGCTTCTAGAGCTATTTTGATATACATATAAGGTTACAAGATAGCTTCGCTAAAAGTTTGTGTAGGATTTTAAAATTGTTCTCGCGTTCTAGACCTTTCTTATGACAACTTTGAGGTTTCGAGCATGTATTAGGACTTAATAAAGCTCTAAAACTCCAATGTTACATCTAAATCATTAGGTTTAAGTATTTTCTTTTTTTTTCTTAATGTTATATTGCATTAAGATACAAATTTTTTTTATCCTAAAATTTAATTTAGTATAGAGTTTGTTTTACTTAGTTATATGGCAAATTTTGTACCAAGTACAAATTTTGTACTTGATGAATATTTCTCTGAGTTTGGGTTATTACTTGAGGATGTTTAAGCTTTCATTCTGCATTTTTTTTTTCCTATTGAGGATGTTTAAGCTTTCATTCTACATTTTGTTTCCTTTCTTCTTAGTTGGATTGAAAAGCATTATAAGAATAATACAGAGCTTAGCTAGAGATGAGTACGGACTTCTGAAAGATAGATAAATGTTCATGAATCTTCTCAGTTTTTGCTTCACTTACTTGAGTATGATGTTTTTTATTATTAATGAATAATGATTTTTCTTTAAAAAAATCATAGGTGATTTAGTATTAAAAACATATACTACTAAATTTATAGTTCAATCAAATAATAAAACATAACCTAATTTAAATGAATTATTTAATATTATAATAAATAAGTGAATCGAATGATGTATATTTATTGTTTAAAATGTAGTATATAATGACCAATTATGAGAACTAACACTTTAGTGAATAATGAAAGGCGATTGATGGTGACACAATGAAATGCAACCAACACAAAAATATAAGCTTTGGTATCTTGCAATAAAGTAGATCACATTTTCTTTAGATTTTAAGACAAAGACGAACAATTTTATTTTTAATTTTTTTTGTACTCCTTTTTGTTGATACAAAAGTTAAACAACTTTTTTTCTGAAGTAAAGAAATAGATAGGGTGGGCACGAAATGGACACAAGAGTTTCTCTATTTGTTGCATATTTCCTAGTAACATTTCAACTTTTGTGACAATTTGAATCAATCACTAAAATTATATCATCTATTGTCTAATTTTTACCTGTAATAGGACCCTTATTAAAGGTACCATATACAAATTTTATACTTGATGAATATTTTTCTAAAGTTTGGGTTGTTACTTGAGAGTGTTTAAGCTTTCATTCTGTATTTTGTTTCTTTTCTTTTTAGTTAGATTTAAAAATTCATGAGCCTAAATTTTTTGTTGACTTTCTTGAGCAAAATAGTTTTTACTGTTTATAGATGATGAAATTTTCTTGACAAAAAGTAAATGTTGTAATGGTTATTATTGTATTGACTTACATTGTATGAACTATTACCATACTAGAAAGAAATACGACTAATTTTGTAGGTAAATCAAATAACAAAGTAGAACTTAACTTGAATGAATTATTTAATCTCATATAAATGAATGAATCAAATGATGTACATTTACTGTTTAAAATATAGTGTTTTGACGATTGATCACGAGAACTTATGCTTTAATAAATAATGAGGGGTGATTGATGGTGACTGCAATGATGTGCAACTAATACAAAGATAGAAGTTTTGATGCCTTATAATAGAAGAGATCAAATTTTCTTTAGTTGTGAGTTCACAAAAAAGAACTATTTTATTTGCAGCTTCTCATGTATTTTTTTTACCGATATAAAAGTTAAATAATTATTTTCCAAAGAAATGGATAGATATTGCATGAAATAGACAAATGGCTTCCTTTATTTGTTATATATTTATTTACTTAGCGACATTTTGACTTTTAGTGACAATGTCTATCACTCACTAAAATTGTGTTGTTTATTGTCTAATTTTTAGTTGGATTTAAAAGTAACTTCATTCTACATTTTGTTTATCTTCTTCATAATTGGATGTAAAAGTGTAATCAAATAGTATATAACATAGCTAGAGATGTAGTAAAGACTTTTGAAAGATATATAGTTGTTCATAAGTCTCAGTTTTTTGTTCACTTGCTTAAGCAGAATGGTCTTTATCCATGATTTTTTAGAAGGAAAAAGTAAATGTTGTATTGGATGTTATTGTACTAACTTACATTGTTTATTGACTTATACAGTATTAGAAAGAAATACGGCTAAATTTGTAGTTCAGTCAAATAATAAGGTATGATTTAACTTGAATAAATATTTTAATCTCATACAAATGAATGAATTAACTAACGTAAATTTACTGTTTAAAATACAATATTTAATGACTTATAAGGAAAATTGATACTTCAATGAATACTGATAGGTGATGGGTGATGAATACAATTAGATGCAACTAACAAAGACAGAGAAGTTTTAGTGTCTTGCAATATAGGAAATTGAATTTTTTTAAGGTTTTAGAACATAAAGATAAATAATTTTATTTTTGATTTCTTTTGTACGTCTTTTTGTCAATATAAAAGTTAAATAATTTTTTTTTCCAAATAAAGAAATGGACAGGTTGTGCATGAAATGGATACGTGGCTTCCTCTATTTTGCCGCAAATTTACTTTGCATCATTTTGACTTTTAGTAAAAATATGAATCTATTGGTAAACTTTTATCATATGTTGTCTAATTTTTAGCAGTAACTAACTATTCTCAAAGGTGCCAATATAGTGCCTTTTATCCGTTAAAGTAATTTATTTGGAGAAAAATCATCTTTGTCGTTTATGCAATATTATAAATGGATTAAATTAAACTCTTATTTTTTTTCAAAAGAAAATATTTTTTCTTATAAAACTGTTGGTAAGATTAATTCAAACTCGAAACACAAAATCCAAAAATATGCAAGTTCATTAATGCATAGAATATTGATAACCTAAATATCAATCATTAGAAATGACCTAGATTATTAGCAATTTTTTATAAATACTAAACTTATTATAACTCTCCACCACTTTGGTGAGCATTACAAATTCGAAAAAAAAAAAATCTCCCTTCTCTCAGTAAAACCATTTTTTTCTTCTCTAATCATTTCGAATAGGATGGATCAAAGCACGAAACTCCTCGACATGATCCACTCAATGGAACAAGAAGTTTAGTGCTTAACATCTTATTTATTTTTTTCTTATATGTTTACCAATCATGTATATATTGATATCCTTGATTGATTTACATTCGATTTTTTTCAAAGGGTACGGTAGATCAGTTTTTTGGAATAGCATGTGAAATGAAAGGAGTACTTGGTTGCGATCCTAATTATTTCTCTGATCTGGTCTCCACCTTCATAGTTAAATATGAAATCACCTTATCAGACATGACTAAAGCTTTATATGTGTGCATAATACATATCTCGATATAGATCTGAGTAGTTTATTAACCATCTTTGACTAGTTAATGGGTTTTATTTATTTGGTCTTTTTCTTTTAATTTGCAGAGACAAAGTATCTGATGCAGATTTTCCTAAAATTTGTGAACTTTGCTTTAAGATTAAAGGAACCTCCTCAAGGTATATAATTAATATTAGTCATCATAGCTCAAAACTCTTTTATTTGAAGTATTTATGTGTGTTATTATTGATCTTACAATATGTATTTAATAATAAAAATTCTCAATTATAATTTTGTTAGTAAAAATTCATACATTTTAATAGTTAAAATGATATGTCATGAGATGTATAGTCTGATTTGAATTCATACTCTTATAATAAAGATAAAAGTACATAGATATCAACCTAATAAATAAATAACTAATAATTTAATTAACCAAATATTTAGTAGCAGGATATATATATTTGATTGGTGTATGTGTATACATAATTAATTAGTTTAATAATTGATTCATTTCTTCATTTACAAGAGATCATAAGTTCGAATCAGATTGTACTTTCGTGTGTGTCATCAATTAAAGTTACTTGTATTGTATTGTAATTAGTGTATATCGCCTAATTAATCTCAAGTCAAATTGCACTTTTATGTTTATTCTAATCGGGAGATTATTTGTATTGTATTATGATTGATGTATATTACTTAACCAATAGATTTACACAATTTTTGTTAAAAAAATAATTAACTGATATTAATCGCAGCCTTGGTGCTTGTCGAGTGGCACTAAAATGTGAAGAATTCATCAAAGGCATCTAATGAAAAGAATAAGGAAGGGTAAGATTTCATACATAATTGACATCATAAATTAATTAGCAGTCTTTATGTATTCATATAGTAAATAAATTTCATTCTTATTTTTTTATTTTAGATAATACTAATATATCTCCTTATTGAGTTTTCTATAAAATTTTTTAAATTTGTTTTTTTTTAAACAAAGGTGCATAGCAGCATTGGATGCAATCACAACTAACTTCTTACTTATGAAGGAAAAAATAAACATCATTCTTGAGGGAATATTTTATTTTACATATTTTGCAAAATTTTATTTTCATATATATCTTTTTCTCTTATGGATTTCATGAAAATTTTAATTGAATTTAAATTTGCTGACTTATAAAGTATGAGTTTTACTTAATTAAACATCTGTTTTATTGGCTCATAATTATAGCTATTAACGATTATAATGAATTATAACAATATGGTAGTAGTTAAAATTTGTGTTTTATTTAAGATTTATGAGTTTATATTTATAATAAAAAATAAAACTATTTTTTAAAAATATTAAACATGGTAGTTTTTTATTTTAAAATCTTTATTATTATTATTATTATTATTATTATTATTATTATTATTATTATTATTACCTTTATTATTATTCATCACTGAATGGGGTATGTATGTGATGTAGTTGGAATCAAGCACCACCCCTCATAAGCGCAAAGGCACTCCTTTAAATTAAGGTACTCTTGCTTCTTACAACTTATTTAATTAGATTCTTATTTATTTTTTTAATTAATTAATCTTTTAATTCGAATAGTTCTAGTAAATGGAGAATATTACTCACAATTACTTTGTTATTGTAACAAATATAGTTTCTTTTTAACTAATTCAATTTGATTTTAAATTAATTAAGAGTAAAATAAGATTTATATTTTTCTTTAATTACTGTAACTTAACTAAAATAATTATTATCCTTTATTTAATTTATAAAAGTTAACTTCAATATTTAATTTTTCACTATTAGTATTTTATCTATTTTCATCTCTTTCAATAACAATAATATAAAGTAATTATGTTTTCTTTTGTTTGGCAGATGGGGTGCATGAAAGCTTCTAAAAATCAATAGAAATAAATTCTCTGCAGGTTGTAATAAGTATTCCTTTTTCATGGAAAATAAATTTAAACTATAACTTTTTTTATGTTGGTGGTGATGTCGTGATTAAATTTAGTTAAATCTCAATGTGCCTATTATGTTTTTAGGCGAAAGAAACATTCATGATTATTTGGTTCCCTTAGTTGAGGGAACTACAGTAGGTCAAAATCTCGACCTAATTTTTAATTTTTTGATTTGAAACTCTAACTTATTTTGTAGAGATATTTACAAACTAAAGGTTATTATTTCAAAAAATTGTAAGTTTTATTGCTGTTTGTTGAGATGAATCACATATATTTAATAGTTTCTTATAAAAATATCTTGGTGAGAAAAGATAGAAGAATTTACCTTAGACATTTACTTTCTATACAAATAGGAATTGAAGTTTGAGGATCTATTATACCTCTTGCAACCAAACAAAGCAAATGAAGAAGAGGGTCATCCAACACTGACTTGGTACTAGACCAAGTCAATTCTTATTTACATTTGTAGGTTTCAAAACCTAATCCTCTTAGTAAAGAGGGGAGGCAATTAACTCTATCATGTGGAATGAAGGAATTATCCAGGCAAATCCATTTTTTTGTTTTAACAGTTGTTTGAATTGCCATATGTGCTTGTCGACCGTTTATTTCAAGCAAGGGAAATATTGCCTTTATGGTTCATTTAAAATGGTAATGGACATTTGGTATTCAGTTTGATTTTTTGGAGCTTACAACTTTTGTAGCAAAAAAGTGGTTGTACAAAATAATTCTGCACATGGTGTATTAGGGGCTTGTTCCAACAACTATGCTGGAAGTGAAATTATAAAACTAATTTTAAACTTATGTAATCAAACATTTAAGAGTTTTAATATTATTTTGATTCTAAAGTATGTAATCTTTAAAAGAATTATTACAAGATTATACTTAAAAAATATCTAAATATAGAGAATTGAATGGTTACTAGGAGTCAAAATTTAGATATTTCTTTCTATATTAGTCTTTAAAATTTAAAAATTAAATAAATAGGAATCTTATTTTTCATTATTTTGAACTTATGTAATCAAATATTTTAGAGTTTTAACATATTTTCGTTATGTTTATCTATAAAAAAAACTATTATAAGATTAGACTTAAAGAGTATCTAAATTTAGAGAATTGAATGCTTATTAGAAGTCAAAGTTTAGAGATTTCTTTTCTTCATTAGTCTTTAAATTATAAAATTTTAATTACTATTTAACCAATTAAAGAGATAAAAATCTTCTTTTCAAAAAATAAATATATAAATATATAATTATGTTTAAGAAGATGTTATTAGTTTATACCTTAATTATTAAAAGTAAAAATATTGATTATGCCTCAATTATCAAAAAATATTTTGTAATCTCTATTTAATTTAGTAATTTTGTTTCCATCCTCAATGGTTTTGATGGTTCCTCCACTTTAAAAGAGGGCATCGAGCTACAGGGTGAAGAGGAGGAGGAAGAAAATTCGTAGCTAAGGTAAACCGAGAGGGAGTTTTTGTGTGATTTGTTCAATCAGATTAATCAGCTAGCAGTGGAATCGGGAGCAGAACTGTAGCCCCCGGAAAAAAAAAAAAAAAAAAAAAAGAAAAAAGGGGGGCCACGTCAGCAGCCACGTCAGCAGGCCCGGTCAGCAGTCCCGGCCAACCGGGGCCTGCCACGTGGCAAGACCGCGTCACTCCAAAAGGAGCCACGTTGGCGATCCGCGTGGGTGCGATCCGACGGCCCAGATCAATCGCGCGACCGGACGACCCAGATTCAATCGCACGGACGACCCAGATTCAATCAAAAATGAACGGCCCAGATTAAAACGAAATGAACGGCTGTGATCAAAAGGCAAGGGGTTATAAATAGAACCCCCACACCAGACCATAAACCCTAGCCGCCCGCCGCTCGCCGGAGAAGACGAACCAGAGGCCGACCGCCGCCACCCGCCGCCGCACCGGGGAAATTTCCGACCGCCGATCGAGGTAAATTTCATACCCCCAACTCGTTTTTCTCCGCTGATTCCTCCAATGGCCAAATTGAGGCCAAAATCCCGGCCAAACGGTCGGAATACGCGGCCGAAACCCAGCGGCGCCACCGCACCCCTCTCAGTTTTTGCCTCCGACGAGGTCCTTCCCGGCCTCCGTTCGATGCAATTTTTATATCACCGTGATCACCATTCTTTTTTCTACAGGTTGATCGAAGCCGAATCACCAAAACACGAACCTCGCCGGAGAGCCGCCGTACCCGAGAGCGCCGCCGCCGGTAAGCTCCGCTTTTCCGTGATTTTTGGCCCCCCGAGGGCCCTAGGGTTGTTTTCTGACAAGGACCAATGCGAGTGTGGCCGAATTCGGCCGAAAACGGCCGAAAACAGCCAACCCGAGGCGACTCGCCGTCGCCGGAGCACGGCGGAGCCGCCGTGCCGGAGTTGCGATTTGGTCCGAAAGGGGCCCTGGGCCTAATTTGGATTTTTTTTGGAACACGTGCAGGTACTGTTAGTGTGTTTCAGTTCCCCGGGAAAAATTCAGGGAAAATTAGGGACGGCCTGCAGGCGCACTGTGAATCGTATTCGGATCCCGAAAACAAGTAAGGACCCCTCACCCTATTTCCTATCACGGTATTAAAGTTCAAAATGATAAAACGGTATTTCTTGAATTAACGAATGTGTGAAATTGCTTAAGGTGGCTAATGGAGCCTGAGTCTAATGTGATTGGTGATTTACTGTTATTTAGCCTGTTTATAGCTTTAAATGCAAAATGAGGTTTGATGTGTTCATTTTACAGATTTGTGTGCAAATACTACGTTTTTATTAATCATGGGTTGAATGACTGAAAAACTGATACTGTACGTTGTCTGTTCGGCATGAATTACTGTTTTGCTTGTTTGTATGTGAATTGATGATGCTGACTGAGGAAAAGGAAAATGAAAGATTGTGTAGACTGATAATTGTATTATGACGGTCAGCCTAACTAGATATCCTGGGAGATGGTGGACGGACCAGGTCCGTAGGGAACCCTACCGGGATTGTGGTCTCACATGCCGGACGGGGTATGGAGATCTTATGGTTTTGGCGCCCATATCGGACGGGGTATGGGGACGGCCCGTTTCACCCTCATACCGGACGGGGTATTGAGGTTTATGGTTTTGGCGCCCATACCGGACGGGGTATGGGGACGGCCCGTTTCACCCTCATACCGGACGGGGTATTGAGGTTCATGGTTTTGGCGCCCATACCGGACGGGGTATGGGGACGGCCCTGGAAACTGATTATGAATGTTAAAGGTTAACGGGTAGCGGAACCCCTATGGACCCCCACGGATACTAGTAGGCTGGTAAATGAGAAAAAGATATGTTGTACAATGATTGAATTACAAGAGGCGTGATAAGTGTTATGTTTTACAGCTTATATTATTCCATGATTATGATAATGTTATTATTTTTCTTATATTGTTTTCATAAATTCCACCGAGGTAAGTGGATGGTGAAGGTTTTCATGTTAATAAACGAGTTTATTGTAAATTATGCTCCATTGGTCTTTTTGTGTTTTTCTACCCACCTTTACCTCCGTGACGGTGAGATATCGTGATGTTCTTACTGGGCTAGTGTAGCTCACTCCTTATTTAACCATTTCAGATCAGGAAGACATGGTTCCCGAGCCCGTTCCGCAGGAGGACGACGAAGGGGATGCCTAGAGACTCTGTAGTCATACTCATAGTTTTATTTTCGAGTTTCTCTCTTAGTTAGTTTAATCTTTTATATTCTAAGTACGTTTTTGGTTTTTCGTGTAAGGGATGTTAACTGAAATTTTGATCTCGCTTCCGCATTTGATATATTTAAATACTCATTTCATTTTAATATTTCCGGGGCCGTTACAAGAACAAGGGAGGAATCCATCAATCAAATTAACACCATCATTAAGAACAAAGGTAAGTGAAATTTGACTCTCATCGCTTGAGTAGAATTTATCTTCTAAATTCTTTGAGATATTTTTCGGAAGAAATAAGTTGATTTGGTAATAGGGACATTTTCTTGAATTCAGATTAGAACTAGGAGTAAAAATAGAGATCTGAGGATAAACAGAAGATCGAACGAAATGATGGAATTATCGTGTGGATAGCTATGCGGAGAGGACAGAGGAGATATGCAAGAAACATAGGAGGAAAATTAAAAAGATGAGAACGGGAGAGGGAAATAGTAGTCTGAATTTGATGTCTATTTGGGAATTATTATTTTGTTATTTTTGTATTTAATTCTCTTGATGTCTATTTGGGAAATGGTGCTATTGGTGAGTAGAGGTAGGGAAACAAACTTGAAAGGGATTAAAAACAAAATAAACATAAAATTTTAGGAGGCAAATCTAGGTGAGCAGAGACAGTGTTCTCTGTGAGGGTGAAAGTGTTGTTTGGAAATAGGAATGGGAATAACAATGGAACAAAAAAACTATGGGAGCCAATCTTGGTGAGCAGAGATAGTGTTCTCTGTGATGCACGTGTAGGAAAGAATGAATTACACGAACTTTAATTAGATATTTTCTTGATTTTAGATAGATGTAATGGTTAACCCTCATGGCAAGGGATGTGAACACTGCTCTTGGATGTACTTATTTTTATTTGGAGATAGAAGGTTATGTATTTTTTACACTGGGAATATAAGTGCTTATGGTACCCAGACTCCCTATGCAGGTACGGGTTGTTACAGCTCTTATCCAATCATTTTGAATAGGAGGATCAAAGCACATCACTCCTCCATATGATCCACTCGATGGAACAAGAGGTTTAGTGCTTAACATCTGAACTATTTTTCTCTTATTTGTTTACCGATCATGTATATATATTGATGTCATTGATTGATTTGCATTCGATTTTTTTTTTGAAGGATATGGTAGATCACTTTCTTGTTGCAACATATGAAATGAAAGGAGATTCTGGTTGCGGTCCTAATTATTTTTATGATATGCTTTCCACCTTCATGGCTGAATCTAAAATCACCTTATCGAACATGGCTAAAGCTTTGTATGTGTACATAATATATATCTCGATATAGATTTGAGTAGTTATTAACCATATTTGATTAATTGATGGGTTTCAGTTATTTGGTCTTCTTCTTTTAATTTGCAGGGATAAAGTATCTTATGCGGATTTTTCCAAGTTTGTGCACTTTGCATTAAGATTGAAGGAGCCTCCTCAAGGTATATAAGTAATACTAATCATCACAAATCAAAACTCTTTAATTTGGAGTATTTATCTATGTTATTATTGATCTTATAATATATATTTAATAATAAAAATTCTTAAGTATAATTTTTGCTAGTAAAAATTCGCACATTTTAATAGTTAAATAATATGTAATGAGGTTTATAGTATGATTTAAACTCATACTTTATAGATAAGGATAAAAGCACTCAGATACCCACCCAAAAGATAAATAATTATTAATTTAATTAACTATATATATGTACTCTTAATTAATTAAATAATTAGTTTAATAGTTGATGTGTTTCTTCTTTTAAAAAAGATTATAAGTTTGAGTCAGATTGTATTTTTATGTATTCGTGATTTGAAAGTTATTTATATTGTATTATAATTAGTGTATATCAATTGACTAATCTCGGGTCAAACTATATTTTTATATGTATTCTTACTTGGAGATTATTTGTATTGTGTCATGGTTGATGCATATCACTTAATTAATAGATGTACTGAATTTTTATTTTTTAAAAAATAATTAGTTGATATTAATTGCAGTTTTCGCGCTTGTCAAACGGCATTGAAATGTGAGAAATTCATCAAGGCATTAGAAAAAAAGAGTAAGGAAGGGCAAACTTTTATATACAATTGACGTCATCAATAAATTAACAGTCTTTATATATTCGTGCAGTAATGAATTTTATACTTATTTTTTATTGCAGATATTACTAATATATCTCTTTACTGAGTTTTTTTATTTTTTTAAAATTTCTTTTTTTGAATAAAAAAGTACGTGGAAGCATTATGCAATCAAAGATGAATTCTCATTAATGAAGGAAAAAATGAAAATCCTCTTAAGTTAATATTTTATTTTATATATTCTATAAAATTTTATTTTCATGTATATCTTTTTCCTTTAAGACTTCATGAAAATTTTAATTGAATTTAAATTTGCATACTTATATAGCATTAGTTTTACTTCATTGAAAATCTGTTTTACCAGCTGCATACTAATAATTATAATGAATTATAACAATATGATAGTAGTTAAAACTCTTATATTATATTTAAAATTTATGAGTTTAACTTTTATAAAAAATATAGAATATTTTATACTATATAAGTCTTTAAATTTAAATTCAATTAAAATTTTTACGAAATCTATAAGAGAAAAAGATATATATGAAAATAAATTTTATAAAATATACAAAATAGAATATTACCTCAAGAAGGATTTTTATTTTTTCCTTCATTACTAAAAATTCATGTTTGGTTGTATCCACTGCCTACGCACCATTTTTTAAAAAATTCAATAAAGAAATATAGTAATAATATATACAATAAAAAATAAGTATGAAATTCATTTACTATATTGACTAATTGATTTGATTTATAATGTTGTCAATTATGTATGAAAGTTTACCCTTCCTTACTCTTTTCATCAGATGCCTTGACACGTGTATATATATATAAACATATAATTCATATATATGATGGTGTATGAGCAATCATATGTGGCACAAATCATATGTGGCACCAATAAGTATGAAATTCATTTGTGATCAGTGGTCGTGTTTACTCACTAAGTTCTGTCCTAGGGGCGATCTCACATCTTTTGTCAAAGGCAGCTGGATAGACGCTTCAACGAATCTGCTTTCCGGTATGTACGTATAACAACATTAATTATCTGTATCTATAAAAATATATTATATAATTATACAAATAATTAATTTATTATTATGATATTCAACGCAATTAGTATCGTGATATACGTATATACATTATCTATACACACACGAACACATATATATATTGATAAATTGAGAAGGTTATATATATATATATATATAGACACATACACATTATATATGTATATAATTTCTAATTATAATTATCTTCTTTGACGTTTCTAACCTTTCCCCTTCGCACCTTCTTGATTGTATCATATTTCAGCATAAATGTATATATGTATATATAGATACCATTTTCATTGTCATCTTTATTAATTAATAAAATCTTCTTTTTATATTTTAATATGGTCCCAAAATGTTAAAGTATAAGAGACAAATTCAAGTATGAAGGAATTTGGTTTACACGTTCATGAACCTATTTATATATTAATAAATTAAATATATTATATATTTTTACTAATCCGAGTAATATTACAAGAGATATTTGTATTTTAATAGTATATTAAACATATTCTTAAATATATTAAATAGAATAAAGTATTAAAATTTTCAACAAGCTATTCGCATAACTTATCAAACTCATTTTTATATATTTCAAACATATTTAAATTTATTCATCTATTTAATTTTTTAAAAGATTTATGACATTTTCTTTTTTTGCACAGTTTATGTGCATTTGAAGTCATAGTGGTTGTAGAATACTTACACATGATGGGGATAGTTTATCATGATTTGAAGCCCGAAAATGTGTTATGAAGATTCAATGGCCAAATTTCGTTGACTAACTTCGATCTCTCATGAAAAGACAATAATTCCACATCAATGATCCACATAATTCTGATCAAAATGCATCATCAATCACAAAACAAGTTTTTATCTTGATGATCAACCCAACTTTTCTAATTCATCATGAATTTTACCCAATTGTATCACACTTGCAGTAGCGTCCTGCTTACACCCTAAAAAAAAAAGTCAACACATCACATGGCTGTGGAAATCATCATAGAGCCAATCAATGTCCAATCAATGTCTTTTGTTGAAACCCATAAGTACTTAGCACCATAACTTTTGTATGGTGAAGGACATGGAAACACGGTTGATTGGTGGACACTAGGGATATTGATATTCGAAATGTTATATGGGATGACACCATATAAGGGAGTTGACTAGGAGTTGCCCCTGGTAAATATTGTGGCTCGAGCACTTGAGTTTTCCAAATAAACCATGGTTTCAGAGCTAGTAAAGGATTTGATCACACGACTATTAATCAAGGACCCACCAGGAAAACGGGTCAACAATGGGTGCAACGACAATTAAACAAGACCAATTTTTTGATGGGCTTACTTCGGCACTTTTGAGATGTATAAAATCACCATTTATTCCTTCTCCTATATTTTATAAGGAGTTTGCTGCATTTGATAGTACTATAGAGAGTTCAATAGAGTATTACTAGGAAACAAGACATTTATTCTTTAATTTACATGATATATATTTTTTTATGTATACTGAATTTTAATAACAAAATAGAAGTGAGATTTAAGTAATTTGTACATTGGGGCTAGAAATTCTAATGAAATTCATGTTGAAAGGTTCAATATGTATAAAAATATATAATTAAGGATTTACTGGATCTTTTTGTCTAACAAATGATAAAGCATTTTCAATTGTTCTCAATTAATGTCTTTACTTAACCGTCTAAAAGTAATATTAATTTCTCTAATATGTGGTATAAGAGGCAGTAATACTCTTTTTAGGTGTTACTTGGATAAAACTGATAGTACTAATAATATCAAGCAGGGAAACTCATGGGTCCTTATGTAGTGCTTCATTACTACTTATCTAATTTGGGATAAACAATGCTAAGGTTCAAGGTTAATAGAGGATAAGGAAACTTTTGGCTTCTAGAGCTATTTTGTGATTCCTATGAGCTTACAAGATAGCTTTGCCAAAAGCTTGTGTAGGGTTTTAAAATTTTTCTCGTGTTCTAGGCCTATCTTAAGACAACTATGAGGTTTCAAGTATGTATTTGGTCTTAATAAAGCTATAAAACTATGGTGTTACAACTAAATCGTAAGGTTTTAGTCTTTTCTTTTTTTTTCTTAATGTTATGTTGCACTACGATACAAATTTTTTGTCCTAATATATAATTTAGTATAGATTTTGTTTTACTTAGTTATACGGTAAATTTTATACCAGGTATAGATTTTATACTTCATGAATATTTATCTGAGTTTAGGTTTATACTTGAGGATGTTTAAGCTTTCATTTTGCATTTTGTTTTCTTTCTTAGTTGGATTCAAAAGTATAATAAGAATAATACATATGTAACACCCTGACTCAGGAAACGGAACCCAGCCCAAACTTGGGCATTAAGAAAAGCAAAGGACAAAATGACGCCGTTTTAATTAAAAAGGAAAAAAAAAGAGATGGCAACCAAAGGTGTGCATGCCTCTGGAAGCCAAAGAAGGATGAGAAGAAGAACACACCTGCACGTCGTAAAAAAAGGAAGAAGAGGCGTGTAAGGCTCCCCTCTTCACCACAAAAAGGGAGTTGTGACATCCCAGGTGCCAATTAAGGCAAATGGCTATCAGATACAGATTTAAAATAACAAGTGAACAATAATATTTATGCAGCAGAATCAAACTTTAACAAATCCCTTATAAATATACATAATATTCAAAATACATACATCAGTGAGACCAGAAGTGGCAATAAAATACAAAACATAGGGGCTACTTCTTTCACAATGCTACTAAAATTTATCAGAGTGTGGGTACAATCATGCACTCAGACTTGTGAATTCACGGGATCCTCATATACTTCTAAGGGTAGGTCTAACTATGATTTCCCATTTTCTTCCTCATCTCGGGGGGAGGGGGGTGAGGATGAAAAAGTGAGTAACAAATGTTCAGTAAGGAAAATAGTATTAAATTAATATCGTATGATTTCAAAAGTTTATTATTTCATCTTACCATTTAGCTTCCTTGTTTACCTAGTTAATCATTAGGAAAAACAATTTATTTGAATATCAAAATAGCACGTTAGCACATAAAATCAAATATATATATATCATGCAAAATAATAGAGAAAGTTAAATAAATTATGAAATGCATAGATATTTCATGTCATGTTTCGCAAAATCGTTACAAACTTCCATTTTTGAGGGTAGATACAGATTTCCAACTGCCCACGTCAAATGACTAGATCAGGTATAGATACAGCAATCTACTCAGACCCACTTCTGGCTGGCCAAACCATGGTATGATGTATGACCACAGTCGTACCAACTATTGTAGTCCTAACAGATATCTATTTCACGACATTACTTAGGCATGGGTTACCCCTATAGATAGTGTGATACCATTCTTGTCAGAGGGCATGTCATCATCCACTAGGAGCGGTTCTCTTATTTCTTTCCAGACCAGATAGGGGAGGGGGAAACAGATACCTCTTAGAGATAAAAAGCCTAACGAGACACTTGATGCAATATGTATGTCAATACATATGTACTTTGGACCATACAGGCTTCATTCCACTTTTCTCTTTTTTTTTTCTTTTTACTTTTGCTGTTACGGACAACATATTACATATATTACATGCAAATTCATCAAGTACTCACCGTGCGCACGTCCGGTGCGTGCGTGCGTACAGAGGGGACGTGTGCGCTATGTGCACGCCTCGTGCATGCTGGTGAGCAGATTAGATGTGCGCGCTGTGTGCATGCCCCGCGGCCACTGTGCACGCACAGTGCTCAGCACCCATGCGAGCAAACTGCTTTCTCGGGTTATTTTTCTTGCAAGCAAGTTATCTCCCGTTTCGCTATTTTTTTATTTTTTTCTAAATTTTGTCTTTGAAATAAAATAAAATAATTTAAGATAAAATAAAAAATAAAAATAATAAAATAAATAAAATAAAAATAGATTAAGATCACAAATCTCGAAAAATATTAAACAGTGTAAATTAATTTAAGTTTAAAGCAGCCAACAACCCAAATAAAAAGAGTTTTCAAATCATTTTAGCATAGTGATAGGCGGAGTGTTACATCCCTCCCACCTAAAAAAATTTGGTTCCTAAATTTGTCCCGAATAAGTTTTGATACTTTTTCTTCATTTCATCCTCCAACTCTCATGTCCCTTCTTCTGAGGTGTGATGCTATCAACGTACCTTTAGCATGAGAATCATCTTGTTACGTAAGACCTTATTAGTGCACCGGAGAATTTTCACATGAACCTCCTAATAGGTCATATTGGTTTGTAACTATACCTCATCACGAGGAATAACATGAGAAAGATCAGGGTGGTACTTCTTGGGCATCGAGACATGAAAGATATCATGTAAACCCGCAAACTCCCAGGATAAGGTAAGGCGATAAGCAACGGGTTTAATGCGCTCGACAATCGAAAAAGGTCCCACATAACAAGGGCTCAATTTCCCTCTTTTTCTAAACCGCATCTTGTCTTTGTAGGGGTAGACTTTTAGGAAAACTTGATCTCCTACGGTAAACTCTAAGGGTTACCTATGATTATCGACATAGCTCTTTTGCCTTCTTTGGGCAGTTGCCAAATTCTTGCAGATGATTGCGATCTTCTCTATGGTCTCCTGAAAGAAATCTGGTCCTAAATGGCGCTGGTTCCCGACTTCACTCCAGCAAGTAGGGGAACGACAAGGCCTTTCATACAAAGCTTCATACGGGGCCATACCGATGCTGGAATGATGACTGTTATTATAAGCAAATTCACAAAGAGGAAGATACTTATACCAGTTATCACAAAAGTTGAGAACGCAAGCATGTAACATGTCTTCCAATGTCTGGATCGTACGCTCAGATTGACCATCCGTCTGGGCATGATAAGCAGT
Source organism: Carica papaya (assembly GCF_000150535.2). The sequence continues at coordinate 611,980 of NW_019014587.1, forward strand.
GCTGAAGTATAGCCCAAACTCCAAAGCTTCTTGGAAGCTGTCCCAAAAGTGAGCAGTGAATCGGGGGTTGCGGTCGGATACAATGAATAAGGGAACTCCATGAAGTTGAACAATCTCATCTACATATAGGCGAGCTAACTTATTATTGGAGTCCGTGGTTCGAATAAGAAAGAAATTGGAAGTCTTGGTCAACCTATACCACCTTTTCTAATACGTCTCTCAAGACTAGATAGGATAAGGGGAAACAGATACCCTGAAGGGTAAGGGGAAAAGATACCCCTCAGATGTAAAAATTCTAACAAGACACTTGATATAATATGCATGTCAATACAGATATACTTCAAAAAATACAGGCTTCATTCTACTTTTCTCTTTTTTTTTTTCATTTTACTTTTGCTATTACAGACTACATATTACATATATTACATGCAAATTCATCAAGTGTCTTTAATTCACATAGCATGCTTGAAAACCAAATAATTCGACTCATTTGAACACAAAGGCATACAAAACAGGCAAAATATTAATCAGATTAAATTTTCTTATCTAAAAAGACTCCTTAAGATGTAGAAAGTAATACTAGGTTCCTTATCAAAACTTTAATATTTTTTTCCTCACCGTTTTCCTTCCTTTCTCTTCTTCTCTCACTATTTTACTATCTCTCTTTCTCTCTCTCTCTAAAACTTTAAAAAATGGAACAAACGGAAGTGTGGAGAGGAAAAGAAGGGGAAGGGAAATTTATAGAATTTTAGAATAGTTGGATTCATTCCAAGTGGTAAAATTTGGTAAAGAGAGAGGAGAAAAAGATTCTTGGCATGAAAAATGAGGGAGGAAAATTTCCTCCACCGGCCGCAGTGGCACGCCGCCAAAGGTAACAACACTGTAGGCTAGCTTGTAGGCGCACAGGCCTGTTGTTGCGTGTGCTAGCCAACTATGTGTAGGGCCTAGGTGCATAGGGCCTATCCGCGCAAGACTGCTGTGCAGAACGCTCGCACACAGTGTGCGGCACTAGTCTATGTGCGAAGTGCTACGCGAATGACCCACTTGTGCGCGACAGGACACGCACGTAGTTCCTGACTCCATGCTGTGCGCGGATGGGAATTGTGCGTTGTGCGCACGTCCCGTGCATGAATGCGGGCAGAGGGGATGTGCGCGCTGTGCGCACGTCCTGTGCGTGCGAGCATGCGGATGGGTCGTGCGTGTTGTACGCATGCTCTGTGGCCACTCTACAAGCATGTTCGCGAGCACAGTGCCCAACACCCACGCTGACAAACTACTTTCTTGCGGGATTTTTCCCACAAGTATGTTTTTTTCCCTTTTCTGATTTTTTTTCTAAATTTTCTCTTTGAAATAAAATAAAATAATTTAAAATATTTTAAGGTAAAATAAAAATAAAAAAATAAAAAAATAGATCAAGATCATGAATCTTGAGAAATGTTAAATAGTATAAATTAATTTAAGTTTAAAGCGACCAACGACCCAAATAAATAGAGTTTTCAGATCATTTTAGCATAGTGATAGGCAAGGTGTTACGTTCGTTATGTGGGATGCAGATCCTATGCGTGAGGAGAGAGAGAGGGATCTGTGTATAAAGAAAGAAAGAGAGTTATGTGAAGAGAGAAAACGAGACCTTAAGAGGGTCGCGGTGCCACTGACCTACGCGAGGTGGTCTCTAACGGTGCGCAACCATCCTTGCGATAAGCTGAGGAGTATAGGCGGCTGACAATCTACGCAATTGAAAATAAGAAGGAGAATCGTGCGATAGCATGCATCTGAAGAAGAAGGAGATCTACTACAGTTGGTCGCATGATTCTGCCTATCCTTGGCTTTTTCTATGCAATTTCACCATATACGCGCTGGATTTGAGTGCGCAAAGTATTTCATAGTGAATTTTGGTTGATTCATAGAGGTTCGCAATATTGTGCGGTGGCCAAATAGTGGTTCGACAACAGTGCTCTGGTAGGAGCACTCCGGTGATAGTGCGTAGCAAATCAAGGACATGTGTATGGTGACGAGTGGCAGTTACATGTGACCGAGATCACGCTATGGTAAAACTCGATCTCCATTTTGTATTCCAATTATTTCTACAAGTGTCTGTCATTAACCCACATATTTTCTATTTGTAAATGAGAGAATTATTTAAACAATACTAGATTTATAAGAGAGTATGTACCGGAGCCAATAAGGATTCTGACACTTTTTGATCCAACTATAGGTAACGAATTGTGTTAGTCTCGTTCCACTGCCCCCATATTTTTATAAAACTTTATTTTTCATTAAAATGAATTGTTTGTAGACTTTGCAAACTATTTAAGTTTTTTAACACGAGTTCTGTGAACTCATCATATGTGTCTGTGTGCAATTGTATATGATTGGAGACCTATATGATATTGTCTATGATGTATGTTTATGTATTCATATTGTTAGTTATATATATATACAGATTTTATGCATGATTGTTATCGACTTATAGGTATGTGTGATACATATATATATGTATAATTGTAGGTTGTGTAACATGTATATGTATGAGTGAATAACTTGTATGTGCCTACTTATAGGATACACATATGACTTGTGTAAATATATAAGTATATTCATGTTATATGTGTTACATGTACATATATCTTTATTTGAGTTGATAACTGTGCATATAAAGGGTATATATTATGCTTATTGTATAAGCATGTTGATTTATAACATATATGATATATAAGTAGGTCCATGCTTGAGTAGGTCATTCAATGATGAACTTGGTTAGTAAAAGAATAATATAAGAATCTTTAAAAGACGAGAAAATCCATTTAATTGGTATCACAGAGGGGTGGGTATGTGTGTAGTATTTTGGCATGTGACTGTGGTGAACCCTATCTGTGGATACAGATTTTGCCGGATGTGGTAAAGTGATGAGAACTTTGAATTGTATACTGTGTACTATAAATTGTGAACTCTAAACTAAATTTGAATGTATTCACGTGGTAGAAGAGATCTTTACTGCTCTCGTTGATGCTAGCGAAAACGGCATCGCACTATGAAACTCTTAAAAGATGAAAAAAATACAAATTATAAACCTTAATAGAAAGGTAACTGAGAATGAATGTATAACTGAAAAGTGATAAGTTAACAATGTAAGGTGAAAGTCATATTGACATATGCAATGATAAGTAATTCAGTAACAAGTGCAAGTGATTGTCAGAAAGTTCAAGTGCAAATGCTACAAACTAGTGAATAATATCATTTATTTATGTAGATATGATGTTAGAGTATTTGTGATGTCTATGAAATCATATGTGAAAGAGTGAATTATTGAGATATGTAAAATTATAGTTACTGCATTGCTTGAGAATTGGTTTTAAGAAAATATGCATTTATTTTGTAAATCTTGTGTGGTTGAGTGTTTGCATGTCTTTATTATGGGCACTATCCTTTTTCCTTACTAAGTTAGTGAAGCTCACTCCAATTAACACCCCCAATGCAGATTAGTCTAAATCAAGAGCAAGTTTAAGGTCGAAGGAAGACTTTGAAGAACCTATAATGACAGTGAAAGTTCATCTTGTAAAGTCAATTTAATTATATTGTAGTGATGTAGTGTAAAAAATTTTATAAGCCTTATGATTTATAATTCCATATAGAGGATGATTGAATCTTAAGTCTTCACTTATTACTGCATAAATTTATCAGGTTATGTGTGTGGAATAGTACTCATTTCTCAACAGAAAAAGTGGGTCATTACAATTGGTATCAGAGCCCACGTTCCTCAGAACCATCCCTTATATCATGAGGTTTAGGATTCTTATAACGTTTATAGTCTAAAGAAATTAGATAATACACACCTTAGGAGATGTTTTGGAACTTCCTCCAAAACATTTGTGGATGTGAAGAAGTAGGATTATTGTTCTAAAAACCTAAAAAGATAGACATTACAAGAGTTTGAATGTGATAAATCTAGAGATCAAAGAATTAGGGCTTCTGTGATATCCAGGTGCCAATTAAGGCAAATGGGTGTTAGATACAAATTCAGAATAACGAGTGCATGATAATATTTAAACAGCGGAATCAAACCTTAAAAAATCCCTTACAAATATATTTATGTTCCAAATACATGCATTACTGAGACCAGAAGTGGCAACAAAATACAAAACATACGGGCCACTTCTTTCACTATGCTACTGGAATTCATCAGAATGCAAGAACAGTCATGCACTCAGATTTATGCATCCACAGGATCCTCATAGACTTCCAAGGGTAAGTTTGCCTACGGTTCCTCATTTTCTTCCTCATCTAGGGAGAAGATGGAATGAATGCGTTCCATATGCTCAGTAAGGACAATAGTTAAATTAACCTCGTAAAATTTCAAAACAAATTTATTTTATCTCACCGTTTAGCTTCTTTGTTTACCTAACTCATCATTAGAAAAAGAAACCATTTATTTGAATATCAAAATAATACGTTAGCACATAAAATCATATATCATGCCAAATAATAGAGAAAATTAAATAAATCATGAAATGCACAGATATTTTGTGTCATGCTTCGCGAAGTCGTTACAAACTTCCATCTCTAAGGGCAGATATAGATTTCTAACTGCTTAAGTAGAATGGCCAGATCAGATACAGATACGACAATTTGCTCATGCTCACTTTTGGCTGGCCAAACCATGGTATGATCTATGACCATGATCGTATTAACTATAGTGGTCCTAATAGATATCTATAATCACGACATTACTTAACCACAGGTGACCCCTACAGATAGTGCGATACCACTCTCGTCAGAAGGCACGCCGTCATCCACTAAAAGTGGTCCTCTTACGTCTTTTCAAACCAGATAAAGGAGGAAAAAATAAATACCCCGAAGGGCAAGGCAAAATGATACCCCTCAGAGATAAAAAGCCTAACGAGATACTTGATGTAATATGCATGTTAATACAGATACACTTCAAACCATACATGCTTTATTCCACTTTTCTCTTTTTCCTTTCTTTGTACTTTTGCTATTATGGACTACAAATTACATATATTACATACAAATTCATCAAGTGTCAATAATTCACATAGCATACTTGAAAATTAGAACGAGTCGACTCAATTGAACATAGAGCAATGAAAAAAAGAAAAAATAACAATCATATCAAATTTTTTTATCTAAAAAATACTCCTTAAGATGTTGAAAGTAATACTAGATTTCTTACCAAAACTTTGATGTTTTCTTCTTCACCATTTTCCTTTCTTTCTCTTATTCTCTCACTAATTTACTATCTCTCTCTCTTTCTCTCTCTCTAAACCTTTGAGAAATGAAAAAAGTTGAACTGTGGAGAGGAAGGGAAGGAGAAGGCAATTTATAGAATATTCGAATCGTTGGATTCGTGCCAAGTTGCAAAATTAGATGAAGAGAGGTATGGAAAGATTTTTGGCATAAAAAATGAGGGAGGAAAATTCCTCCACTAGTAGGGATAGCGCGCCGCTCAAGGCAGTGCATGGCCGATGCACTGCAGGTGCACATGCCTACTGTGCATGCATGGGCTAGCCTATGCGCGCATAGGGCCTTGGCGTACTGGGTGCCATGCGCACAGGCCTACTGCGCGCAAGCCCTAGGCACATAGGGCCTGTCTGCGTAGGCCTGTTGTGCAGACGGTGCATGCACAGTGTGCGGTGCCAGTCTGTGCGGTGGAGTGATGCGCGCATGGCTAGCCTGCGCTCAACAGGACGTGCATGCAAGTCCTAACCCCGCGCCATGAGCGCAGATGGAACGTGCACGTAGTGCGCATGTCCCGTGCGTGTGTGCATGCGGATGGGCCATGAGTGCAAAGTGCCCAGCACCCACACAGGCAAACTTTTTTCTCATACGATTTTTCCTGCAGGCAGGTTTCTCTCGTTTTGTTGTTTTTTTATTTTTTTCCAAATTTTTTCTTTGAAATTAAATAAAATATTTTAAAATAAAATAAATAAAAAATAAAAATAGATCAAAATCATGAATCTCGAGAAATGTTAAATAGCGTAAATTAATTTAAGTTTAAGGCGGCCAAAGGCCCAAATGAATAGAGTTTCTAAAGCATTTTAGTACAGTGGTAGGTGGGGTATTACAGCTTCACTCTGAAGCTAACTGGAGATGGCGAATAAGCAACAACCGTAATCTATCGTATTATATGAAAACATAAAAAGCTTAAATACTACTAAAAGAGATTAATTACTAGGAATAAGTGAATAAATTTTTGGGAAAGACCATTAATTTCCCTCGAGTTGGGAAATGAGTGTTAAAAGAGGAAGATTTCCCAAAGTAAGGAAAAAATCCCTCGAAGAGGAGAACAACCTTTGGTGAGAGAAAATTCTCCTAAATAGAATAAACCCCCTCAAGTAAGTGGGTTTTAGAAGAGTCCTCTTATGTAATCAGATAATTACTGTAATATTCTAAAGGGTTGGAATGATAAGAACCTTCTCTCATCCTTGAGGCCAACACCTTCACCTTACGAAGTGTCTAGCCTTGGACAATGTTGATATGTTCCCAACCATTTCTTTTTAGTGATGTGATAATGTATTCAAAGAGGTAGTTTGAGGACTTGTTTAGATGCACTTTTGAACCAATACACGATGTTTGGGCTTAAGCTTTTGCTACCATCAGATTTGCTTATAGCAAGTATGGTATCTAGTCCATTGTTGAATCATGTCTTTCAAGTTGTCTTCATCAATGTTTACTTATAGACATGTTTTTCTTCATAGTTATATATGATGATTCTTATCTTTCTTAACCAACCATATCCCATAACCCAACTAATTTCCAGTTTGCATAAGGATATTAAATGTGAGATGCAATTAGTAATATAAGTTATAAATTTGTTATGTTGTGAAATAAAGGACTAAAGAGTTTGTTATTGTTGATTATGTCGCGATCTGCATCAAAATCATCACATATAGAGAGTTTAGAGGTCTAGACCATTCTTTCATTTTAGAGAGCTTTGAGCAACCTGTTTACTTGATTTACTTATCATATGGATATTATTCTAGTTTTCATCATAGAGGATATTTTTCTGAATTAAGACAACTTTTAGCCTCTTACTTCTCCTACCAGTGTTTTTGCAAATAGTTAGATTCTTAATGCTCTAATATCACTATCTTCAGCAATAAACATTATTGGGGATATTTTGGTCAGTTAGTAATTTACCTCCAATCAATTCCTTATGAGATGGAAGAGCTTTTCCTAAATTCGCTAGAGACCAATAAAAAAAAAGAATTCTTAAAACAAGTAGACTCAAAAGAAAGCATTTTGGGAGACCAAATAATTATTTGGTACTTTGATAAAATATAGAATTTCTTATGAATCTTTTTTAGGAAGAACAAATACCCTAACCATTTCAAATCCTTATTAAGATGTCATATAGGAGTTATAATGCTGCTTCAGAAACCCTTAGGCATTAAATCATCATATCCTTGATGGAAAAAAAAACTATTGTGTCAGATGATTAGTGTATGCATTAGAACCCTTCTTTCTAAAAGTCTTTATCCCTCCTAAATTAAATTTCCATGAGGAAAGAGGAATCCTAAGGACATATTTTAACCATAAATCATTAATAATATAATAATAACTCTAAATATAATTTCTTTATGCCAAAAGATGACACAAAAATAATGCAATACACACAGATAAACCTTCAAACTAAACACTATTTAGAGTGGCACAACGAAAATGTGGTATGGACACATAAACCACCACACATGAAAGAGTAAACCATCTAAGAATCATTATAAATGAACTAGACATAATAGAAACCATATGATCAACCCTATTATTGCTACAGACTGGCTCCAATATGAGAGTATCCAACCTCTCTACTCTCTCATATAGAAAAGAACCTTAAATTTTCTCAACCATTGATGAAAAGTATGCTAGGTAAATGTGACCAATCATGAAGAAAAAAAAAAGAAGAGAAGACAACTATAAATCCAATATCCTACAAGATCGAAATTTGATCAGGATACTATAAACCAACCTTCCTAAAGGTAAAGTTTCTAAATATAGTACGACTAATAGTAAATTCAGATAACCAGAATTAACCCAACTAAACCTTCATTAGCCATTAGTTGTGATTATATTTTCTAATAACAAAACAATTAGTGTGAATAACTCTCGTATATTGTTTGCTTATTCTTCAATTGAAATGTAAAATTTGTACATCATATAAATCTATTAAGGTGGATCTTCAAATTAGACACTCTCAAATTAAACACTTGAAGAAATGCTTTTCAAGTCAACAAAGACTAAATGAGACTATGATAAACCCACGAGTCCTATCTTAGTGTCATACCTAAGAATCATCACTTCCAACATTGGGAAGCAAAATGTGTAGTAGTTAACCATAAGAGGAATGGAATAGATAGAGAGTATAATCATTTTTAGCTAGACCATTATATGACCCCTCTATCAAAGACTCCTAATAAGTTCTAGTAAGAGTATGAATTTCATAATAACTTACTTAAAAGGACCTTAAGAAAAATCTGATCAAGTACTAAGGTGCCTTGGAAATCATTCAAACCTTGATGGGGTAGAAGTACAATTTGACTAAGCTAATAGTAACTTATTTAGGCACCGGACCCATTGAGTAAAGAGGAGGAAGTTTCGATACTAAAACATTTTCAAAATTTCCAAAGGTAATTTTAAAAAATTAGATAACAAATGATTTTCACTTAAGACATATGAAATTTGAGGGAAGGTAAACATACCATAGTGTTTGGGGTATTTTAATAATTAAGAACACATCCTTATGAAGAATAGAGAATGAGAGGTATATTTGGAATTTTTCTGTCTTTGACAAAATTAAAGAAACTATATGAGTTAGTTAAAGGATAATCTATGTAGACATCAAGTCATTAAATAAGAGAGGGAAAAGCTATTGAAAACCCTAATATCTTAGTAAATTCATAAATAACATTTAGAGTTGAGAGATGCACTCTTAGCAAGTATATCTTGATTATGGGAGCTAGAAATGATCTGATTATGAACTAAAGAGATCCCACCAGTAACAACATTATAATGAAACTAGAGAAACATGGAAATGGGTAAGGGTGTCTTCAAACCACCTGGTCACTGCAAATTTGAAGGACTAAATTTATTTTAAGGGAGGGAGATTATAACACCCCGGCTTAGGAAATAGAAACCCAACCCAAAACTAGGCATTAAGAAAAGCAAGGGACAAAATGATGTCATTTTGGAAAACCCCAAAATGGTGCCATTTTGATTAAAAAAAAAGGTGGCAACTAGAGGTGTGCACGCCTCTAGAAGCCTAAGAAGGAGGAGTAGAAGAACACACATGCACACTGGAGAAGAAGAAAGAAGAGATGTGTAGGGCTCCCCTTCTCCTCCCACAAAAAGGGAGAGACTTGTTCTATGGGATGGAGATCATGTACATGAGGAGATAGAGAGATCTATGCATAGAGAGAGAAAGAGAGTTATGTGAAGAAAGAGAATAAGACCTGTGAGAGGGAGCCAAGGCTGCCATCGACCTGCACGAGGCAGTCTATGATGGTGCATAACTTTCCTCACGACAAGTAGAGGAGTTTAAGTGGCCAATGATCTGTGCGATTAGGAACCAGAAGGAGAATCATATGACAAAATACATTCAAAGAAGAAGTAGATCCACTACAGTTGGTCGCACGATTCCGTTTATCCCTGGCTTCTTCTGGTGCGATTTTACCATATACGCGTTGGATTTAAGTGCACAAATCATTTTGTGGTGAATTTTGGTCAATTCACAGAGTTTCATGGTGATGTACAATGGCCAAATGGTGCTCTAGCGATGATGATTCAGCAGTAGTGCTCTACAGTGATGCATAGGAAATCAAGGATACGCGTACGGTGGCGTGTGGCGATTCTGGTGACTAAGATCGCACTACGGTAAAACTCGATCTCCTTTTTGTATTTTAATTATTTCTATAAGTGTCCATTATTAACCCACATGTTTTCTATTTATAAATGAGAGAATTATTTAAACAGTACCGGATTTAGAAGAGAGCATAGACCTGAGCTAATAAGGATTCCAAAACTTTTCGATTCAAATGTCGGTAAGGGATTAGGTTAGATTTAGTCAAAGACCCCATTATTTTTATGAAACTTTGTTTTCCATTAAATGAATTGTTTACAGACTTTGCAAACTATTTAAGTTTTCTAACATGAGTTCTGCAACACCATATATGCATATGTGCAATTATATATGATTGGACACCTACATGATATTGTGTATGATGTATGTTTATGTATTCATATTGTTACTTGTATATATATGTAGATTTTATGCATGCTAGTTATCGTGTTATAAGTGTGTGTGATATATATATATGTATAATTGTAGGTTGTGTAACATGTACATATATGAGTGAATAACTTGTATGTGCCTACTTATAGGATACACATATGACTTTTGTAAATATACAAGTATATTCATGTTATATGTGTTACATGTACATATATATTTATTTGAGTTGATAACTGTGTATATAAAGGGTATATATTATGCTTATTGCATAAGCATGTTGATGTATAACATATATGATATATAAGTAGGTCCATGCCTAAGTAGGTCATCCAATGATGAACTTGATTAGTAAAAGAATAACATAAGAATCTTTAAATGACGAGAAAATCCATTTAATTGGTATCAATAAGGGATGGGTGTGTGTGTAGTCTTTTAGCATGTGATTGTGGTGAACCCTACCTGTGGATACGGATTTTGCCAGATGTGGTGAAGTAATGAGAACTTTGAATTGTATACGGTGTACTGCAAATTATGAACTGTGAATTAAATTGGAATGTATTCATATGGTAGAGGCGATCCTTACTACTCTCCTTGATGCCAGCAAAAACGGCATCGCACTATGAAACTCTTAAAATACGAAAAATATAAATTATAAACCTTAATAGAAAAGTAAATGAGAATGAAAGTAAAATTGAAAAGTGATAAGTGAACAATGTAAGGTGAAAGTCATATTGACATATGCAATGATAAGTAATTAGTAACAAGTGCAAGTGATTGTTAGAAAGTACAAGTGCAAGTGCTACGAAACTAGTGAATAATATTATTTATTTATGTAAATGTGATGTTAGACTATTTGTGATGTTTATGAAATCACATGTGAAAGAGTGAATTATTGAGATATGTGAAATTATGGTTACTGCATTGCTTGATAATTGGTTTTAAGAAAATATGCATATGTTTTGTAAATCTTGTGTGGTTGAGTGTTTGCATATCTTTGTTATGGACACTGCCCTTTTTCCTTACTAAGTTTGTAAAGCTCACTCCAATTAACACCCCCCCAATGCAGATTAGTTCAAATCAAGAGCAAGTTTAAGTTCGAAGAAAGACTTTGTAGAACCTTTAGTGGCAGTGAAAGTTCGTCTTGTAAAGTTAGTTTAATTATATTATAGTCATGTAGTGTAAAGAATTTTATAGGCCTCATAATTTGTAATTCCGTATAAAGATGATTGAATCTTAATTTTTTGCTTATTGCTGTGTAAATTTATCAAGTTATGTGTGTGGAATAGTGTTCCTTTCTCAAAAGAGAAAGCGGGTTGTTACAAAATAGCTTAGCTAGAGATGAGTAAAAACTTTTAAAGGATAGATCATTGTTCATAAACCTCGTTAGTTTTTGCTTAACTTACTTGAGCATGATGGTTTTGCTCATTTACTTGAGCATGATGGCTTTTATTGTTAATGAATAATGATTTTATCCTAAAAAAAATAATGTTATATTGGATGCTATTGTATTGACTTCCATTGTATAAGTTGATTCAGTATTAAAAATAGATACTACTAAATTTATAGTTCAATCAAATAATAAAACATAACCTAATTTGAATGAATTATTTAATATTATAACAAATAAGTGAATCGAAATATGTATATTTATTGTTTAAAATGTAGTATTTGATGACAAATTATGAGAACTGACACTTCAGTGAATAATGAGAGGCAATTGATGGTGACTATAATGAAATGCAACCAACACAAAAATAAAAGCTTTGGTATCTTGCAATAAAGTAGATCACATTTTCTTTAGGTTTTAAGACAAAGATGAACTATTTTATTTATTAATTTTTTTTGTACTCTTTTTTGTTGATACAAAAGTTGACAACTTTTTTTTTTCAAGTAAAGAAATAGATAGGGTGGGCACAAAATGGACACATGAGTTCCTCTATTTGTTGTATATTACCTAGAAACGTTTTAACTTTTGTGATAGTCTGAATGAACTGCTAAAATTATATTGTCTATTGTCTAATTTCTAGCTATAATAGGACCATTTTTAAAGGTACCAAGTACAAATTTTATACTTGATGAATATTTTCTAACGTTTGGGTTGTTACTTGAGGATGTTTAAGCTTTCATTCTGTATTTTGTTTCTTTTCTTCTTCGTTAGATTTAAAAGTTTGATCGAATAGTACATAACTTAGCTAGAAATGTACTAAGGACTATTGAAAGATATATATATTTATTCATGAGCCTAAGTTTTTAGTTGACTTGCTTGAGCAAAATGGTTTTTACAGTTAATGGATGATGGTTTTTTCTTTAAAAAAGGTAAATGTTCTAATGGATGTTAGTGTATTGACTTACATTATATAAACTAATATCGTACTAGAAAGAAATACGACTAATATTGTAGGTCAATCAAATAACAAAGTAGAACTTAACTTGAATGAATTATTTAATCTCATACAAATTAATAAATAAAATGAAGTACATTTACTGTTTAAAATGCAGTATTTGACGATTGATTAGGAGAACTGATACTTTACTAAATAATGAGAGGTGTTTGATGGCGACTGCAATGAGATGCAACGAATACAAAGATAGAAGCTTTGGTGTCCTATAATAAAGGAGATCAAACTTTCTTTAGGTTTGAATACATAAAGATGAACATTTTATTTCCAGCTTCTCATGTATTTCTTTTTGCTGATATAAAAGTTAAGTAAATTTTTTTCCCAAGTAAAGAAATGGACAAGTTGCTTCCTTTTTTGTTGTATATTTAGTTAGTGACATTTTGACTTTTAGTGACAATGTCTATTAGTTGCTAAAATTGTGTCGTTTATTGTCTAATTATTAGTTAGATTTAAAAGTAACTTTCATTCCACATTTTGCTTTTCTTCTTCTTAATTGGATGTAAACGTGTAATCAGATAGTATATAACATTGCCAGAGATGTAGTAAGGACTTCAGAAAGATATATAGTTGTTCATGAGTCTTAGTTTTTGTTCACTTGCTTAATCAGAATGGTTTTTATCCACGTTTTTTTTAAATGGAAAAAGTAAATGTAGTATTAAATGTTACTGTACTAACTTACATTATTTACTGACTTATACAATACTAGAAAGAAATACGACTAAATTTATAGTTTAGTAAACTAATAAAGTATGATTTAACTTCAATAAATAATTTAATCTCATATAAATCAATGAATCAAATGGCGTAAATTTACTGTTTAAAATACAATATTTAATGACTTATAAGGAAAAATGATACTTCAATGAATAATAAGAGGTGATGGGTGATGACTGCAATGAGATGGAATTAACAGAGAGAGAGAAGTTTTGGTGTCTTACAACAGAGGAGATTGAATTTTCTTTAGATTTTAGAACATAAAGATGAACTATTTTATTTTTTATTTCTTTTGTACTTCTTTTTGTCAATATAAAAGTTAAATAATTTTTTTAAAAATAAAGAAATGGACAGGTTGTGCATGAAATGGATAAGTTTGCTGCAAATTTATGTTGCAGCATTTCTATTTTTTATGACAACATAAATTCGCTAGTAAAATTTGATCGTCTATAGTCTAACTTTTAGTAGCAATTAACCGTTCTCAAAGGTGCGAATATAATAGCTTTTATTAGTTGAAGTAATTTATTTGGAGAAAAACCATCTTTGTTGTTCATACAATATTAAAATGGATTAAATTAAACTCTTGTTTTTTTTTTTTATAAATAATTTTTATCATCAAACTGTTAGCAAGATTAATCGAAACTTAGAACATAAAATTCAAAAATATGCAAGTTCATTAATGCATACAATATTGATAAGCTAAATATTAATCACTATAAATGACCTAGATTATTAGCAATCTGTTATAAATACTAAACTCATTATAACTCTCCGCCATTTCGGTGAGCACGGTAGATTTGAAAAAAAAAACAATCACTCTCCTCTCAGCAAAACCATGTTTCTCTTTTTCAATTGTTTCGAATAGAATAGATCGAAGCACACAGCTCCTTGACATTATCCACTCGGTAGAACAAGAGGTTTAATGCTTAACATCTTATCTATTTTTCTCTTATATGTTTACTAATCATGTATATATATCGATATTGATGATTGATTTGCATTCGATTTTTGTTAAAGGGTATGGTATATCACTTTTATGGTATAGCATCTGAAATGAAAGGAGTACCTGGTTGTGGTCCTAATTACTTCTCTTATCTACTCTCCACCTTTGTAGCTGAATCTAAAATCACCTTTTTAGACATAACTAAAGCTTTGTATTTATATATAATATATATTTCGATATAGATTTGAGTAGTTATTAACCACGTCTGATTAGTTAATGGGTTTTAATTATTTAGTCTTCTTTTCTTAATCTGTAGGGACAAAGTATCTGATGCAGATTTTCCTAAGCTTTCTGAACTTTGCTTCAAGATCAAAGGAGCCTCCTCAAGGTATATAATTAATACTAATCATCACTACTCAAAACTCTTTAATTTGGAGTATTTATGTGTGTTATTATTGATATTATAATATTTATTTAATAATAAAAATTCTCAAGTACAATTTTTTTTTTGTAAAAATTCATATATTTTAATAGTTAAATGATATATCATGAGATGTATGTCTGATTTGAACTCATAATCTTATAGATAAGGATAAAAGTACATAGACATCTAACTAATAGACAAATATTTAATAATTTAATTAATCAAATATTTATTAGCCGAATATATATATATTTGATTGGTATATGTGTATACTTAATTAATTAATTAATTAGTTTAATAGTTGATGCATTTTTTCTTTTACAAGAGATCATAAGTACGAGTCAGATTATACTTTCGTGTGCGTTACCATTTGAAAGTTACTTGTTTTGAATTGCAATTAGTGCATATTGCCTAATTAATCTCGAGTGAAACTATACTTTTGTGTGTATTCTTACTTGAAGATTATTTGTATTACGTTATGATTGATGTATATAACTTAATCAATAGATTTACTGTAACAACCCTATTTCTCATCTAAGAAATGAGTGTTACCACACGTATACAACTTAATAAATAGTGCATTAATATGCTAAAATCTAAAACTCAACCATACATCCCTTGTGCAAAGTTACAGTTAATGAGGCTCATAAAGTCTTTAATAATGTTTCTATAGTGAATTTTCAGATCTATTTTACAAAAAAATTTCCCAATTTCATAAAAGGATTCTTTTGAATCTTCTTTGACCATGAACTTGCTCTTAGCCTTCCTGTTCTGGAATTGATAAAAAGGAGTGAGCCACCACTTGCCCAGTAAGAATAATTTAAAACTCCAATTCGAAGATCATAGATAATATACTGATTCAAACCATTACCTTTACCTCAAGCTTATCAGGCCCTTCATCACGATTTAATTTCGACACCCTACTACAACTATATCGATCTTACTAGTCACACGTTTTCACTTTCATATGTGACATCCCAAGTGCTAATTAAGGCAAATGGGTGTCAGATACAGATTCAGAATAACGAGTGCATGATAAAATTTATGCAGTAAAACCAAATCATAACAAATCCCTTACAAATATATATGAGTTCTAAATTCATACATAAATTGAGAACAAAAGTGGCTACAAAATATAAAATATAAGGGCCACTTCTTTCACTATGCTATTAGATTCTTCAGAGTGTGAGAACAGTCATGCACTTAGACTTGTGGATCCATGGGATCCTCATAAACTTCCAATGGTAAGTTTGCCTGCGGTTCCTCATTTTCTTGTTCATCTGGGAGGGGGGTATAGAAAGAGTGAGTTTCATATGCTCAATAAGGAAACAATATTAAATTAACATCGTAAGATTTTAAAAGTTAATTATTTTATCTTACCGTTTAACTTCTTTGTTTACCTATCTCATATTATAAAAAGAACATTTATTTACTAAGAAAATGATACGTTAGCATAGAAAATCAAACATACATCATGCCAGATTTTCATGTCATGCTTTTTGAAGTCGTTACAACTTCCATCTTTAAGAGCAGATACAGATTTCCAACTACCCAAGTGGAATGATAAGATCATATACAAATACATCAATTTTCTTAGGCCTATTTTCGGCTGGCAAAACCATGGTACAATCTATGACAATGGACGTACCAATAGATATCTATAGTTATGACATTACTTAGCCACGGGTGACCCCTATAGATAGCACGACACCACTATCGTCAGAGGGCATGCTGTCATCCACTAGGAGTGGTCTCATAAGTCTTTCCAAACCAGATATGGGAGGAAAAAATAGATACTTCGAAGGGCAATGGGAATAGATACCCCTCAGAGATAAAAAGCCTAACAAGACACTTGATACAATATGCATGTCAATACAGAAACATTTCGAACCATATAAGCTTCATTCCACTTTTCTCTTTTTCTTTTCTTTTTACTTTTATTGTTACCGATTACATATTATATTTATTACATGCAAATTCATCAAGTGTCTACAATTCACATAGCATGCTTGAAAACAAGAACAATTCGACTCATATGAACACAGAGGCATACAAAATAAGCAAATTAACAATCATATTAGATTTTCTTATCTAGAAATAGTCCTTAAGACATTAAAAGTAATACTAGATTACTTACAGAAATCTCTATAATTTCTTCTTTATCGTTCCCCTTTCTTTCACTTCTTCTCTCACTAAATTACTCTATCTCTAAACCTTTGAAAAAAAGAAGAAATGGAAGTGTTGAGAGGAAGGTAAGGGGTGGGTAATTTATAGAATTTTGGAACTGTTAGATTCACACTAAGTGGCAAAATCTAGTAAAAAGAGAGAAGAAAAAGATGTTCAGCACAAAAAATAAGGGAGGACAGACTCCTCCGCCGCCGGCCATGGTGCAATGCCCAAGGCAACGGTGGTGCACTGCCCAATGAAGCAATGCTTTAGCTAGCGTACTACAGGCTAGCCTTCAGGCGCACACACCTACTGTCACGCATGTAGGGCCTAGACGCGCTGGGTGCCATTTACGCAGGTCCCAGGCGCACAGGGCCTATTCGCACAAGCTTGTTGCGGGAACGACACATGCATATTGTGCGGCACATGTCAGCGCATGAGGTGACGTGCGAATGGCTCGCCTATGCGCGATAGGATGCGGGGGCAGGTCCTAACCCCACACCGCATGCACGCGAAAAAGACATACGCGTTGTGCGCATGTCCCGTGCGCGCGGAGGAGAGGTGTGCCTTGTGGACACATCCTGTGTGTGCGGGCTTGCGAACAAGACGTGCGTGCTGTGCGGACATCCAGCGGCCACTGTGCGCGCAGTCGCACGTGCACAATGCTTAGTACGCACACGCGCAAATGGCCCTCTCGCAGGATTTTTCTCGCGAGCATTTTTTTGTTGTTTCGCCGTTTTCCAATTCATTTTTTCTAAATTTTCATTTTAATTCAATTTAACTAAAACATAATAATTTACAATAAAATAAAATAATTTTAAATAAAATAAAATATAAATACAAATTAATTAAATAAATAAAAATCAATCAAAATTACAAATCACGATAAATGTTAAATAGCATAAATTAATTAAGTTTAAAGTTGCCAAAGGCCCAAATAAATAGAGTTTCTAAATCATTTTAGCACAGTAATAGGCGGGGTGTTACGTCATATATCTCATTTCATTCAAAGGGTGTCCATAATTTACATAATTACATTCTCATAAGTTACTTTTGTTTTATTCACAATTTCATAAACGCAATATCGTATTCATCTTAATTACACATGCTAACATATAGAATACTCTTCTTTAAATTCTTATCCACACATAGAATACCATTCTTTAAACACATATCACACATATAATACCTTTTCTTGAACACATATTCACATATATAATATCCTTCCCTAAACATGTAGAATACCCTAGCTCATATACATATCCACATAGCAACATATTCTCATCATTCACCAACACAACCAATCACATATGCACATAGACTCATAGAATGAGATAATAATTCACACCATCAACATGGACAAAATCATAGCTCCCACAAGTCATAGTTACAGCCATAGTTACAATTCACATCATCCCCCAGAGACAGTCATAGTTATAGTAATAATTACGATTCACATCATCCCCTAGCGACACAGTCATAATTACAGTCATATTTACGATTCACATCATCCCCTATGGATAAAGTCATAGTTACAGCCAATAAACGATCCATGAGATAGAGTTTATAATCATTCCATACAAATCCTAAACTGTACATATATTCGCTTTTCAATGATATGAAAAATCTTTACTGCTAATCCAGGTATTCTCTATCATAATTTGCTTCATATAAGACCTTGACATTTCTACTTAATTCATCCTTATTCTATTCTTGGAGCAAGTCCTAATTTCATACTTATTCACGCGTAAATTACTCCCAAGTTCTAGAACTCATCAACTTTTAAAATATCTTAATTTATCTAGAATATTAAAAGATGGATCACAACATTTAAACTCTAAATTATTCACATCTTAAATGATTCAAATTCCCCACTAATTCATAGTCTCCCAACAATTTCTATGTTTTTCTCATTGTACACATTGTTATCAAAATTTGATCAATCGCGACTTCTCTATAATTATGTAAATAGCTTATTCACTCAATTAATTATTAAACTAAATCGCATATCTACTATTTATTTCAGGCATTATATTCATTAATAATGTTTTATTTTATATGATTTATCTTTTCAAAGTCGTAATGAATTTCCTCAACCCATATTCTAGATCTCAAGCCCATCATAATCATTATTGTTTTCTGATCCATTACTATTCACTGCTTGGAATGTAGTTGACCCTGCTTGTTGGGCTGTAAACTAGGAGCCCATATAATAAACAAATTTACTTTATTTGCTTCTGGGCTAGAAGCCCAATGAAACAACCCATTTGTTTAGTTCTCAATATTACTAATTCTTTCCTATCTCTGTTTATTTTGAATTAATGTAACCCCTCAAACTAAATTTGATCTTCTATCTTAATCCATTCCTAAGGGCTTGGCTCACTTAAATTTTAATTACTCTTATCCCCTTCCTATAGGCTAGACCCACTAGATTTAATTTCCTTTTTTTTTTTGTTTAATTTCTTCAAGTTTGGCTCAATTCATCACTGGAATTCCTTTATTCTTCCTAGGAGCTCAACCCATTCGAGTTTGTCCTTCCATTCCCTATTTATTTATTTATTTTTCCTTTCATTACATTTAATCCACTAAAATTTTAGACCCCTCACTAGGTCCACTTTACTTATGGACTTCATATACCCGACTTCCTTTATAGGTTACACATTTATTATATATTTATATATATTTTTACTCTTTCATTTTAATTTCATTTTCTTCTTATAAATTAATTACTAAGCCCATTAAACAAATCCTTCTGGGCTCGGACACGTTAGGGTAAACCAAGCCAAGGACTAATAAGTACAATCAACCTGACCCACATGAAGCCCTTTTTCATCTTCTTCAATCGTTGAAAACCCTAATTGCATTTCACATTCAATTCCAGCCGCCATCTTCATCACATAACACAACCAATTCAAGTTTCGATTAGTCATCACATATTCCTTCGACAGTATCCACAACAATCAATCCTTATTACAATCCTATAACAAATAATTATCTAAATCAAATATATTAGCTTAAATCTAGGGATTTAGAGTATAAACTACTCTTACCCTCGACGACGTGATTCATAGCGGTTTCAACTATTCTTCTTTACCCAACCGGTAAAACCCATCACTGATTCGTCTTTATTTACAAAAGAAAAAGATATTAAACGAGAGGCAATGGTGCAACTATGGCTTATTAGCTGAAGGCTAGGCTCACCGCGACCTATCTTAGCCTTTCGACGAACAAGACGTCAAAAAATCTTCTTTTTTCCCTTTCACTTTCACGTATCAGCCCTCTACTCCTCCTTTCCACCACTGCTCATTTGCTCCAAGGTTTTCTTATTATTATTTTTTTGTGAACAAGAACTTTTATATAGTAAATAAGATCAAATCATGGTCGTCTATTGTGAGATGAGATTTAGACTGTTAATTTTTTTTTTAAAAAAAAAAAATTAAAACAGAGTTTTTTAAAGCAGATTGATTAATTTATGAAAATTTTGGAATGACCCCAAATCCTATAATTTTAATCATTTGGGCTTCTATTCAATTACAGAGTAGATAAACTCCAAAATTTGCTTTCAGTTTGGTCATTTTCCCAATTTCATTATTTATTATTATTATTATTTTTAGATTACATTTTATATTTTTATATTTTTAGAATCCCTTTTTTTTTACTTTTGAAAATTCCCCTAATGCTTAAATAAACTCTCTAGAGCATGAATTTGCATTCAAATTTTAACTTATGCGAATGAGTCATTATAATCTTCTCCCCATATAAAAAATTTGGTCCTCCAAATTTGCAGTGATTAGGTGATTCAGAAATATCCTTGCTTATTTCCAAGTTTCCTCTTTAACCTAATGGTTTCGTTACAATGTTATCACTGATAGGATCTCTTTAGTTCTTAATCCATTCCTTTCTAATTTAGGTAAGAAATGTATAATTGTTAAGAATTCGTCTCTTAATTCCAAATATTTTAATACTTAGGGTTTGTTCGTATCTCCCTATAGTTTCTTCAAAAACATTTGATCTGGCAAAAGGATTACCATCTTGGACTATATCGATCCTTAAAATTCATTAAAGCATAATGTCTCCCAACCACATTATATGTAATTGTTATTACATCCACATGGTTTTTAAAAAACATCATTTCTAATTTATCCATCATTCTAATAATCTCTCAACAATATATATCACATCTAATTTCAGCACAAGAATAAATTTTAATTATCTAAATAACTTCAATAACATAGCATTTATAACCTCTAGAATTTCATAACCTCATTTAAATTATTATTTTTCAATTTTTGAACATTAGTATGTGATTATTTAGAATATACCATATATGTCTTTTAATAAAATCTCTGGTTATCATATGGGACTATCTTTATCCTCAAAATGCATCAAAGCGTATTGTTATACCATTATATTATATGCGATTGTTATTTTTATTTGACATGACTTAGGAACATCATTCCTAGTTTAATAATTATCATAAGAATTTCTCAGTAACTATATATCATATCTTAAATTCATCCCATTTTTTTTTGTAACCTCAATGTTATAGTATATTTCTAATCTCTTAATAACATATCTCATATCCTCTATTTTTCATAAATGTATTTACTTAATTACCTAAGCAACCTCGATGTCATGATAAATTTAGGGTATCCCAAAATTCATGTGTCCAAATTATTTTGAATACTTTCTAATTTTTTGAAATTATTTTGTGACTAGCTGGCATATGTTCTCTATGTACTTGGTCGTACTTAAATGTGAAGATTTATAAAGATGAGGGTTTAACCTTAGCATTTCATTTTCTGCTCAAAACTCTTAAGAATAGGTAAGCATTAAGATTTAATAGGTGCGGTGATTTTCTGACTTCCAAATATTATTCATAGATTCGATATGATGTTAGGATATTTAAGACATTTTTTATTGTTGTGGTGAGTCGATGCGGAGTTCGACAGGATCCAGTGCATTAGTGTTGGTATGATCGCATCCCTTCCATTCCCTTCCCTCCCCCCTCCATTAATTTGTTTCGCTGTGCGTGCACACTATACCTCTGTTTCTACTTCTAATATCAAGTGAAATGTCCGGACACCTCGACTCATGCCTAGATAAACAGACCGTCTGTCGTACCTCATTTTTCGTTGCTCAACTATGTAAGATGCTCATAATGACACTCTTATCATGTGGTGGACTATAAATGAATGCACGAAAAGTATTAAGCAAAATATTCTGGTGCCGCGACTCACGCCAGCGGACTATGGCTCCTATCGCGCAAAACGTTTAACACCCCATCTGCAAAAAGACCGGTGTAACACGAGGACTTCCCAGAAGGTCACCCATCCTAGTACTACTCTCGCCAAAACACTCAACCACAGAGTTCGATGGGATCTGGTGCATTAGTGTAAATTATTCACTACTGAATTATATTCTCTCTAAAGTCATGAAAATTTAAATGATATAAAAAATACCTCAATACTTAATCGACCCCCTTGTTTAAAAAAAATGGTCCACTACACAATACATAGTGAGTTATTGAATCCATATTTATTATCAACAATCATTAGGAGTTCCTTAGGTGGAAGGATTATCTAAGAGTCTTTCTAGTAGTGAGTGAATTTAGTCTTTAAGTTCTTCTAAGACTAGGTTTGGCTTCCATGATTTTCGTGTGATCATCCAAGAGTATAGTCTTAGGGCGTGAGTTTCATGTTTATCCCATTAACAATTTCTCTTTGTTGGTCCCGAGAGAAATCTTTCATATGTATTGTTGGTTATGACTCCACACTATGCTTCCACTGCGTCACTCAGATAATATCTACCCTAGAGGTTTGAATTAATATGTTGACACCTTGTATCATCTTTTACGTCCCTGTTAAGGATAAAAAAAACATGTTTTGGATTTATTATCATATTACTAATAGTGTGTTGTCATAACATGTCTTTATGTATTCTTTTTTTCCTTGGAAATTTACTTTAGAATGATTAAAAAGTGTCAGGAAGAAGAGTTCCAGTTAAGTGTACTCTGTCTCATCCAAGACAAAAGTCTTTTAATCTATCAAGCACATGAGGATTTAAGGTCCAATGGTTTCTGACCTCAATACAACTCCCGTGTGGCATCTTGATAAGAATTTATATAAGTAGAATATTTATTATTACTATTCTATAAATATATATTTGAACCTCAAAAACATATTTAAGTCTTCAATGCTTATTCAATTTTTTGAATATTTTTATATATGATTTATTGGTTTAAAGGATTGTATTTTCTTTCAGGTCTGTAGCAAACTTAGAGAAATCCTAATTAGCTGTACTTTGTTTCATTTAGTAGGAGTTTTCATACTCACCAAGCTCATGATTTACTCAATCTCCCAAAATGCTTTTATCCATTAAGCATATGATTGTTTAATGACTAAGAATCTTAAATCAATTTTGTAATCCCTATGTGGAAACTTAAAAGGAGTTTGAACATGTAGCGTATCCATTCTTTCTAGAGAATATTCATGAAGAATTTCCAAAGACCATCAAGGTCTTAATATTTATTTGGTCACCTAACATTCTCTTTCCCCTTTTTTTTTTCCTTTTTTTTGTCTCTCGTGACCTAGAGGAGTTCCTTCTAAGGCATAACTACTTGGGAGATATTTATTTTGTTAGGGGACTTTCTTCAACTTGGGGAAACTTTTTTTTTTAACTTTGGTGATCTTCCCCTCTTTAAGATTCTTTTCCCAACTCAAGGGAAATTAGTTCTCTTCCCAAAATTTTCTTTATTCATTTTCTCCTATTGTGTAATTTTCTTCGTTACATTTAAGCTTCCTATGGTTTCATATTCTATGATTGATTATGGTTGTTGCTTATTCACCATCCTTAGTTGCCTTTGGAGTGAGGCCCTAACATTTCATTTCCTAGCCTTATCATACTTCAAACCCATGCAACTCCCATCTCTTCGAACTTTTGAAATTATGATTTTCCTTTCTCACATTCCCAGATGTTTAGGAGGAAGTTCTAAAACATCTCCAAAGACTCATATTACCTATTTTCTTTTGGTCTTAACCTTATAGGAGTCCTAGACCTCATGATACAAAGGGATATTTTTGAGGAACGTGGGCTCTAATACCAACTGTAACAACCTGATTTCTCATCTAAGAAATGAGTGCTACAACACGTATAAAACTTAATAAATAGCGCAACAATATGCTAAAATCTAAAACTGACCCATACATACCTTGCTCAAAGTTACAGTTCATGAGGTTCACAAAATATTTAATGACATTTCTACAGTGAATTTTTGGATCTACTTTACAAAAAATTTCCCAATTTCATAAAAGGATTCTTTTAAGTCTTCCTTAACCATGAACTTGGTCTTGGTCTTTCTGCTATGGAATTGATAAAAAGGAGTAAGCCACCACTTGCTCAGTAAGAATAATTTAAAACTCCAATCCGAAGATCATAGATAATATACTGATTCGAACCATTACCTTTACCTCAAGCTTATCAGGCCCTTCATCACCATCTGATTTCCACACCCTACTACAACTATATCGATCTTACTATTCACATGTTTTCATTTTCATATACCTCATTTCATTCAAAGGATGTCCATAATTTACATAACTACATTCTCATAAGTTACTTTTGGTTTATTCATAATTTAATAAATGCAATATCGTGTTCATATTAATTGCACGTGCTTACACATAGAATACCATTCTTTAAATTCTTATCCACACATAGAATAAAATTTTTTCAACACATATCACCCATCTAATACCTTTTCTTGAACGTATATTCACACACATATGATATCCTTCCTTAAACGTGTAGAATACCCTATCTAAAATACATATTCACATAGCAACATATTCTCATCATTCACTAACACAACCAATCACATAAGCACATAGACTCATTATCGTATCACATAATATCATTCAGTCACAATCATGGAAGGAGATGATAATTCACACTATCAACATGGACAAAATCATAGCTCCTATAAGTCATAGTTACAGCCATAGTTATGATTCACATCGTCCCCTTCACACTATCAACATGGACAAAATCATAGCTCCCACAAATTATAGTTACAGCCATAGTTATGATTCAAATCGTCCCCCAAGGACACCATCATAGTTATAGTCATAGTTACTATTAACATCATCCCTAAGGAGTTAGTCATAGTTACAATCATAATTACGATTTACATCATCTTACAAGGATACAATCATAGTTACAGTCATATTTACGATTCACATCGTCACCCAGGGACACAGTAATGGTTATAGACAATAAATGATCAATGAGATAGAGTTCATAATCATTCCATATTGATCCTGAACTGCATATATATTCACTTTTCAATGATACAAAAAATCTAAACTGCTAATCCTAGGTATTCTCTATGATATTTTACATCATATAATACCTTGGCATTTCTACTTAATTCATCCTCATTCTATTCTTGTGGGGAGTTTTAATTTCATACTTATTCAAGCGTAAATTACTCCCAAGTTCTAGAACTCATTAACTTTTAAAATATCTTAATTTATCTAGAATATTAAAAGATGGATCACAACATTTAAACTCTAAATTATTCACATAATAAATGATTCAACTTCCCCACTAATTCATAGTCACCCAACAATTTCTATGTTTTTCTCATTGTACACATTATTATCAAAATTTGATTAATCGCGACTTCTCTATAATTTTGTAAATAGCTTATTCACAACATTAATTATTGAACCAAATTACATATCTAATATTTATTTAAGGCATTATATTCATTGCCTGAAATGTAGTTGACCCTGCTTGTTGGGTTATAAACTTGGAGCCCATATAATATTTCATTCAACTTTACTTTATTTGCTCATGGGCTAGAAGCCCAATGAAACAACCCATTTGTTAATTTCTCAATATTACTAATTCTTTCCTATCTCCGTTTGCTTTGAATTAATGTAACCCCTCAAACTAAATTTTATCCTTCTGTCTTAACCCATTCCTAAGGGCTGGGCTCACTGTAATTTTAATTACTCTTATCCCCTTCCTATAGGATAGACCCACTAGATTTAATTTCCTTCTTTTTTTGCTTAATTTCTTCAGGTTTGTCCCAATTCACCACTAGAATTCCTTTATTCTTCCTACGGGCTCAACCCATTCGAGCTGGGCTTTCCTTTCCCTCTTTATATGTTTATTTATTTTTCCTTTCATTAGATTCAATTCACTAAAAGTTTGGACCCCTCATTAAGCCCACTTTACTTAGGAACTTCATATACCTGACTTTCTTTATAGGTTACTCATTCGTTATATATTTATATATATATTTTACCCTTTCATTTCAATTTCATTTTGCTTTTCCAAATTAATTACTAAGCCTGTCCTACAAATCCTTATCGGCTCGGACCCGTTAGGGTAAACCGAGCCTGGGCCACACAGGTACAATCAACCCAACCTACTTGAAGCCCCTTTCATCTTCTTCAACCTTTGAATATGATGTCTGTTTGCAAATTATTATTCTGTTATCTTTTGTATTTAATTCCCTTTACGTTTGTTTGGAAAATGGTGGTATTGCTTAGCATAAACAGGGAAACAAACTGGAAAGGGATTAAAAAATAAATAAATATAAAATTTTGAGAGGCAAGTCTAGGTGAGCAGAGACAATATTCTCTGTGAGGGTGAAAGTGATGTTGTTTGGAAGTAGGAATAGGATTAACAACAGAACAAACAAACTCTGGGAGACGATCTGGGTGAGGAGAGGCAGTGTTCTCTATAATGCACATGTAGGAAAGGATGAACTACACAAACTTTAATTAGATGTTTTCTTGATTTTAGATAGATGTAATGGTTAACCCTCATAGCCGATGGATGTGAACACTACGCTTCGACGTACTTATTTTTAATTGGAGATAGAAGTTTTTTCGCGCTGGGAATATAAGTTCTTACGGTACTCCAACTCCCTATGGAGGTATGGGTTCTTACAGCTCTTATCCAATCATTTCAAATAGGAGGATCAAAGCACACAACTTCTCTACATGATTCACTCGGAGGTTTAGTGCTTAACAATTGATCTATTTTTCTCTTATTTGTTTACTGATCATGTATATATATCAATGTCGTTGATTGATTTGCATTCAATTTTTCTAAAATGGATATCATAGATCACTTTCTTATTGCAATGTGTGAAATGAAAGGAGATTCTAGTTGCGGTCGTAATTATTTCTATGACTTGCTTTCCACCTTTGTGGCTGAATCTGAAATCACCTTATCAGACATGGATAAAGCTTTGTATGTGTATGTAATATATATCTCGATATAGATTTGAGTAGTTATTAACCATATTTTATTAATTGATGGGTTTTAGTTATTTGGTTTTCTTCTCTTAATTAGCAAGGACAAATTATCTTATGCGGATTTTCCTAAGATTTATGCACTTTGCATCAAGATTAAAGGAGCCTCCTCAAGGTATATAAGTAATACTAATCATCACAACTTAAAACTCTTTAATTTGGAGTATTTATGTGTATTATTATTGATTTTAAAATAAATATTTAATAATAAAAATTCTCAAGAACAATTTTTGCTAGTAAAAATTCGTACATTTTAATATTTAAATGATATGTTATGAGATGTATAGCCTGATTTGAACTCATACTCTTATAGATAAGGATGAAAGTACTTAGATATCAACCCAAAAGATAAATAATTATTAATTTAATTAACTATACATGTGTATACTTAATTAATTAAATAATTAATTTAATAGTTTATATGTTTCTTCTTTTACAAGAGATTATAAGTTCGAGTCAGATTGTATTTTTATGTGTATCATCATTTGAAAGTTATTTGTATTGTATTGTAATTCGTGTAAATCACTTGGCTAATCTCGAATCAAATTGTATTTTTATGTGTATTCTTACTTGGAGATTATTTGTATTGTGTTATGATTGATGCATATAACTTAATTAATAGATGTAGCCAATTTTTGTTTTTTAAAAATAATTAGCTGATATTAATTGCAGCCTTCGCGCTTGTCAAATGGCATTGAAATGTGAGAAATTTCTCAAGGTATTTGATAAAAAGAGTAAGGAAGGATAGTAAATGAATTTTATACTTATTTTTTATTGCAGATATTACTAATATATCTCTGTTCTGAGTTTTTTTTTTTTAATTTCTTTTTTTGAATAAAAATTGCATGGAAGAATTAGATGCAAACACGAATTCTCATTAGTGAAGGAAAAAATGAAAATCCTTCTTAAGATAATATTTTATTTTATATATACTATAAAATTTTATTTTCATGGATATCTTTTTTTTTTAGATTTTGTGAAAATTTTAACTGAATTTAAATTTGCATACTTATACAACATGAGTTTTACTTCATTGAAAATCTGTTTTGACCGTTGCATAATTATAGGCATTGATAATTATAAGGAATTATAACAATATAATAGTAGTTAAAACTCTTATATTCTATTTAAAATTTATAAGTTTAACATTAATTAAAAATGTAAATTATTTTATACTGTATAAGTCTGTAAATTTAAATTCAATTAAAATTTTTACGAAATCTATACGTGAAAAAAGATATATATGAAAATAAATTTTATACAATATATAAAATAAAATATTACCTCAAGAAGGATTTTTATTTTTTCCTTCATTACTGAGAATTCATGTTTTGTTGCATTCATTGCCTAGGCCACCTTTTTTAAAAAAAAATTTAGAATTTCTTTAAAAAAACTCAGTAAAGAAATATATAAATAATATGTACAATAAAAAATAAGTATGAAATTCATTTACTAATTGATTTGATTTATGACGTCGTCAATTATATATGAAAGTTTACCCTTCTTTACTCATTTCATCGGATGCCTTGACACGTGTGTGTATATATATATATATATATAAACATATAATTCATATATATGATGGTGTATGAGCAATCATATGTGGCACAAATCATATGTGGTACCAATAAGTATGAAATTCATTTGTGATCGGTGGTTGTGTTTACTCACTAAGTTCTGTCCTGACGGTGATCTTAACGTCCTCCATCAAAGGCAGCCAAGTAAACACTTCAACGAAGTTGTTGCCCGGTATGTACATACAACAACATTAATTATTTATATCTATAAAAATATATTATATGATTATACAATCGTTAATTTATTATTATGATATTCAGCGCAATTAGTATCATGATATACATACAAAAATTATCTAGACACACACACACACACACATATGTATATTGATAAATTGAGAAGGTTATATATATATATATATATGTAGACACACACACATTATATATTTATATAATTCCCAATTATAAGTATCTTTTTTGAAGTTTGTAACCTTTCCCCTTTACACCTTCTTGATTCTATCATATTTATTCATAAATATATATATATGTATATATAGATACCATATTCATTTTCATCTTTATTAATTAATAAAATTTTCTTTTCATATTTTAATATGGTCATAAAATGTTAAAGTATAAGAGCCAAATTCAAATATGAAGGAATTTGGTTTACAAGTTCATGAACCTATTTATATATTAATAAATTATTTATATTATATATTTTTACTAATCCAGGTAATATTAGAAGAAATAATTATATTTTAATAGTATATTAAATATATTCTTAAATATATTAAGTAGAATAAAGTATTAAAATTTTCAACAAGCTATTCACATAACTTATCAAACTCTATTTCATATATTTGGAACTTATTTGAATTTATTCATTTATTTTTTTTTTAAAGATTTGTGACCTTCTCCTTTTTGCACAGGTTTTATGCATTTAATCTAGTATAGATTTTGTTTTACTTAGTTATATGGCAAATTTTATACTTGATGAATATTTCTCTGAGTTTAAGTTATTACTTGAGGATGTTTAAGCTTTCGTTTTGCATTTTGTTTCCTTTCTTAGTTGGATTCAAAAGTATAATAAGAATAATACATGGCTTAGTTAGAGATGAGTAAGGACTTCTGAAAGATAGATAATTGTTCATGAACCTCCTCAATTTTTGCTTCACTTACTTGAGCATGATGGTTTTGGTCATTTACATGAGCATGATGGTTTTTGTTGTTAATTAATAATGATTTTATCTTTAAAAAAATAATGTTATATTGGATGCTATTGTACTGATTGTTTAAGTTGATGCAGAACTAAAAATAGATACTACTAAATTTATAGTTCAATCAAATAATAAAATAGAACCTAATTTGAATGAGTTATTTAATATTATAATAAATAAGTGAATCAAATTATGTATATTTATTGTTTAAAATATAGTATTTGATGACTAATTGTGAGAACTTACACTTTAGTGAATAATGAGTGGCGATTGATGGTGACAACAATGAAATGCAACCAGCACAAAAATAAAAGCTTTGGTATCTTGTAAAAAAGTAGATCACATTTTCTTTAGGTTTAAGACAAAGATGAACTATTTTATTTTTAATTTTTTTTGGTATTCTTTTTTGTTGATATAAAAGTTAAACAATTTTTTTTTTCAAGTAAAGAAATAGATAGGGCGGGCACAAAATGGACACATGAGTTCCTCTATTTATGGCATATTACCTAGCAACATTTCAATTTTGTTATAATCTGAATCAACCGCTAAAATTATATCGTCTATTGTCTTATTTTTAGCTGTAATAGGACTATAATATCCACTTAAAGGAAAAGAAATGTAAATAAAATTTGGAGTTTGGGTATAAATGAAAGAAATTTTCAAAAATTTGAGCTTTTAAGTAAATTTAAGGACTTAAATGAAAGTAGATAAGAAAAAAGGAGGTAAACACATAACTAAGGAGAAGTGGAAGGGGGAAAAGGAAATAAGGAGAATGGACGGCCTAGATTGGACCACTTGAGGAGATCGGATGGAGGAGATTTAAAAGAAAAAGGACGACCCAGATCGAGTCATGAAGATCCAATGGTTGAAGAAACGGGTATAAAAAGGGAAGAGATTAGGGTTTTCTCCTCATTTTGGAGAGTAGCCAAAAAAGAGAGAGGGAGAACAGAGAAGAGCGATCAAGAAGGGAAAGATGAAGAGAGGGTCATGTGGGGACGCGGAGAGGAAGAAAAAAGGAGAGAGAAGGAAGAGAGAAGGGAAAGGAGAAAAAAAGGAGGAAGGAGAAGAAAAGATAAGAGGGGCCGAACAAGAAAAAAAAAGGAGCCAAAAAGCGACCGCCACGAGGGAGGAAGAAAAGAAGCGAGGGGCGGAGGCAGGAGAGTGTGGAAGTCGAAATAAAAGGAAAAGGAGGAAGAGGAAACGATCGAGACGCCATGTGACAGGGGAGACCGAGGCAAGCGAGGTAAAGTTCGTCCTTTTCATCTTTTCTTCCCCTATTTCCATTCAATCTATTTCTATTTTGCAGTAATCAAATTTTTAGGTGTAAAAATCACTATTCTAATTACAAGGATACAAGGGAGCTGTGGGAGACCGAGAGGAATCGATCGGGAGCAAAGACGAGGCCAAATCGCCCACGCCAAAAGGTAAAACTATTCTATTTTAATGTTTTGGTGGTGGTTGAGTGGCAGTGGGGTGGGGCTGATGTTGGGCTAACATCACTGGCTCGGCCAGACCACCCACCTGCATATGAATCGAGGAGGCTTCTTCTAGAATTGGGATAGCCGACCCATTCGGGAAGCCAAAGGGTCTTCCCCGAGCATGGAAATCCGATCCACCATTTTGGGTTCTGATTTTTCATCTAAGAAGCTGAAAAATTCTTCCTCAGGAAATGAGAATTCAGTTTTCCTGGGAAGCTAAAAATTCTTTCTCAAAAAATGGGAATCCAATTCGCTGAATGTGGAGCCAAAGGTTTTTTGGGTGCGAATCCTGATAGATTCAGGTATTTCATTGGGTGGCTATTGGAACCAGTAATCTGATTAAATTAATTTTTATTATTTCACTGTATTTTAATTAATTATGTCGTGTGTACAGGAAAATTTGGACATTTAGGTGGATCTGGGAAGATGCTAAGGAGAGTAAGTATTTCTAAATCTCAACAAGCTTAAATTTTGAAAAGTGCATTCATTTTATAAAAATTATGAATTTTGAAATTTGAAGGGACATTGGCTCAATTTCGATGGAAAAATAGAACTCAAATTATGATCAGTAAACCTAAGCAATTAGAACCCTATTGAGAGACGAAACCAGAAAACAGACCCAACGAACTGAGAGTTATCTGGATTGAGTTATTTTGACTTATGAAATATGAAATTGAAAAGAAAAATTCCTAATTAAGGAAAAATTGAAAAAGAAAAAGGAAAAAAAATAATATTGTAAAAATAAGAAAGGAAAAGAAATAATTGAGGTTAACAAATGATTATTTAAACAAAATGAGAATTTTGGAATGAGAGGGTATGAGTAAATAGGGTAGGGACCCTAAATATCTTCTTGTTTAGTCTGAATCGAGGAAGAGAGTGAGTGTGTGTGGCTGACGTTCAGCAAGAATGGTGAACCTGCACATTCATAGAGTTTGAAACCTAATGCAGACGTGGATAGGCATTCGTATGAGTGTAGGCCACCTAGCAAATGTACCTGTTGTGGCCATTGTGTGTGTGCTATCCATGCGATTGGGGAATCCATTTCACATATTTTCAATAATGACATAAACGGCATCGCGCGATGAAACCATAGAAATGACCATTCGAGTGTATCTGCGATCTTTTGTATGTGTGTGATTATGTTTCGAGATTATGAACGATATTCGAGTGTATCTGTGATCTTTTGTCTGTGCGATTATGTTTCAAAATGACGATTGATATTCGAGTGCATTTATGACTTTCGAGAGTATGGGAATAGATATTTGAGGTTTGTATATGATATTCGAGAGAATTCATCCAATCGATCAGGAACACGTGAAATAGTAAAAGTAAGAACATGAATTTGTACTGAAATATTTTTATTACTTTTGTTTTTTACTGTGTGTTTTGCATGATATTTTATCTGGGTTGAGAGAACAATAATACTTATTGAGTTAGTGAAGCTCATTATGTAACATCCCAAAATGATATTGTAATGTAATTTAAAATTAATAAATTTAATTTTTTAATTTTTTAAAATTTAATTTAGAGTAAAAATGAAGTAAAAGTTGAAGGAAGATAAAATTGAAAACAATTTTGAGGAAAAGGAGTGAAAATTTGGGTTCTGGGAATATTTTTGAAAGAAAAATAAAAAATCGGAGATCAAAATACAATTTAGGAAAGTTTTATCATGTCAAATGCTTGGTTAGCAGACCCAATGAATTAGGACGCATCGCGTGGTAGCAGACACTGATGCGGTGCCACGCGGGAGGCCACGCGGGCGATCGGAAGGCCCATATTAGATCGTGATGGATGGCCCAGATTAGATCGTGATGAACAGCTCAGATTCACTCCCTATTTAATCGCGATAAGACGGTCCAGATCAAACACGACGGACGGCCCAAATCAAAAGCGGACGGAAATAAATAACCCCCATCCACACCAAATCCTAACCCTATCCGCCAGACCCCCTCACCGGAGAAGAAGACCCGCCGCCGGGAAGGAGACCGCCGCCACCCACCACTGCACCGGAGCCTTTTCTGACTTCCAAAAAAGGTAAAAAAATTTCATTTTGCTCAAAATTAAATTCTAAACACAACCATGGCAAAATCAGAGCAAAAGAACTGGCCAATTGGCCAAAAAACGTAGGCAAAGCCTGGCGGTGCTGCCGCAGAAAATTTCACAAAACGCCTTTGATGAGACCCTTCTAGATTTCTATTCTATGTATTTTTCTACCATTATGATCACTATATCCTTCTCTACAGGTTGACCAGAGTAAAATACCCAACCGCAGCGTGAGCCGAAGGAGCCGCCGTATCGGAGCGCCCCACCACCGGTAAGTTTCTATTTTTTATGTTTTTTGGACAAACCAAGGCTCCTTAACGTATTTTCTAGTAGGAATTGATGCAAAGTCTGCAAATTTTGGCCAAAAATGGCCGAAAATAGCCAACCCGAGGCAGACTACATCCGCAAGCGACGGTGCCATCGCCGGAGCATGGCAAAGCCGCCGTGCTGGAATTCTAAAATTGGCCATATAGGCCCTGGGACTGATTTTGGGTTTGTTTGGGACATTTGTAGGTACTATTAGCGCGTTTTAATTCCCAAAAAAAATTCAGAGAACCTGAGAATCGCCCGTAGGCGCAGTCGAATAGCTTAGCTTTTCGGGCATCAAATTGAGTAAGGATCCCTTACCCTATTCCCTATCATAGAATTGAAGTCTAAATAAATAATAATCCGATATTTTTTGCGAATTTAGAAAATGTGCATAATTAATTACGGAATATTAATGGAACTAAGACTGGAAATTATCTACTCTTGTTCGTTGATTATTTTTACAGTTTGTATGCATGATGGCATCTTATTAATTTATTTTATGGCTTTGAATGCATGTATGGTTTATTCTATGTGTTTACGGCTGAATTAAGAAAAAAAGAAGGTTTAACGATAAGAATTGTGTGATTAAGTGAATGGATTAAACAACAGCCTTACTGGATATCCTAGAAGATGGTGGACGGACTAGGTACATAGGAAACCCTACCGTGAACGTTGTCTCATGTCAGACATAGTATCGAGACTTGGTAATTTGGCACTCATACCGGACTGGGTATGGGGACAGCCTGCTTCACCCTCATACCGGATGGGGTATTGAGATTTTGTAAGTTGACACTCATATCAGACGGGGTTTGGGGATGGCCCATAATGGAGAATGTTAAAGGAAAGGGTTCATGTGTAACGGGGACATCTCTATGAACCCCCACATACACCAGCAAGCTGGTAAAAAGATTGACAGTTATTGTTTGATTTATTGATGATGGATATATAATTATATATATGCTATGTTGCTGCTTATACATGAAATCATTATCTTTATAATATTATTGTCTGTATAGGTTATTTTTATAAATTCCACTACAGTAAATGGAGGGTAAATGGTTTTATGATTGATAAATGAATTTGCAAAATTTGGTACTCCATTAGTGGTTTTTGATTTTCTACCAACCTTTATTTCTTTGTCGGTGATATAGTGTGATGTCTTTATTGAGCTAGTGTAACTCATTCCTTATTTAACCATTTCAAACCAAGAGAACCAAGTTATGGAGTCCAAACCGCAAGAGGATTGCAAGTAGATGCTAGTTTTCTTTATTTTCTATTTATTTCCTTATTTCTTATACTTTTTTTTAAGACTGAACTCCGTAGACCCGTTTGGTTCTTTAAGTTATTGTGTAGGGAATGTAAACCTTGAACATTTATTACGCTTCCGCACTTAATTTATAATTTATTTCCTTTGGATATTTTTGGTGTCGTTATAGTTGGTATCAGAGCTACGTTTCTCGGACCCATTCCTTGTA
Source organism: Carica papaya (assembly GCF_000150535.2). The sequence goes on from NW_019014587.1 coordinate 647,242, forward strand.
TAAAATCCTTAGGAACACCAAAACAATAGATTATCACTCAACCATTCCTTGTGAAATGCAGGTACAGATAGATAAGGAGAGGAAGACCCCCACTAAACTGAGCAGCCCGGGATGGTTCACTTAGAGAAGATGTTGACCAAATATTTGAGATGCTAGAGAGACTCATTGTTGCCTAGTAGGGCCAGGAGAAAAGGAGAGAGCTAACTGACCCTCCCTCGTTGCCACAGGGTAGAGCCACCCCGGTATGACCCTACTCCTCCACAATACCACTCAGCACCACCACAGTATGATTCGGTGCCCCAAACCTAGTACCCCGCTGCACCAACACAGTATAATCTGGTGCCCCCACCATATCAGCAAGTACCACCGCAGGGCCATCAAGTCCATCCTCAGCACGACCCAGTCCCTCTTACACAGGACCAAGCTCCTCCCATGATGGACCCAGGCTACATAGAGAGGTATAAAAGATTAAGCCCATATACTTTTATAGAGGGATCCTCTTTCGAAGATGCCGAGTACTAGTTAGTAGAGATAGAGAAGGCCTTCATGACCAGTGGAGTGATTCCCGAATAGAAAATCATCCTTGCTACCTATATGCTAGTGGGAGAAGCAGACCACTAGTGGAAAGTCAAACAGACCACCCTACCTGTTCCAATTATTTGGAAACAGTTCCTGTCGGCCTTTCGTGCAGAGTACCTTCCAAAGCATTTCCGACATCTGAAGGAGATGGAGTTTGTACAGTTGGTTCAGGAGAACATGACTATATCAGAATATGCTCGTAAGTTCCTAGAGTTGGGCCGATATTCCCCTGAGACATTGTTGGATGAAGGCAAGAAGGCTAGAAGGTTCGAGTGAGGTCTCCGTCCAGAGATCAGACAGCAATTTTTTATGCTTGAGTTCAGTACTTATTTGGCTGTTCTGGCCAAGGCACAGTTAGTAGAGAGGAGCCTCCGTACCTTCTCTCAAGCAGCAGGCAACCTCAGGCCCTCAGCTCCACCTCGCAGACAAGCACCTACTGCACCTGTTCAATAGAACAAGAGTACCAGACCGATGAGTCAGGCTTCCCCTCAGGCTCTAGTGGCAGGACGTGGTAAGATCTGTCAGCATTGTGGTAGGGATCATGGGGACACACCCTACTATCGCCTCAACAACACTTGTCACATATGTGGTAGTGCCCAACATTATGCGAGGGAGTGCTCGAGGAATTATAATCAGGCTAGACCACCTATCTAGGGTAGGGCTTACAATCTCAACCAGTAGGATGCAGAAGCCAACCCAGACATGGTACAGGGTATGTACACTATCTGTAACTATCTTGCTTATATTTTGATTGATACTGGTGCATCGCATTCATTTGTTTTACCTATTTTTGCATCAAAATTTAATGTATTACCTGATAAACTTGATTTTGTATTGTTTGTGTCTACTGTTGGGAGTATGACACTATTGAGAGAAGTTGTATACAGAGTCTGTGTCGTAGATACAGTAGATAGAAAGTTGAGTGTGGATCTAATAGAATTAGACATGGAGGACTTTGATGTAATTTTAGGAATGAACTCTCTAGCGGCGTATCACACTACTGTAGATTATTTTAGAAAGAAGGTTGCATTCAATCCTCTTAATGAGGAGCCATTTATAAATTAATAAAATCGTTTAGCATTTGTTCCCTCATGAAAAATTTTCTTATTATCAAGTACTTTAACCTTGCTGTTTTCTCTAACTAGGCAAACCCAAGAAAGAGATTTGTATTCAAGAGATTCTGGTAGTCCGAGACTTTCCAGATGTGTTTCCAGATGAACTACATGGACTACTAGTGGATAGAGAAGTCGAATTCACCATAGACCTTTAGCTAGGCACCCAACCGATTTCGGTTGCTCCTTACCGTATGAGCCGTGTTGAGATGGTGAAACTGAGGAAAAAGATCACTGAATTGAAGGACAGTGGGTTCATCTAACATAGCGTGTCTCTTTGGGGTGCCGGAGTCACATTTGCAAGAAAGAAAGATGGGACGTTGAGGTTATGTATTGATTACAGAGTCACGATCAAGAATAAGTATCCCTTCTCCAGGATTGATAACCTTGTTGACTAGTTGCAGGGTGCCCAGGTCTTCTCCAAAATAGACCTATGTTCAGGTTACTATCAAGTAAAAATCAGGGCAGAAGACATCCCTAAAACAGCCTTTCGAACCAGGTACGGACACTATGAGTTCCTGGTCATGCCATTTGGACTAATAAACACTTCAACCATCTTCATGAACGTGATGAATAAGGTTTTCAGACAATTCCTAAATCAGTTTGTTATTGTGTTCATCGATGACATCTTGGTTTATTCAAAACGTAGAGAGGAACACGCCCACTATCTGACTCAAGTTTTGCAGGTTCTTAGAGAAAAAAAGCTGTATGCAAAATTGAGTAAGTGTGAGTTCTAGCTTGAGCAGTTTACCTTCTTGGGACACATCATATCGAAGGATAGATTGTCAGTGAACACTGAAAAGCTGGAAGCAGTGCTCGGCTTGGAAATATTGACATTGGTTAAGGAGATCCATAGCTTTTTGGGGATGGCAGGTTATTACTGCAAGTTCGTGGAAGGGTTTTCTAGTCTAGCTGCTCCTCTTACTCAGCTCACAAAGAAGAATGTCAAGTTTGAGTGGGACAGGGACTGTGAAAGAAGTTTTTCAGAATTAAAGAAGCGACTGACTACTGTACCTATGTTGGCTTTGCCGAGTGGATCGAATGGATATACAGTTTACAGTGATGCCTCCTACCTAGGTTTGGGTTGTGTTTTAATGCAGCATGGGAAGGTCATAGCCTATGGGTCCAAACAGTTGAAGAGTGATGAGAAAAACTATCCCACCCATGACTTAGAGTTGCCACAATCATACACGCCTTGAAGACTTGGTGCCATTATTTGTATTGGGAGACCTTTCAAATCTATACCGATCACAAGAGTTTAAAACACATATTCACTCAAAAGGATCTCAACATGCATCAGAGAAGGTGGATAGAACTTCTCAAAGACTATGATTACAACATCTTGTATCACCCTGGTAAGGGCAACGTGGTAGCCGATGCACTCAGTAGGAAAAGTGCAGGTACATTAGCCCATTTGATGGTTTCAGAATGCAGGTAGATAGGGGCCGCATAACAATTATGGCCTCAGGATCAGAAGAGAGTCACACGTTTGGGCCACCTAACTGTTCAGCCTGAGTTAATCCAGAGAATAAGGGAAGCTCAGTTCGCGGATTCCACCCTAGTAGTCCTCAAGAAAGATGTAGAGTAGGGAGTTAACTTAGAATTTTGAGTCTCCGCCGATGGGTTACTCAGATTCTACGAAAAAGTGTGTGTTCCAGGTGACAGTGAGTTAAAAAGGACATTATGACAGAGGATCCATAGCTCATAGTTTGGCATGCATCCCGAAAGTACTAAGATGTACCAAAGTATGCGACCCAGATTTTGGTGGAACAGGATGAAAAGAGATATAGCTGACTTTGTTTCTACGTGTTTGGTATGTCAGCAGGTCAATGTAGAGCATCAATGCCCAGGTGGGCTACTTCAGCCATTACCAATCCCAGAGTGAAAGTGGGAACATATCACCATGGACTTCGTGATAGGATTACCTAAGGCATGCTCAGGACATGATTGTTGATCGGCTTACTAAGTCTTCACACTTCTTGGCCATCAGGATGACTGATTTCTTGAATAAGTTGACAAGAATGTATATCCGGAAAGTAGTCAGATTATATGGAGTGCCAGTGACAGTAGTGTCCAATAGGGATCCCAGGTTCACTTCTCAATTTTTGTCTAGCCTTCAGCAAGCCATGGGAATGAAACTGTCCCTTAGTACTACATTCTACCCTCAGACCGATGGGCAAGTAGAAAGGACAATCTGCACACTTAAAGATATGCTCCGAGCTTGTGATCTTGACTTTGGGGGCCATTGGGATGACCATCAACCCCTGATAGAGTTCGCCTACAACAATAGTTATTAAGAAAGTATTGGCATGGCTCCGTGTGAGGTGCTATATGGGCGCCCATGCAGATCGCCAATTTTTTAGGAGGAAGTGGGTGATAAAAAGCTGTTCGGCCCAGATCTGGTAGAGGAGACTACATCCAAATTATTTTAGATCAGGAAGTACATTCAGATGGCTCAGAGTAGGCAGAGGAGTTTTGGGACACTCGGAGGAGAGATTTTGAATTTGAGAAAGGCGATAAGGTGTTCTTTAAGGTCACTCTTTTTAAGGGAATCAATAGGTTCGGCAAGAGGGAGAAACTGAATCCTCGATTTATTAGACCATTCGAAATATTAGATAGAATTGGTACTACCTCCAGAACTTTTCAGGACCCATAATGTGTTTCATGTGTCCATGCTACGCAAATACAACCCAGACCCCTCTCATGTCTTGAACCATGAGCCTCTTCCACTCCAGGAAGATCTGTCCTACGAGGAAGTACCGGTCAGCATTATGGATCGAAAGAGCAGATTACTCTACAACTGAAAATTCCCTACTGAAAATTCCCTTTATAAAGGTCATATGGCAGAATCACACACCGAGAGAGGCTACATGGGAGGTAGAACAGACTTAAGAGTCCAATATCCCCAATTGTTTGATTGAAAGTGAGAGAGACAAATTTGAGGGAAAAAAGTTTTTTTAGGGGGGAGAGTTGTAACACCGTAAAATGAAATTGAAATGTAATTTAAAATTAATAAATATAATTTTTTAATTTTTTTAAATTTAGTTTAGAGTAAAAATGAAGTAAAAATTGAAGGAGGATGAAATTGAAAAAATTTTTGGGGAAAATGGGTGAAAATTTGGGTTCTGGGGGTATTTTTGAAAGAAAAATTAAAAACCAAGGGTCAAAATATAATTTAGAAAAGTTTTGATACATCAGATGCCCGATTAGCAGGCCCAATGAATCAGGACGCGCCGCGTGGCAGCGGACGCTCACACGGTTCTACGCGGGCGATCTGCATGCCCATGATCAAGTGACACAAATCCGTTTCCGCGCGCACAGACGGCCCAGATGCATTCCCTCCCCAAACACGATTGGACGATCAGATTTGAACGCGATCAGATGACCCATATTTGATCGCGATGGATGGCCCAAATTGGATTGCGATGAACAGCCTAGATTTACTTTGTATTTAATAACGATCAGACGGTATAGATCAAACGCAATGGACGACCCATATGAAAAGCAGATAGATATAAATAACTCCTATCCACACCAAACACTAACCCTAGCCACCATACCCCCTCGCCGGAGAAGAAGAGTCGGCTGCCGGGAAGGAGACCACTGCCACCTGCCGCCGCATCGGAGCCCTTTCTAATGGCCAAAAAAGGTAAAAATTTCTTCTTTTGCTCAAAATTCAAATCTAGACACACCCATGGCTAAATCGAAGCAAAAGGACCGGCTAATTGGTCAAAAAATTTAGGCAAAGCCCGGCAGCACTGTCGTGGGGAATTTCACAAAACGCCTCCGATGGGGCCCTTCCCGATTCTTGTTCTATATAATTTTTCCACTATTGTGATAACCGTGTCCTTCTCTACAGGTTGATCGGAGCAAAAAACCCAATCGTACCGTGAACTGGAGGAGCCGCTTTACCGAAGTGCACCACCGCCGGTAAGTTTTAATTTTTTAACTTTTTTCGACCAACCGAGGTCACTTAATGTGTTTTCTCATAGGGATTGATGCAAATTCGGCCAAAAATAGCCAACCCGAGGTGGACTACCGCTGCGGGTGGCAGCACCGTCACTAGAGCACAACAGAGCTGCTATGCCGAAATTTTGAAATTTGCCATGTTATCCCTGGGACTGATTTATGGTTTGTTTAGGACATTTATAGGTACTATTAGTGCGTTTTAATTCCCGAAGAAAAATTTAAGGAGCTTGAGAATCGCCTGTATGCGCAGTCAAACAGCTTAGCTTTTTGGGCATCAAATTGAGTAAGGATCCCTCACCCTATTCCCTATCATAGAATTGAAGTATAAATAAATAATAATCTGGTATTTTGTGCGAATTTAGAAAATGCGCATAATTAATTGCAGATTACTAATGGAGCCAGGACCGAAAATTATCTACTGTTGTTTGTTGATTGTTTTTACAGTTTATATACATGATGGCATCTTATTAATTTATTTTATGGCTTTGAATGCATGTATGGTTTATTCTATGTGTTTACAGTTGAATTGGAAAAAAAAGAAGGTTTAACAGTAAAAATTGTGTGATTAAGTGAATGGATGAAACGACAGCCTTACCGGATATCCTAGGAGATGGTGGACAGACTAGGTACGTAGGGAACCCTACTGTGAACGTTGTCTCATGCTAGACGGGGTATCAAGACTTGATAATTTGGCACACATACTAGACGGGGTATGGGGACAGCCTGCTTCTCCCTCATACCAGACAGGGTATTGAGGTTTTATAATTTGGCGCTCATACCGGACGGGGTATGGGGACAGCCCATAATGGAGAATGTTAAAGGAAAGGGTTCCCTATGAACCTCTATGGATGCCAGTAGGCTGGTAAAAAGAGTGACAGTTATTATTTGATTTATTGATGATGGATATATAATTATATATGTGCTATGTTGCTGATTATATATGAAATCATGATCTGTATAATGTTATTGTTTGTATAGGTTATTTTTTTAAATTCCATTACGATAAGTGGAGGGTAAATGATTTTATGATTGATAAATGAATTTGCTAAATTTAGTGCTCTATTAGTGGTTTTTGATTTTCTACCAACCTTTATTTCTCTGTCAGTGATATAGTGTGATGTCCTTACTGGACTAGTGTAGCCCATTCCTTATTTAACCATTTTAGATCAAGAGAACCAAGTTACAAAGCTTGAACCACAAGAGGATTGCGAATAGATGCTACTTTTCTTTATTTTCCTTTTATTTCCTTATTTCTTGCAATTTTTTTAAGATATTTAATTTTTTCTTGAAGTTATTTTGTAGGGAATGTAAACCTTGAACATTTACTACGCTTCCGCACTTAATTTATAATTTATTTCCTTCGGATATTTTTGAGGTCGTTACACATTAAATTTTGTCAAGATATTTTTCAGAGAGAATAAAGAGTTAGCATCATTGCTAGACGAGTAGAACCTGTAAAAAAGTTCTTATTTTTATATATTTTGTGCATATGTTTGAAGAGTTTTATTTTATTTTGTTAGACTCTAAATTCTAAGTTCATGTTTTGTATATATAGTTACTGTACATATCACATGAGATGGTAGGTTGTATTATATTTTTTTATCCACGCATGTATATATTTTATGGGCCCACAGCATGAAATGGCTTGAGCAGGAATTGTGCCTCATATCGAGTATCAGGGCATGACAAAGATCCTTATCAAGGATACCATATACAAATTTTATAATTGATGAATATTTTTCTAAACTTTGGGTTGTACTTAAGGATGTTTAAGCTTTCATTCTGTATTTTCTTTTTTTTTCTTCTTAGCTTAAAAGTTTAATCGAATAGAACATAACTTAGCTAGAAATGTAGTAAGGACTATTGAAAGATATATATTTCTACATGAGCCTAAGTTTTTTGTTGACTTGCTTGAGCAAAACTGTTTTTACTATTTATGGATGATGACATTTTCTTAAAAAAATGTAAATGTAATCGTTGTTATTGTATTGACTTACATTGTATAAAGTAACACCGTACTAGAAAGAAATAAGACAAATTTTGTAGGTCAATTAAATAACAAAGTAGAACTTAACTTGAATGAATTATTTAATCTCATACAAATGAATGAATCAAATGACGTACATTTACTGTTAAAAATATAGTGTTTTGAAAATTGATCAAGAGAACTGATGCTTTAATAAATAATGAGAGGTGATCGATGGCGACTGTAATGAGATGCAACTAATACAAAGATAGAAGCTTTGATGTCTTATAATAGAAGAGATCAAATTTTCTTTAGGTTTGAGTACATAAAGATGAACTATTTTATTTCCAGCTTCTTATGTATTTATTTTGCCGATATAAAAGTTAAATAATTTCTTTCCAAAGAAATGAATAGATTTTGAATGAAATGGACAAGTGGCTTCCTTTATTTGCATATATATTAAAAATCTATTTTCTCGGCTCATAATTATAGCTATTAACAATTATAATGAATTATAACAATATGGTAGTAGTTAAAATTTTTGTGTTTTATTTATTATTTACGAGTTTAAGTTTCACTAAAGATGTAAAGTTTATATCTTAATAAAAAATAAAACTATTTTTTAAAAATTATTAAACATTGTAGATTTTGATTTTAAAAGAAGAATAATAATAATAATATTATTATTATTATTCGCTGAAATGGGTATGTCTGGTGATGCATTTAGAAGGTAGCACCACCCATCTCAAGCGCAAACACACTCCTTTAAATTAAGGTACTCTTGCTTCTTACAACTTATTTAATTTGATTCTTATTTATTTTTTTAGTTCCTTAATCTTTTAATTCGAATAGTTCTAGTAAATGAATAACATTACTCTCGAATATTTTGCTATTGTAACAAATACAGTTTCTTTTTAATAAATTCAGTTCAATTTTAAATTAATTAAGAATAAAATAAGATTTGTATATTTTTTTAATTACTGTAACTTAACTAAAGTAATTATTATCCTTTATTTAATTTATAAAAGTTCATTTCAATATTTAATTTTTCATTGTTAGTATTTTATCTATTTTAATCGCTTTCAATAACAATATTATAAAGTAATTATGTTTTCTTTTGTTGGGCAGATAGGGTGGATGAAAGCTTCTAAAAATCAATACCAATAAATTCTCTGTAGGTTGTAATAAGTATTCCTTTTTCATGAAAAACAAATTTAAACTCTAACTTATTTTTATGTTGATGGTGATGTCATGATTAAATTGAGTTAAATCTAAATGTGCCTATTATGTTTTTAGGCAAAAGAAACATTTCATGATTATTAGATTCACTTAGTTGAGGGAACTACAGTAGGTCCAAATCTCGACCTAATTTTTAATTTTTTGATTTGAAACTTAAACTTATTTTGCTGAGATAATTACAAACTAAAGGGTATTGTTTCAAAAAATTGTAAATTTTGTTGCTGTTGGTTGGGATGAATCATTGATATTTAATAGTTTCACGTAAAAGTATCTTGCTAGAAAAGATAGAAGAATTTACCTCAAACATTTACTTTTTATACAAATAGGAATTGTGTTTGAGGATACATTATAAGGATTGAGGTGTGCACTAGGTCATCAGATAAGGTGAGTATAGAAAAAAGATTTTTGACATGTTTATTGCATGATACAATAAGCTTAGCTGTAGATCATAGATTTTATTAATTTACACAACTAGAAAAGTAAAAGTTCGAAATCTTTCAAGAAAATTTGGGGAAAAGTTAAAGTGATAGAAAAGAGATAAAAGGGAGAGCAATAGAGAAATGTAGCAATAAGATAGGATAGAGTAGAGGAGCTAACAATTTATAAGGTAAACATAGGATGATATCATTGCGAAAGAGAAAATAGCCACTAAAGTTTGTGATATCAAGCTCCAAAAATGCGCCCATTAAAGTTTGTGACAATTGTTTATTTATCAAAATTAAGCACACACTACAATGAAGTTTTTAAGAATTTTCATAAATTATCATAAACATAGTGTTTGAACAGTTAAGATTCTTACATTTTTCTTGAAGACAACAAGTCTGAATCTTATTAAAATGTAAAATTTATCAATTTTTAGATGTAATTATATGGATTAATGATGATTTGTTTATAATGTTTGATTCAATATAATCAAAAGATTTAGCTTATGACTGCGTTGGTAGAGAGATAGTAATGAAATTGCGTTTTGTCCTAAAGAGTCATGACATATCCAAACGAAAATAATATTCTGTAAAGACTAGATTCTTTTAATTAGAATAATTATAATAAGCAAAAAAATCTGAATTAGCATTTTTCTTATATTATTTATTAACATAAATATTAAAGAAGAAGAAATAGACTTGTATTTTATACTAAAATATTTTTCTTATTAATTATGCTATCGTTCATGAATAATAAATCTTTTTTCACATAAGAACTCTTCATGAAAGAGGAAAGAGGAAATGATTAATTTTCTTTTAAAATTCTATTTTGATTCTTAGTAGCTAACTCATCATTATATTAATAACTAATATTAATAATTATTTTTCATTTATAAATTTAAACCAAACAAAATATTATAATTTTTATTTCCTTTATTTTTCAACTTTTAGTTATCAGAACCAAAATATGTATTTCTTTTTCTCATATATATATCTATTTACTGATTCTTATGTACGATATGACAATCATCATCATCATATCCACTTCTTATTATAAATTCTACTGAAAACTTTATAGTGTTTTAGCATTACATCAAGTTACAATAGCCCTTTAAATTTATTAAACACACGCACACACATATATATATATCTGTGTGTTTGTGTGTGTAGTTCTCAAAAAGATCTAACGATAAGAAAAGTTAAAAAACTATAGTTACTTTTATTGGGTTTGTATCAATTATCAAATCGTAAGAAAATATAAGTGAATTCCAGTTTATTGATTAAGCTGATAAGAAAATTCTTATTTCATTTAATTACGAGATGAAACGAATTAGAAAATAATAAAAATTGATTGAATTTAAAATTTTTATTCTAATTTTACATAAAATTAATTTTTATTTCTTAAAAATTATTTTAAAATTTTACAATTTAATTAATATAAATTTATCAAGGTTTAATATTTTTTAGATAAATCATTTATACTTTAACCATTATTTATAAAAGTTGTATTTATAGTTTGAACTATGAACTATACATTTTATATATTATTATTCATAAGTTGTGTTATTATTACTGGATAAGTATTATATAATTAATAAAATGTATAAATTTATATTTTTTAATAAAAATTTGAAGAATCCCCCTTTTTTCTCGCTTCGGTCGAGATACTCGTCTCTTCCTTCCTTCCCCCTATCCCTAAGATACTTGCTGGGATAATCGCTCATGATTCTGTTAATGCCCCCCCTGCCCCCGCTAATCTCGTAACCGTCTGCTCGTTGGAGCACTATTCTGTCCGGGATTTACGCGAACAGACTCATCCCACCCGTGTTGCAGCGGCGCCGCACTAAAATGGATGTAGAGTTTGCATAAAGATTTTGAATGCCCCAACCGACCGCACAAGAAGTAAAATAAAGGCTGGTGTTCATACTTGAAGATTGGAAATGTTGATTCTCCAATTCTCAGGTTGGCCTCTTTCTTCTGAAAAGAGGATTTCAGAGATTAATGGTCGCCCAAACCCACAGACAACCCCCCATCCAAGCCATAAAAGATGAACATGTGCCATAGTCCAAAAAGCCCCCAACTAGTTCTCAAATTGCCTAGCCATTGTCTCCGATACCCAACCTGGTGGGAGTGAGTGAATCTGTACCCAAAAGAGTCTCGTGTCAATGGCTACTTTCACTGGATGTTCTCCCTCCCTAAGGTGGTGCACAACCAACAAGTGGTTGTAAAAAGACTATGGCCCTCTGTTGAGCACTCTTTGGATATCCACTTCGTATAAAAATCTTTACAAGTAATGGCTGAAACTCAGATCTATAATATTTACTCTCCCTACCGGCCTCCACAGATCTGCTAGTGTATTCCTCATCGGTTCAAACTTCACAACCGCTTTCGTCAGGAATCTTCCTATAAAATATGGATCATACTACTCTTGTTGTTCAGGGACAAGTTCAGTTAAGTCCCAGCTCCCATCCTCCTCCTCTACGATCGACGACGACGCCACGCCATTCACCATATCCATCGATCACCCTTTACGTGCCAATTGATAGACTATTGAGAGAAACAACAATAACTTGTCTATGGTGAAAAAAGGTCTCACTGCTAGAAACAATAAATCTTATAACCAAACAAAGCAAATGGAAAATAGGGTCATCCAACACTGCCTTGGTACTAGACCAAGTCAATTCCTATTTACATTCAATTTACATTTGTAAGTTTCAAAACCTAACCCTCTCAGTAAAAAGGGGAGATAATTAACTCTATTATGTGGAATGAAGGAATCATCAGGGTAGATTCCTTTTTTATTCTAACAGTTGTTTGAACTACCATATTTGCTCATCAATTGTTTATTTTAATTAAGGAAAAATTTGTCTTTACTGTTCATTTAAAATGGTAATGGACATTTGGTATTTAATTTTTGATTTTTTAGTGCTTGCAATTTTTGTAGGAAAAGAGGGGTTGTACAAAATAATTCTACACATGGTGTAATAGGGGCTTTTTGCAGCAACTATGGTGGAAGTGAAATTATAAAACTAAATCAATTTGAGAAACAATAATGGAAGTTTGAAAATAAAGCTAGGATTAAGTACTTGACAAGATTGAGTTAAATTGATATCATATTTTGGTGCCTCTCAAGTGAGTTTTTGGCAGGTGTAATAAGTATATGATTCCAGTTTGGTCAATTCAGAAAATGTTCAACAATTGGAATTATTACTCATTGTATTTTTGGTTCCTTCCGAATGGTTCAACTCCTTAGAATTATAGAGATTGTATAGCTTATAGCTTATATTTTTTGAGATAGTTCATAGCTTACATGTTTGACACCATGGAGATCTAGTTTGTGCATTAAGTATGTTTGTAACATGTTGGTGGAAATAGTAGATTATGATATGACAGACTAGCCTACATGAATAAGCTATTATTTAAATTTATAAGTTGGTAACTAAGAGATCTTATTTATTTACCTTCTTTTCTTGTGGTATCTCTAGTTAATCCTTTTTTTTTTCTTGCATGCACTATTTTATTTTGCTTTACTTTGTGCACATGAAATGCTTGCTCCAGAAGATGGATCAGCTGATCTTGTCCGGGCACTGAATGATCGCCTACTTGCTCTTTCATTCCACATCAGGGAGTATTAATGGACTAATTTGCGAAAACCAAATGAGATTTATCGTTACAAGACTGAGGAGTACTCATATGATGCAGTTAATAAGTTCAACATTTACACAGATCAAAATTTTCCTTGGTTGGTGGAATGGATGCCTAAGAAAGGAGGTTATCTATTTGGAAACTTACAGGCAGCACATATGGATTTCTAATTTTTTCTTTAGGAAACATGTGTTCTGTTGTAAGTAGTCTGGCAACAACTGATCAGTCACATGCCATACTTGATCTTATTGAAGCAAAATGGGTAGATTTGGTAGCAGACATGCCATTGAAGATATGTTATCATGCTCCTTAAGGTCAGGACTGGCAAATAATCACTGGTAGTGATCCTAAAATCATGTAAGATAACTATTCTCGTATTATTTATTTATGATCTATTTCATCATTATCTTCAACATTTCTCACTTTATTTCCTTCTAATGTACGCTTTAGTCTTACCACAATGGTGATTCTTGGCCAACTCTGCTATGGCAGGTTAGTTTATTATGCTTAAATATTCTCTCTGCTAATAATGTTTTGTTCATTGCTCCAGACCCTTTGTAGAAGTTATATTTAGGAATAAGTTTCCTAAGTTGTCATGCTTAGATCCAATAGGATATGGCACCTTGTTGTTGTTTTATAAAATAAAGTAATAATGAAGGAATGTTGGCAGTGCAGCTTAAAAATTTAAAATTAGACTTTTTGCAGCTTACTATTAAAGCCATAAAGACAAAAAGGCCAAAAATTGCTGCAAGAGCTGTTGAAGATACTGAAAGACGCATATCAAGAGATAAGTGGCCTTAATACTATGACACGAAAAGAGGAAGGTTCATTGGGAAGCAAGCACAGTTATTGGAAACATGGTCAATTGTTAGATACTTGGTGGCTAAGCTTCTACTTGCAAACCCCCAAGTACAGCCAAAATTCTGATAACTGAAGAGGATTTTGAGCATGCCAATGCCTTCTCTTGCATGATAAGTGCTAACCCCAAGAGAAAGTGTGGTCGGAAAAACTCCTAAAAGATTTATGTAATGTAAGATTTTAAAGCTACTTTTACACAAGGATAGGTAACTTCAATTTGTGGCTCAACTTACCTATCTGAACAACTTAAATGTATAAAGGTGATGATAATAGTGGTTTATGTTTCATTTTATTTAGAGGTTAAAGCTTTTGAGCAGTGATTCGGGTATGATAGGATCTTAATGTAAAGATGATATGTTGATTTAGCATTAGCTTGAAACATCTTCCTGCATCGGAGATTAAACAATTGTTTCTTGTTTACAAACTTTAGATCATATATATAGTAGCATTCTTTTAAAGAGTTCACTGTAAATCAAGAATACCCTTACATTATTTTAACTCTATTTTTCAATTATAACATTTTTTATATCTAGTAAATCGTTTTGGATTTATTATGGTATTTTTCTGTCTCATAAATCATCACCGTGTCATCTAAATTAATGCTTGACAATAGAACTTTTTAATACATTTTCTCTGTTGATTCCATAACAGTTGAAAAAATTCAACTGGTATGTAAAACATTGTCTCAGAGAGTGATTAGATAGTGATGATAAGATATTTCTTGCAAACTCATATTTTTATTCATTACATATTTTTGCATTACTACAGACTTGTAAGTTTTTAATTCTTAGCATGAGCTTATAAAGGAAACTAAACATATAACATTCAACAACTTTTGCTTCATCTGGTTCTCGCATTAGCCACAATCCTTCTCTCAAACTGTGCCACAAAAAATAAATATATTTCCAACAATAATAGAAATTAACCTCATATATCTATGTATATGTTTTTAATTTGTAATGAAGAAATTACATAGAAATTTTTAGGTTGTGGGTCAAATTACACTATTCATTGAGAAACTATATTGTAAAAATAGACATAGTATAGTATAGTATTAGAAGTTAAAATATTTGTATATGTATCTAATTGTCCCATTTGCTTTAATTTCTAAACAACCGTCATCATTTTCTTAAGAAATTTAATTGTTACATTTCTCCAATATTTTATAATTTAACAATATATCACAATTTTAATATTTAAGCTCTCTTATTTATGTTTTTCGAAAATTGAATTCTAATTGATCTTCTTATATATGAAGGATTATGAAAAAGATTTCATTCAATGAATTCAAGCAAAAAATATAAGTGGTCTAAAAATAAAATTAATGAATATATACCTAATTCAATATGTAAAGGATTACTAGTAATTACACAAATGGTAAAAATTGAATCCAATGAATAAGATAGATTTAATATCACTTAATGTAAGTACACGTATATACTTTTGGATATATTTAATTTAGATTGTACTTTTATGTTTTTCTGTTATTTAGGGTAAAGAGGTAATTTCATTGAAAGTCAATTATGTGATCTGAGTTAGTTTGCAGTTTGAAACTTAGGAATCATTGGAAGAATATGACTCCTTATAACGAATCTAGTTTATAATTACTACCTAATTGAGCGTTATACATTAGGTAAAAAAAAAAGAGAACTTACCTCTATAATGCCTTTAATCTAACTCTTGTTTTCCTATTTCATTTCCTTATGTTTTTCCTCCTCTTTCTCCCAATTATTTTCTAACTCTTCTTATATTTCTAGATTACTTAAAATTGATCCCATTGTAATACAATAACAAATGTGAGGATAAGATTATGAAGAAATTATATTGTGGTGAAGAAATTAATGAAGCTAATTTTATTAAAAAAAAATATCTTATTGTTTTCTTTCTAAATATTGCATCATAAATATAAATCATAGCATTAAAGAAAGATTGAAACAAAAGCCAAAAACATCAAGAAAGAAAAAAAAATAGAAGTGTAATAATCTATTTTTAAACTTATGTAATCAAATATTTTAGAGTTTTAACATTATTTTTCATTCTAAAGTATGTAATCTCTAAAAGAATTATTACAAGATTATACTTACAAATTATCTAAATATAGAGAATTCAATACTTATTAGGAGTCAAAATTTAGAGATTTCTTTCTACACTAGTCTTTAAAATTTAAAAATTAAAGAGATACAAATCTTATTTTCATTATTTTGAACTTGTGTAATCAAATATTGTAGAGTTTTAATATTATTTTCATTATGTTATCTATAAAAAAAACTATTATAAGATTAGACTTAAAGAATATCTAAATTTAGAGAATTGAATGCTTATTAAAATTCAAAGTTTAGAGATTTCTTTTCTTCATTAGTCTTTAAAATTTAAAAAATTGATTACTAAATCAATTAAAGAGATAAAAATCTTCTTTTCAAAAACTAAATATATAATTATATAATTATATTTAAGAAGATGTTATTAGTTTCTACCTTAATTATTAAGAGTAAAAATATTGATTATGCCTCAATTATCAATGACTATTTTGTAATCTCTATTTAATTTAGGGATTTCATTGTCATCTTCAATAGTTTTGATAGTTCCTCCTTCACTTTAAATGAGGACGTCAGGTTAAAGGATAAGAGGGAGAGGAAGAAAATTCGCAGCTATTTGAAATCACCTTATCAGACATGGATAAAGAAGGATTTTTTCTTGATTTTAGATAGATGTAACAGTTAACCCTCGCTGGCAAAGAATGTGAACACTACACTTGGACATAGTTATTTTTATTTGGCGATAGATGTTTATTGTATTTTTTGTGTTAGGAATATAAGTTCTTATGTTACCCCGACTCCCTATGCAGGTATGGGTTGTTACAGCTCTTACCCAATCATTTCGAATAGGAGGATCTAAGTGCTCAGCTCCTCTACATGATTCACTCGATGGAACAAGAGGTTTAATGCTTAATATCTGATATATTTTTCTCCTATTAGTTTACCAATCATGTATATATATCAATGTTGTTGATTGATTTGCATTCAATTTTTGTTAAAGGGATATGGTAGATCACTTTCTTGCAGCAGCATATGAAATTAAAAGATTTTGGTTGCGGTCCTAATTATTTCTATGATCTGCTTTCCACTTTCGTGGCTGAATCTGAAATCACCTTATCAAACATGGATAAAGCTTTATATTTGTACATAATATATATCTCGATATAGATTTGAGTAGTTATTAACCATATTTGATTAATTGATGGGTTTTAGTTATTTGGTCTTCTTATGTTAATTTGTAAGGAAAAAGTATCTGATGCGGATTTTTCTATAATTTGTGCACTTTGGATCAAGATTAAAAGAGCCTCCTCAAGGTATGTAAGTAATACTAATCATCACAGCTCAAAACTCTTTAATTGAAAATATTTATGTGTGTTATTAATTATCTTATAATATATATTTAATAATAAAAATTCTCAAATACAATTTTTGCTAGTGAAAATTTGTACATTTTATTAGTTAAATGATATATCATGATATGTATAGTCTGATTTGAACTCATACTCTTATAGATAAGGATAAAAGTACTTAGATATCTACCCAAAAGATAAATAATTATTAATTTAATTAACTATATATGTGTATACTTAATTAATTAAATAATTAGTTTAATAGTTGATTTGTTTATTCTTTTACAAGAGATTATAAGTTCGAGTCAGATTGTATTTTTATGTGTGTCATCATTTGAAAGTTATTTGTATTGTTTTGTAATTACTGTATATCACTTTACTAATCTCAAGTCAAACTATATTTTTATGTGTATTCTTACTTGGAGATTATTTGTATTATGTTATGATTGATCCATATCACTTAATTAATAGATGTACCCAATTTTTATTTTTAAAAAAATAATTAGCCGATATTAATTGCAGCCTTTGTGCTTGTCAAATGGCATTAAAATGTGAGGAATTCGCGAAGGCATTTCATAAAAAGAGTAAGGAAGGGTAAGCTTTTACATACAATTGACGTCATAAATTAATTAACAATCTTTATATATTCATGTAATAAATGAACATTATACTTGTTTTTTATTGCAGATATTACTAATATATTTTATTGAGTTTTTTTAAAAAATTTCTTTTTTTGGAAAAAAAAGGTGCATGGAAGCATTAGATGCAATCAAACATGAATTCTCATTAGTGAAGGAAAAAATGAAAATTCTTCTTAAGGTAATATTCTATTTTATATATTCTGTAAAATTTTGTTTTCATATATATATCTGTTTTCTTTTGAACATTGTGAAAATTTTAACTGAATTTAAATTTGCATACTTATAAAGGAAGACTTGTACTTCGTTGAAAATCTGTTTTGCCCCCTACATAATTATAGCTATTGATAATTATAATGAATTATAATAAAATGATAGTAGTTAAAACTCTTATGTTCTATTTAAAATTTATGAGTTTAACTTCTATTAGAAATGTAGAATATTTTATAATGTATAAGTCTGTAAATTTAAATTCAATTAAAATTTTTACGAAATCTATAAGAGAAAAAGATATATATGAAAATAAATTTCATAAAATATATAAAATAGAATATTACCCCAAGAAGGATTTTTATTTTTTCCTTCATTACTGAGAATTCATGTTTGGTTGCATTCACTGCCTATGCAACTTTACAAAAAAAAATTTAAAAAAACTTTTAAAAAAACTCAGAAAAGAAATATATAAATAATATATACAATAAAAAATAAGTATGAAATTCTATTCACTAATTGATCTTATTTATGACGTCATCAATTATATATGAAAGTATACCCTTCCTTACTCTTTTCATCAGATGCTTTGACAAGTGTGTATATATATATATATATATAAACATATAAATCATACATATGATGGCGTATGAGCAATCATATGTGGCATAAATCATATGTGGCACCAATAGGCATGAAATTCATTTGTGATCGATGGTTGTGTTTACTCACTGTGTTTTGTTCTGGCGTCAATCTTCACGTCCTCTGTCAAAGACAGCCGGATAAACGCTTCAATGAAGCTGCTGCCTAGTATGTATGTACAATAGCATTAGTTATTTGTATCTATAAAAATATATTATATGATTATACGAATCGTTAATTTATTATTATGATATTCAGCGGAATTAGTATTGCGATATATGTACATACATTATCTATATACACACGCACACACATATATATATTGATAAATTGAGAAGGTTATATATATATATGTAGACACACACACATTATATATTTATATAATTCCCAATTATAAGTATCTTCTTTGAAGTTTCTAACATTTTCCCTTTTCACCTTCTTGATTCTACCATATTTCTGCATAAATATATATGTGTATATATAGATACCATCTTCATTTTCATCTTTATTAATTAATAAAATCTTCTTTTCATATTTTAATTTGGTCGAAAATGTTAAAGTAAGCCAAATTCAAATATGAAGGAATTTGGTTTACAAGTTCACGAACCTATCTATATATTAATAAATTAAATATATTATATATTTTTAGTAATCTGTATAATATTACAAGAGATAATTATATTTCAATAGTATATTAAACATATTCTTAAATATATTAAATAGAATAAAGTATTAAAATTTTCAACAAGCTATTCGCATAACTTTAGCAAACTCAATTTTACATATTTTGAACTTATTTAAATTTATTTATTTATTTATTTTTAAAAGATTTGTAACCTTCTCTTTTCTTCACAGGTTTTATGCATATGAAGTCACAGTGGCCATAGAATACTTACACAAGATGGAGATAGTTTAGCAAGATTTAAAGCTCAAAAACGTGTTATTAAGATTCGATGGCCACATTTCTTCGACTGACTTCGATCTCTCACGAAAAGACGATAATTCCACGTCAACAGTCCACATAATTTTTGATCAAAATGCATCATCAATCACAAAAACAAGTTATTATCCTAATGTCAACCCAACTTTTCTAATTCCTCATGCATTCTACCCAATTGTACCACACCTACAGTAACCTCCTTCTTACACCCTAGGCAAAACAAATAGAAAAAAAGGTCAACACATCACAAAGCTAATCAATGTCCAATCAATGTCTTTTATTGGGACCCACGAGTACTTAACACCAAAAAATTGTGTCTGGTGAAGGGCATGGAAACATAATTGATTAGTGAACAGTAAGGATATTCATATTCAAAATGTTATACGGGACGACGTCGTGTAAGGGAGTTGACTAAGAGTTGCCCCTAGCGAATATTATGGCTTGAGCACTTGAGTTTCCGAAAGAAGCCGTGGTTTTGGAGTCAGCAAAGGATTTGATCACATGGTTATTAATCAAGGACCCTACTAGGCAAATGGGGTCCACAATGGGTGCAATGGCAATCAAACGACACCAGTTTTTTGATGGGCTTAATTGGGCACTTTTGAGATGTATAAAATCACCAGTTGTTCCTTGTCCTATATCTTGTAAGGAGTTTGTTGCATTTGATATTACTATAGAGAGTTCAATAGAGTATTACTAGAAAGCAAGAAATTTATTCTTTATTTTACATGATATATGTTTTTTTAATGCATATCTAATTTTCATAACTAAACAGAAGTGAGATTTTAAGTAATTTATACATTGGGGCAAGAAATTTAAATGATATTCATGTTAAAAAGGTTCAATATTTATAAAAATATATAATTAAGGATTTTCTGGATCATTTTGTCTAACAAATGATATAGCATTTTCAATTGTTCTCAATTAATGTCTTTATTTAACCGTCTAAAAAGTAATATTAATTTCTCGAATATGTGGTACAAGAGGTAGTAATACTCTTTTTCAGGTATTACTTGGATAAAACCGAAATGTATTACATCAAGGTCCTGATAATATCAAGTAGGGAAACTCATGGGTCCTAAGGTAGTGCTTCATTACTAGTTACCTAATTTGGGATAAACAATGTTAAGGTTCAAGGGCGATTGAGGATAAGAAAACTTTTGGCTTCTAGAGCTATTTTGAGATACCTATGAGATTACAAGATAGCTTTGCCAAAAGGTTGTGTAGGGTTTTAAAATTGTTCTCGCGTTCTAGATCTATCTTAAGACAACTATGAGGTTTCGAACATGTATTAGGTCTTAATAATGCTCTAAAACTGCGGTATTACATATAAATCTTAAGGTTTTAGTCTTTTCTTTTTTTTCTTAATATTATGTTGCACTAAGGTACAAATTCTTTTTCCTAAAATTTAATTTAGTATAGATTTTGTTTTACTTATTTATATGGTAAATTTTGTACCAAGTATAAATTTTATGCTTCATGAATATTTCTCTAAGTTTACATTTATATTTGAGGATGTTTAAGCTTTCATTTTGCATTTTGTTTTCTTTCTTAGTTGGATCAAAAGTATAATAAGAATAATACATAACTTATCTAGAGATGAGTACGGACTTCTGAAAGATAGATAATTGTTCATGAACATCCTCAATTTTTGCTTCACTTACTTGAGCATGATGGTTTTTATTGTTAATGAATAATGATTTTATCTTAAAAGACATAATGTTATATTGGATGCTATTGCATTGACTTCCATTGTATAAGTTGATTCAGTATTAAAAACATGTACTACTAAATTTATAGTTCAATCAAATAATAAAATAGAACCTAATTTGAATGAACTATTTAATATTATAATAAATAATTGAATTGAATTATGTATATTTATTGTTAAAATATAGTATTTAGTGACCAATTATGAGAACTAACATTTAGGGAATAATGAGAGGCGATTGATGGTGAATACAATGAAATGCAACCAACACAAAAATAAAAGCTTTTGTATCTTACAACAAAGTAGATCACATTTTCTTTAGGTTTTAAGACAAAAATGACCTATTTTATTTTTAATTTTTTTTCGGTACACCTTTTTGTTGATGCAAAAGTTAAACAACTTTTTTTTTTCAAGTAAAGAAATAGATAGGGTGGGCACGAAATGGACACATGAGTTCCTATATTTGTTACATATTACCTAGCAACATTTTAACTTTTATGATAGTCTGAATCAACCGCTAAAATTACATCATCTATTGTCTAATTTCTAGCTGTAATAGGACCATTTTTAAATGTACCAAGTAAAAATTTTATACTTGATGAATATTTTTCTAAAGTTTGGGTTGTTACTGGAGGATGTTTAAGCTTTCATTTCGTATTTTATTTCTTTTCTTCTTAGTTAGATTTAAAAGTTTAATTGAATAGTACATAACATAGCTAGAAATGTTATAAGGACTATTGAAAGATATATATTTACTCATGAGCCTAAGTTTTGGGTTGACTTGGTTGAGCAAAACTATTTTTACTATTAATGGATGATGATTTTTTCTTTAAAAAAAGTAAATGTTGAAATGGATGTTATTGTATTGACTTATATTGTATAAACTAATACTGTATTAGAAAGAAATACAACTAATTTTGTAGGTCCTCAAATAACAAAGTAGAACTTAACCTGAATGAATTATTTAATCTCATACAAATGAATAAATAAAATGACATACATTTACTGTTTAAAATACAGTATTTGACGATTGATAAGGAGAATTGATGCTTTAATAAATAATGAGAGGTGATTGATGGCGACTACAATGAGATGTAACTAATACAAAGATAGAAGCTTTGATGTCTTATAGTAGAGGAGATCAAATTTTGTTTACATTTGAGTACACAAAGATGAACTATTTTATTTCCAGCTTCTTATGTATTTCTTTTTACTGATATAAAAGTTAAGTATTTTTTTTTTCGAGTAAAGAAATGGACAGGTTGTGCATGAAATGGACAAGTTGCTTCCTTTATTTGATGTATATTTAGTTAGCGACATTTTGACTTTTCCTGACAACCTTTATCAGCTGCTAAAATTGGTTCATTTATTGTCTAATTTTTAGTTGGATTTAAAAGTAACTTTCATTCAACATTTTCTTTCTCTTCTTCTTAATTGGATGTAAATGTGTAATCAGATAGTATATAACATAGCCAGAGATCTAGTAAGGACTTCTGAAAGGTATATAGTTGTTCATACTTTTTCGTTCACTTGTTTAAGAAGAATGGTTTTTATCCATGAATTTTTTTAAAAAGGAAAAAGTAAATGTTGAAATGGATGTTATTGTATTAACTTACATTGTATAAACTAATACTGTACTAGAAAGAAATACAACTAATTTTTTAGGTCCTCAAATAACAAAGTAGAACTTAACCTGAATGAATTATTTAATCTCATACAAATAAATAAATAAAATGACGTATATTTACTATTTAAAATATAGTATTGGATGATCGATCAGGAGAATTGATGCTTTAATAAATAATGAGAGGTGATTGATGGCAACTACAATGAGATGCAACTAATACAAAGAAAGAAGCTTTGATGTCTTATAGTAGAGGAGATCAAATTTTCTTTATGTTTGAATACATAAAGATAAACTATTTTATTTCCAGCTTCTTATGTATTTCTTTTTGTTGATAGAAAAGTTAAATAATTTTTTTCCAAATAAAGAAATGGACAAGTTGTGCATGAAATGAACAAGTTGCTTCCTTTATTTGATGCATATTTAGTTAGTGACATTTTGACTTTTAGTGACAACCTCTATCAGCTGCTAAAATTGTGTCATTTATTGTCTAATTTTTAGTTGTATTTAAAAGTAACTTTCATTCAACATTTTCTTTCTCTTCTTCTTAATTGGATGTAAATGTGTAATCATATAGTATATAACATAGCCAGAGAACTAGTAAGGACTTCTGAAAGATATGTAGTTGTTCACGAGTCATAGTTTTTTGTTCACTTATTTAAGAAGAATGGTTTTTATCAATGATTTTTAAAAAAAAGGAAAAAGCAAATGATGTATTGGATGTTATTGTACTGTCTCACATTGTTTGCAACAGTGCTAAAAAGAAATACGACTAAATTTGTAGTTTTGTCAAATAACAAAGTATGGTTTAAATTAAAAAAAAATTAATTTCATACAAATGAGCAAATCAAGTAACATAAATTTACTGTTTAAAATATAGTATTTAACGACTGATAAGGAAAATTGATACTTCAATGAATAATGAGAGGTGATGGGTGATAACTGCAATGACATGCAACTAACAAAGAGAGAGAGGTTTTGATGTCTTGCAATAAAGGAGATTGAATTTTCTTTAGATTTTAGAATATAAAGATAAACTATTTTATTTCTGGTTTCTTTTGTACTTCTTTTTGTCAATATAAAAGTTAATTTTTTTTTCAAATAAAGAAATGGACAGGTTGTGCATAAAATTGCTAAGTGGCTTCCTCTATTTGCCACAAATTTACGTTGCAACATTTTAACTTTTTATGACAATATAAACTCGTTAGTAAAATTTTATCGTCTATTGTCTAATTTTTAGCAGTAATTAACTGTTCTCAATGGTGCCAATATAATGCCTTCTATTAGTTGAAGTAATTTATTAGGAGAAAAACCATCTTT
This sequence comes from Carica papaya, assembly GCF_000150535.2. The sequence goes on from NW_019014587.1 coordinate 671,502, forward strand.
GTTGTTTATACAATATTAAAATAGATTAAATTAAACTCTTCTTTTTTAAAAAAAATAGTTTTTCTCATAAAACTGTTGGCAAGATTAATCAAAACTCGGAACATAAAACTCAAAAATATGCAGGTTCATTAATGCATACAATATTAATAACCTAAGTATTAATCACTAGAAATGACCTAGATTATTAGCAATCTGTTATAAATGCTAAACTCATTATAACTCTCCGCCACTTCGATGAGCAATGCAGATTAAAAAAAACAATCTCCCTCCTCTCAGCAAAACGATTTTTCTCTTCTCCAATCATTTCGAATAGGATGGAGCTCCTCGACATGATCCACTCGATATAATAAGATGTCTAATACTTAATATCTTATCTATTTTTCACTTATCTATTTACCGATCATGTATATATATCAATATTGTTGATTGATTTGCATTCAATTTTTGTTAAAGAGTATGGTTGATCACTTTTTTGGAATAGTATCTGAAATGAAAGGAGTACCTGATTGCATTCCTAATTATTTCTCTGATATGCTTTCCACCTTCCTAGCTGAATTTGAAATCACCTTATCAGACATGGCTAAAGCTTTGTATGTGTACATAATATATATCTCGATATAGATTTAAGTAGTTATTAACAACGTTTGATTAGTTAATGGGTTTTAATTATTTAGTCTTCTTCTCTTAATTTGCAGGGACAAAGTATATGATGCAAATTTTCCTAACATTTATGAACTTTGTTTCAAGATCAAAGGAGCCTGCTCAAGGTATATAATTAATATTAATCATCACAACTCAAAACTCTTTAATTTGGAGTATTTATATGTGTTATTATTGATCTTATAATATGTATTTAATAATAAAAATTCTCAAGTACAATTTTTGTTTGTAAAAATTCATACATTTTAATAGTTAAATGATATATCATGAGATGTATAGTCTGATTTGAACTCATACTCTTATAGATAAGGATAAAAGTACATAGGCATCCACCAAATAGATAAATAATTAATAATTTAATTAACCAAACATCTATTAGCCGAATATATATATATATATGATTGGTATATGTGTGTACTTAATTAATTAATTAATTAGTTTAATAGTTGATGCATTTCTTCCTTTACAAGAGATCATAAGTTCGAGTTAGATTATACTTTCGTGTGTGTTATCATTTGAAAGTTACTTGTATTGAATTGCAAGTAGTGTATATTCTATAATTAATCTCGAGTGAAACTACACTTTTGTGTGTATTCTTACTTGAAGATTATTCGTATTGCGTTATGATTGATGTATATAACTTAATCAATAGATTTACATAATTTTTATTTTAAAAAATAATTAGCTTATTTTGGGATACTCATGGGTCCTTGTGTAGTGCTTCAGGACTGCTTACCTAATTTGGGATAAATAATGGTAAGGTTCAAGGGTAGTTGAGGATAAGAAAACTTTTGGCTTCTAGAGTTATTTTGAGATACCTATGAGGTTACAAGATAGCTTCGCCAAAAGGATATGTAGGGTTTTAAAATTGATCTCGTGTCCTAGACCTATCTTAAGACAACTATGAGGTTTCAAGCATGTATTAGGTCTTAATAATGCTTTAAAACTGCAGTGCTACATCTAAATCTTAAGGTTTTAGTTTTTTCTTTTTTTTTTTAATGTTACGTCGCACTAAGAGACAAATTTTTTGTCCTAAATTTAATCTAGTATAGATTTTATTTTACTGAGTTATATGACAAATTTTATACCAAGTACAAATTTTATACTTTGTGAATATTTCTTTGAGTTTAGGTTTTTACTTGAGGATGTTTAAGCTTTCATTCTGCATTTTCTTTCCTTTCTTCTTACTTGGATTCAAGAGTATTAGAACAATAATACATTGCTTAGTTAGAGATGAGTAAGGACTTCTGAAAGATAGATAACTGTTCATGAACCTCCTTTGTTTTTGCTTTAGTTACTTGTGATGCTTTTTATTTTTAATGAATAATAATTTTTCCTTAAAAAAATCATAGTTGATTCAATACTAAAACAAATACTATTAAATTTATAGTTCAATCAAATAATAAAGTAGAACCTTATTTGAATGAATTATTTAATTTTATAATAAATAAGTGAATTGAATTATGTATACTTATTGTTTAAAATATAGTATTTGACGACCACTTATGAGAATTGACACTTTCGTGAATAAATATAGGCAATTGATGTTGACTACAATGAAATGCAACCAACATAAAGATAAAAGCTTTGGTATTTTGCAACAAAGTAGATCACATTTTCTTTAGGTTTTAAGGCAAAGTAGAACTATTTTTTTTTAATTTTTTTTGGTACTTCTTGTTGATACAATAGTTAAACAACTTTTTTTATCAAGTAAAGAAATAGATAGGGTGGGCACGAAATGGACATATGAGTTCCTTTATTTGTCACATATTACCTAGCAACATTTCAACTTTTGTGACAGTATGAATCAACCACTAAAATTATATCATCTATAGTCTAATTTCTACCTATAATAGGACCCTTATTAAAGGTACCAGATACAAATTTTATGCTTGATGAATATTTTTCTAAAGTTTGGGTTGTTACTTGAGGATGTTTAAGCTTTCATTTCGTATTTTGTTTCTTTTTTTCTTAGTTAGATTTAAAAGTTTAATCGAATAATACATAACTTAGCAAGAAATGTAATAAGGACTATTAAAAGATATATATTTATTCATGAGCCTAAGTTTTTTGTTTTACTTGCTTGAGCAAAATTGTAACGCCCACTTTCTTCGTGGAGAAATGAGTGTTACTCCACACATATAGCTTGATAAATTTACACAGCAATAAACGAAAACCTAAGATTCTATCATCCCTATATGGAATTACAAGACATGAGGCTTACAAGATTCTTCACATTACATCGTTATCATATAATTAACTGATTTTACAAAATTAAATCTAACTGTTACTAAAGATTTTTCAAAGTCTTTGTTCGACCTTGAACTTACTCTTGATCTAGACTAATCTGCATTAGGCAGTGTGAATTGGGGTGAGCTTCATAGACTCACTAAAGAAAAGGGGTAGTGCCCGTAACAAAGACATGTACACACTCAATCACCAAATTTTCTAAATCAGTTCATTTAGTAAACATTCATAATTTCTTATTCAATATCATAACTTAGGGCATAACAGTTCCACAAATAGCATAATTCGATATTCAGTATCGCAATTTAAGTAGTAAGCAGTTCAGTAGATATCAATTCAGTATTTTAGTATCGTAAACTTCACTCATGACTTCCTATTAGCTTATGTTTTATTAAAAATAGTTTCACTGCGCGATGTCATTTCTGTCGACATCAACAAAGCAGTAAGGATCCCCTCTACCACACGAATACATTACAGTTCAGTTCACAGTTCACAGTTTGTACTAGACAATATACAATTTATAGTTCTTATCGCTTTTCCACGTCTGGCTGAAGCCATATCCACGGGTGGGGTTCACCACGGTCATATGCCAAAAAGCTACACACACACACCCCTCAGTGATACCGATTAAATAGATTTTTCCATCTTTTAAAAATTCTTATGTTATTTTTTTACTGATCAAATTAGCCACTAGATGACCTACTCAGACATGCACCTACTTATATATCTATATATTATGCATCAACAAGCCTATACAATAAGCACAATATGTACATTTTATATGCACATTTATCGACTCATATAAGTATATCTATAAACACGCAACAGATACAATATAAATATACTTGTATGTTCACACAAGGCATATATGTATTCCATAAGTAGACACATAAAAATTGTTCACTCATACGTACACTCGTTGCACAACCTATAATTATATATTTATATATATATATGTGTCACACATATTTATAACTCGATAACTAGCATGCATAAAATCTGCATTATGTAGGTTTCCAATCATAAACAATTGTGCACTTACGAATATGATGAGTTCATAGAACTTGTAGTGGAAAACGTGAACAGTTCTTAAGACATCTCAATGGAAAATAAGGTTTCAAAAAAACATGGGGGCCTCTGAATGAGACTAACCCAATCCCTTACCTATAGTTGAATTGGATAAAAATGTCAGAATCCTTATTGACTCGAGTCTACGCTCTCCTCAAAATCTTCACTATAACTTGGTTAATTTTCTCCTTTACAAGTACAGAACATGCGTATTAAATGATGAGAAATTTTTAGAAACGAACCCAACAAAACTAGTTTTACATTAGGCACGCGATCTTGCTTGCCGGAGTCAGCACGCGTTGCTGCCGGAGTGTCACCCACCGCCTCACGTGCGGCCACCAGAACCGGCACGTGCCACCACAACCAATCACGAACTACTACATTTCGGTTAGAGATCACCACAGAACAATTCACGCATCTAACTCTAGCACGGATCTTATGGAATCAGGTTGGGAACGCACCACAGATCGTGAAGTCGCAACTGAGTGTCACACAAGTCTCCTTCTCCCACCGCACACTGTTGCACTATTCATTTTTTGGCTTCCTATTTTCAGTGCAGATGGACCAGTCTCTCAGATCCAGCATATAGTTCTGTACAGCGGATGACCTTTTTTGCTGCACACTGGTCTTCTTCTTCGATTTATTTTCTCTCTCGACATACGACTCTCTTTCTCCTCATGCACAGGATCTCTCCTCTCCATGGCTTGCTCTCTCACTATTTTTATGGTCAAAGAGAAGAGAGCCCCATACAGCTTCCTCCTCTTTCTTCGATGGAGGGAAGAAGCATACACGCCTCTTTTTCCTCTTCTTTTTCGGTGGCTCGAGACATACACGCCTCTGGTTGCCCTAATTTTATTTTTCTTTTTCTCTCACCAAAACAGTGTCGTTTTGATGCTCTCAAAACGACATCATTTCACATGCCTGTATTTTTCCTTCCTTCATGTCAAAATGGCGTCGTTTTTGGGGGTTCCCAAAACGACGTCATTTTGGCTCTTCCTAATTCTAAGAAGTAGGTGGGCTGGGGTTGTTTCTCTTGGGACAAGGTTTTACAAAAATGGCTTTTATTATTTATGGATCATGAAATTTTCTTGAAAAAAAAGTAATTGTTATAATCGTTGTTATTGTATGGACTTACAATACATTAACTAATACTGTACTATAAAGAAATACGTCTAATTTTGTAGGTCAATGAAATAACAAAGTAGAACTTAGCTTGAATGAATTATTTAATCTCATACAAATGAATGAATCAAACAATGTACATTTACTGTTAAAAATACAGTGTTTTGACAATTGATCAGGAGAACTGATGCATTAATAAAAAACGAGAGGAGATTAATGGCGACTGCAATGAGATGCAACTAATACAAAGATAGAAGCTTTGATGTCTTATAATAAAAGAGATCAAATTTTCTTTAGGTTTGAGTACATAATGATGAACTATTTTATCTCTAACTTCTTATGTATTTATTTTACTAATATAAAAGTTATATAATTTTTTTCCAAAGAAATGGATAGATTGTGCATGAAATGGACAAGTGGGTTCCTCTATTTGCTGTATATTTATTTACATAGCGACATTTTGACTTTTAGTGACAACCTCTATCACCCGTTAAATTTATATCATTTATTGTTTAATTTTTAGTTGGATTTAAAAGCAACTTTCATTCCACATTTTGTTTCTCTTTTTCTTAGTTAGATCTAAAAGTGTAATTGGATAGTATATAACATAGCTAGAGATGTAGCAAAGACTTTTGAAAGATATATAGTTGTCCATGAGTCTCAATTTTTTGTTCACTTGCTTAAGCAGAATGGTTTTTATCCATGATTTTTTTTTAAAGGAAAAAGTGTATGTTGTATTGGATGTTATTGTAGTAACTTACATTGTTTACTGACTTATACAGTACTAGAAAGAAATACGGCTAAATTTGTACTTCAGTCAAATAATAAGATATGACTTAACTTGAATAAATAATTTAATCTCATACAAATGAGTGAATTATGTAATGTAAATTTACTTTTTAAAATACAATATTTAATGACTGATAAGGAAAACTAATACTTCAATGAATAACGAGAGGTGATAGTGATGATTTCAATGAGATGCAACTAACAGAGAAAGAGAAGTTTTAGGGTCTTAGGAGATTGACTTTTCTTTAGGTTTTAAAACATAAAGATAAACTATTTTATTTCTGATTTCTTTTGTACTTCTTTTTCTCAATATAAAAGTTAAATAATATTTTTTTTTCAAATAAAGAAATGGACAGGTTGTGCATGATATTGATACATGGCTTCCTCTATTTGCAGTAAATTTACTTTGTGGCATTTTGACTTTTAGTGACAATATAAATCTGCTGGTAAAATTTTATCATCTATTGTCTAATTTTTAGCAGCAATTAACCATTCTCAAAGGTGCCAATATAATGTTTTTTATCATTTGAAGTAATTTATTTGGATAAAACCCATTTTTTTCATTTACACAATATTATAATCAGATTAAATTAAACTCTTATTTTTTTTAAAAGAAAATATTTTTTCTCATAAAACTGTTGCCAAGATTAATCCAAACTCGGAACACAAAATACAAAAATATGTAAGTTTATTAATGCTTAGAATATTGATAACCTAAATATCAACTACTAGAAATGAACTAAATTAGTAGCAATTTATTATAAATACTAAACTCATTATAACTCTCTGCCACTTCAGTGAGCATTACAAATTCAAAAAAAAATAATAATCTCCAATCTCTCGACAAAACCATTTTTCTCTTCTCTAATCGTTTCAAATAGGGTGGATCGAAGCATGCAACTCCTCGACAAGATCCACTAGATGCAACAAGAGGTTTAATGCTTAACATCTTATCTATTTTTTTCATATTTGTTTACTAATCATGTATATATATCGATATTATTGATTGATTTGCATTTGATTTTTTTAAAGGGTATGGTAGATCACTTTTTTTGAATAGCATATGAAATGAAAGGAGTACTTGGTTGAGATCCTAATTATTTCTTTGATCAGCACTCCACCTTCGTAGTTGAATTTGAAATCACCTTATCAAACTTGACTAAAGCTTTGTATGTATAGATAATATATATCTGGATATAGATCTGAGTAGTTATTAACCACGTTTGAGTAGTTAATGGGTTTTGATTATTTGGTTTTCTTCTCTTAATTTGCAGAGACAAAGTATCTGATGCAGATTTTCCAAGAATTTATGAACTTTGCTTCAAGATTAAAGGAGCCTCCTTAAGATATATAATTAATACTAATCATCACAGCACAAAATTCTTTAATTTTGGGTATTTATATGTGTTATTATTGATCTTATAATATATATTTAATAATAAAAATTCTGAAGTACAAGTTTTGTTAGTAAAAATTTATATAGTTTAATCAATAAATTATATGTCATGAGATGTATAATCTGATTTGAATTTATACTCTTATAGATAATGATAAAAGTACATAGATATGCACCCAATAGATAAGTAATTAATAATTTAATTAACCAATTATCTATTAGTAGGATATATATATGTGTGTTTGGTATATGTGTATACTTAATTAATTATCTAATTAGTTGAACAGTTGATGCAATTCGTTTTTTACAAAAGATCATGAGTTCGAGTTAGATTGTACTTTTGTGTGTCATCATTTGAAAGTTACTTGTATTGTACTACAATTAATGTATATCACCTAATTATTCTCGAGTCAAACTACACTTTTGTGTGTATTCTTACTTGGAGATTATTTATATTGCATTATGATTCATGTATAACACTTAAGCAATAGACTTACACAATTTTTACTTAAAAAAAAATTAGTTGATATTAATTGCAGCCTTGGTGCTTGTTGAATGACACTGAAATGTGAGGAATTCATCAAGGCATCTAATGAAAAGAGTAAGGAAGGGTAAGCTTTCATACATAATTAACGTAATAAATAAATTAGCAGTCTTTATATATTCATGTAGTAAATAAATTTCATACTTATTTTTTATTTTAGATATTATAAATATATATTTTTTATTGATTTTTTTTTTTGAAATTTTTTTTTTCAACAAAGGTGCATAGTGGCAGTGGATGCAATCAAAAATGACTTCTTACTTATGAAGGAAAAAATAAACATCCTTCTTAATGGAATATTTTATTTTACATATCTTGCAAAATTTTATTTTCATATATATTGAAAATTTGTTCTGCCGGTTCATAATCATAGTTATTAACAATTATAATGAATTATAACAATATGGTAGTAGTTAAAATTTTTGTGTTTTATTTAATATTTACGAGTTTAAGTTTCATTGAAGATGTAAAGTTTATATTTTAATAAAAAATAAAATTCTTTTTTTTAAATACTAAATATTGTAGATTTTGATTTTAAAATCTTTATTATAATAATAATAATAATTATTATTATTCACTGAATGGGGTATGTATGGTGATATAGTTGAATGCTAGCACCAACCATCGCAAGTACAAACGAACTCCTTTAAATTAAGGTACTCTTGCTTCTTACAACTTAATTAATTTGCTTCTTATTTTTTTTAATTCCTTAATCTTTTAATTTGAATAGTTATAGTAAATAGAGAATATTACTCTCGAGTATTTTTCTATTATAACAAATACAGTTTATTTTTAACTAATTCAGTTCAATTTTAAATTAATGAAGAATAAAATAAGATTTATATTTAATTACTGTAATTTAACTAAAGTAATAATCATCCTTTATTTAATTTATAAAAGTTAACTTCAATATTTAATTTTTCACTATTAGTATTTTATCTATTTTCATCTCTTTCAATAACAATATTATAAAGTACTTATATTTTCTTTTGTTGAGCAGATGGGGTGGATGAAAGCTTCTAAAAATCAATACCAATAAATTCTTTGCAGGTTGCAATAAGTATTTCTTTTTCATGGAAAACATATTTAAACTCTAACTTTTTTTTATGTTGATGGTGATGTCGTGATTAAATTGAGTTAAATCTAAACGTGCCTATTATCTTCAACATTTCTCACTACATTCCTTCTAATACAGGCCTTGGTCTTACCACAATGGTGGTTCTTGGCCAACTCTGCTATGGTAGGTTAGTTTGTTATTCTTAAATATTCTCTCTGCTACTAATGTTTTGTTCATTGCATTAAAGAACCCTTTGTAGAAGTTATATTTAGGTATAAGTTTCTTGAGTTGTCTTGCTTGAATCTAATAAGATATGGCACCTTGTTGATGTTTTATAAAATAATATAAGATTCCAAAGCTACTTTCACACAAGGATAGGCAACTTCAATTTGTGGCTCAACTTACCTATCTAAACAACTTAAATGTATAATGGTGATAATAACAATGGTTTATTTTTCATTTTATTTGGGGGTTAAAGCTTTTGAGCATTGATTCGGGTATCATAGGATCTTAATATAAAGATGATATGTTGATTTAGGATTAACATTAGCTCGAATCATCTTTTTGGATTGGAGATTAAACAAATTGTTTCCTGTTTACAGACTTTATATCATATACATAGTCCTATAGGAGTGAAAGGCATTCTTTTAAAGAGTTCACTGTAAATCGAGAATACTCTTACATTATTTTAACTCTATTATTTGATTATGATATTTTTTGTATCTTATAGATCACTTTAGATTGGTTATGGTATTTTTCTATCTCATGAATCATCCCCATGCCATCTAAATTAATGCTTGGAAATAGAATTTTTTAACACATTTCCTCGATTGATTCCAGATTAGTTGAAAAAATTCAACTAGTATGTAAGGCATTGTCTGAGAGAGTGATTAGAGAGTGATGATAAGATATTTCTTGCAAACTCAAATTTTTCTTCATTACATATTTTTGCGTTACTACAGACTTGTAAGTTTTTAGTTCTTAGCATCAGCTCATAAAGGAAACTAAACATATAGCATTCAATAACTTTTGCTTCATCTGGTTCTAGCATTAGCCACAATCCTTCTCTCAAACTGTACCACGAAAAATATCAAAAAAAATATGTATATATATATTTCCAACAACAATAGAAATTAACCTCATATATATGTATATATTTTTAATTTGTAAATGAAGAAATTACATAGAAATTTTAGGTTGTGGGTCAAATTACACTACTCATTGAAAAAATTATATTGTAAAAATAGATATTGTATAGTATAGTATTAGAAGTTAAAATATTTTTATATGCATCTCCTTGTCTCATTTACTTTAATTTCTAAACAAGCTTCATCATTTTCTTAAGAAATTTAATTGCTACATTTCTCCCATGTTTTATAAATTAACAATATATCACAATTTTAATATTTAAACTCTCTTATTTATGTTTTTTGAGAACTAAATTCTAATTGATCTTGCTATATATGAAGGATTATGAAATAAAATTTCATTCAATGAATTCAAGCTAAAAATATAAGTGGTTCAAAAATAAAATTAATGAATATATAACTAATTCAACATGTAAAGGATTATTAGTAATTACACAAAAATTAAAAATAGAATCAAGTGAACAACATAGATTTAATATTGCTTAATGTAAGTACACTTATATACTTTTAGACATATTTAATTTAGATTGTAATTTTATGTTTTTTTGTTTTATAGGTTAAAGAGGTAATTTCATAGAAAGTCAAATATGTGATTTGAGTTAGTTCATGGTCTGAAACTGAGGAATCATTGGAAGAATATGACTTCTCATAATGAATCTATTTTATAATTACTACCTAACTGTGCGTTATGCATTAGGAAAAAAAAGAGAACTTACCTATATAATGCCTCCAGTCTAACTCTTGTTTTCCTATTTCATTTCCTTATGTTTTTCCTCCTCTTTCTCCCAATTATTTTCTTACTATTCTTATATTTCTACATCACCTAAAATTGATCGCATCGTAACACAATAACAAATGTGAGGATAAGATTATGAAGAAATTATATTGTGGTGAAGAAAATAATATAGCTAATTTTTTAGAAAAAAAAGTATCTTATTGTTTTCTATCTAAATATTGCATCATAAATATAAATCATAGCATTAAAGAAAGAATGAATGAAAAGCCAAAAGCATAAAGAATGAAAAAAAATAAAAGTGTCATAATCTACTTTTAAACTTATGTAATTAAATATTTTAGAGTTTTAACATTATTTTTCATTCTAAAGTATGTAATCTTCAAAATAATTATTACAAGATTATACTTAAAAATTTCTAAATATAAAGAATTTAATACTTACTAGAAGTCAAAATTTAGAGATTTCTTTCTACATTAGTCTTTAAAATTTTAAAATTAAAGAGATAAAAATCTTATTTTCATTATTTTGAACTTATGTAATCAAATATTTTAGAGTTTTAATATTATTTTCATTATGTTATCTATAAAAAAACTATTATAAGATTAGACTTAAAGAATATCTAAATTTAGAGAATTGAATGCTTATTAGAAGTCAAAGTTTAGAGATTTCTTTTCTTCATTAGTCTTTAAAATTTAAAATTTTGATTACTAAAGAAATTAAAGAGATAAAAATATACTTTTAAAAAAGTAGATATATAAATATATAATTATATTTAAGAAGATGTTATTAATTTCTACCTTAATTATAAAAAGTAAAAATATTGATTATGCCTCAATTATAAAAAACTATTTTGTAATCTCTATTTATTTTAGGGATTTTGTTGCCATCCTCAATGGTTCTGATGGTTATTCCTTCACTTTAAAAGAGGACATTGGGCTATAGGAGAAGAGGGAGAGAGAAAATTCGCAGCTAGGCTAAACTAAGAGGAAGTTTTTGTGTGATTTCTTCAATTAGATTAATCAGCTAGTGGTGGAATCGAGAGCTGAACTAGGGAGGAATTCGCCAATCATATTAATGTCGTCATTGAGATCAAAGGTAAGTGAAATTTGACTCTCACCATTAAGTAGAATTTATCTCCTAAATTCTTTGAGATATTTTTGGGAAGAAATGAGTTGATCCGGGAAAAGGAAAATTTTCTTGAAATCATATTAAAACCAAGAGTAAAAACAAAAAAAATGGAGACTGAGATATAAGGATACATAGAAGATCAGACAAAATGATGGAATTATTGTGCGGACAGCTATGAGGAGAGGACAGAGGAGATACGCTAGAAACATAGGAGGAAAATTGAAAGGATGGGAACAGGAGAGGGATAGGAAATAAAAAAAGAGAGAAATAGTGGTCTGAATCTGATGTCTGTTTGCAAATTATTATTCTTTTATCTTTTGTATTTAATTCTCTTGATGTCTATTTGGGAAATAGTGGTATTGGTGAGTAGAGACAGGGAAACGAACTTCTAAAGGATTAAAAATAAATAAATATAAAATTTTGGGAGGTAAATCTAGATGAGCATAAACAATATTCTCTGTGAGGGTGAAAGTGATGTTGTTTGAAAGTAGGAATAGGATGAACAACAGAACAAACAAACTCTGGGAGACGATCTTGGTGAGGAGAGGCAGTGTTCTCTATGATGCACGTGTAGGAAAGGATGAACTACACAAACTTTAATTAGATGTTTTCTTGATTTTAGATAGATGTAATGGTTAACCCTCACAGCCAAGGGATGTGAACTCTACACTTCGACGTACTTATTTTTAATTGGAGATAGAAGTTTATTGTATTTTTCGTACTGGGAATATAAGTTCTTATGGCACCCCGACTCCCTATGGAGGTATGGGTTGTTACAGCTCTTATCCAATCATTTCAAATAGGAGGATCAAAGCACACAACTCCTCTACATGATCCACTCGATGGAACAAGAGGTTTAGTGCTTAACAATTGATCTATTTTTCTCTTATTTGTTTACTGATCATATATATATATCAATGTCATTGATTGATTTACATTTAATTTTTTTTAAAAGGATATCATAGATCACTTTCTTATAGCAATGTATGAAATGAAAGGAGATTCTAGTTGCGGTCCTAATCATTTCTATGACTTGCTTTCCATCTTCGTGGCTGAATCTGAAATCACCTTATCAGACATGGATAAAGCTTTGTATGTGTATGTAATATATATCTTCATATACAATTGACATGATAAATCAATTAACAGTTTTTATATATTCATGTAGTAAATGAATTTTATTCTTATTTTTTATTGCAGATATTATTAATATATCTCTTTACTGAGTTTTTTTTTTAATTTCTTTTTTTGAATAAAAAGGGCATGGAAGAGTTAGATGCAAACACGAATTCTCATTAGTAAAGGAAAAAATGAAAATCCTTCTTAAGATAATATTTTATTTTATATATACTGTAAAATTTTATTTTCATGGCTATCTTTTTTCTTTTGGACTTTGTGAAAATTTTAACTGAATTTAAATTTGCGTACTTATACAACATGAGTTTTACTTCATTGAAAATCTGTTTTGTCCGCTGCATAATTATAGGCATTGATAGTTATAAGGAATTATAACAATATGATAGTAGTTAAAACTCTTATGTTCTATTCAAAATTTATAAGTTTAACATTAATTAAAAATGTAGAATATTTTATACTGTATAAATCTGTAAATTTAAATTCAATTAAAATTTTTACGAAATCTATAAGAGAAAAATATATATATGAAAATAAATTTTATAAAATATATAAAATAAAATATTACCTCCAGAAGTTTTTTTATTTTTTCCTTCATTACTAAGAATTCATATGTTTGGTTGCATTCAATGCCTATGCCACCTTTTTAAAAAAAATTAAATTTTTTTTAAAAAAATTCCGTAATGAAATATATAAATAATATATAAAATAAAAAAAAGTATGAAATTCATTTACTAATTGATTTAATTTACAACATCATCAATTATATATGAAAGTTTACCCTTCCTTACTCATTTCATCAGATGCCTTAACACGTGTATATATATATATAAACATATAATTCATATATATGATTGTGTACGAGCAATCATATGTGGTACCAATAAGTATGAAATTCATTTGTGATTGGTTGTTGTGTTTACTCACTAAGTTTTGTCTCAATGATGATCTTAACTTCCTCCATCAAAGGCAGCCAAATAAACACTTCAACGAAACTGATGCTCCATACATACATACAACAACATTAATTATCTATATCTATAAAAATATATTATATGATTATTAAATCGTTAATTTATTATCATGATATTCAGCGCAATTAATATCGTGATATACATACACATACATATATATTGATAAACTGAGAAGGTTATATATATATATATGTAGACACACACACATTATATATTAATATAATTCCCAATTATAAGTATCTTCTTTGAAGTTTCTAACCTTTCCCCTTTGCACCTTTATTGATTCTATCATATTTATTCATAAATATATATATATGTATATATAGATACCATATTCATTTTCATCTTTATTAATTGATAAAATCTTCTTTTCATATTTTAATATGGTCCCAAAATGTTAAAGTATAAGAGCCAAATTCAAATATGAATGAATTTTGTTTACAAGGTCATGAACCTATTTATATATATTATATACTTTTACTAATCCAAGTAATATTATAAGAAATAATTATATTTTAATAGTATATTAAACATATTCTTAAATATATTAAATAGATTAAAGTATTAAAATTATCAACAAACTATTCGAATAACTTATCAAACTCAATTTCATATATTTTGAACTTATTTAAATTTATTTGTTTATTTATTTTTTAAAAATATTTGTGACCTTCTCCTTTTTGCATAGGTTTTATGCATTTAATCTAGTATAGATTTTGTTTTACTTAGTTATACGGAAAAATTTTTACCAAATACAAATTTTATACTTGACAGATATTTCTCTGAGTTTAGGTTATTACTTGAGGATGTTTAAGCTTTCGTTTTGCATTTTGTTTCCTTTCTTAGTTGGATTCAAAAGTATAATAAGAATAATACATGGCTTAGTTAGAGACGAGTAAGGAAAGATAGATAATGATTCATGAACCTCAGTTTTTGCTTCACTTACTTGAGCATGATTGTTTTGGTCATTTACTTGAGCATGATGTTTTTTGTTGTTAATTAATAATGATTTTATCTTTAAAAAAATAATGTTATATTGGATGCTATTGTTTTGACTTCCATTATATAAGTTGATTCAGAATTAAAAACATACACTATTAAATTTATAGTTCAATCAAATAATAAAATAAGATCTAATATGAATGAATTATTTAATATTATAATAAATAAGTGAATCAAATTATGTATATTTATTGTTTAAAATATAGTATTTGATGACCAATTGTGAGAACTTACACTATAGTGAATAATGAGTGGCGATTAATGGTGACAACAATGAAATGCAACCAACACATAAATAAAAGCTTTGGTATCTTGTAAAAAAGTAGATAACATTTTCTTTAGGTTTTAAGACAAAGATGAACTATTTTATTTTTAATTCTTTTTGGTATTCTTTTTTATTGATACAAAAGTTAAACAACTTTTTTTTTCAAGTAAAGAAATAGATAGGGTGGGCACGAAATGGACACATGAGTTCCTCTATTTATTGCATATTACCTAGAAACATTTCAAATTTTGTAATAGTCTGAATAAATTGCTAAAATTATACCATCTATTGTCTAATTTGTAGCTATAATAGGACCATTTTTAAAGGTACCAGGTACAAATTTTATACTTGATGAATATTTTTATAAAGTTTGGGTTGTTACTTGAGGATGTTTAAGCTTTCATTCCACATTTTGTTTCTTTTCTTCTTAGTTAGATTTAAAAGTTTAATCGAATAGTATATAACTTAGCTAGAAATGTAGTATGGACTATTGAAAGATATATATTTATTCATGAGCCTAAGTTTTTTGTTGACTTACTTGAGAAAAATGGTTTTTACGATTAATGGATGATGACTTTTTTTTTAAAGTAAATGTTGTAATGAATGTTATTGTATTAACTTACATTGTATAAACTAATACCATATTAGTAAGAAATATGACTAATTTTGTAGGTCAATGAAATAACAAAGTAGAACTTAACTTGAACGAATTATTTAATCTCATACAAATGAATAAATAAAATGACATCATTTACTGTTTAAAATACAGTATTTGACAATTGATGAGTAGAACTGATGATTTAATAAATAATGAGAGGTGATTGATGGGGACTGCAATGAGCATTACAGATTCGAAAAAAAACAATCTCCTTTCTCTCGACAAAACCATTTTTCTCTTCTCTAATCTTTTCGAATAGGATGGATCGAAGCACGCAACTCCTCGATGTGATCCACTCAATGGATTGAGAGATTTAGTGCTTAACCTCTTATCTATTATTTTCTTATATGTTTACCGATCATGTATATATATCGATATCGTTGATTGATTTGCATTCAATTTTTGTTAAAGAGTATGGCAGATTACTTTTTTGGAATAGCATATGAAATGAAAGGAGTACCTGATCTTATTTAATATTTACTCTCTAGTTTTTGGTCATTTGTTGTTCTCAGTATACCACACTACTACGCAGTCCATTCACGACTCCATATTCAACTCTTTTCATACCAATTCATCATTATTACTATTCAATTATCACCCTTATTTGTTGAATTGGACACTTAATGATATGGGTCACCTAAAAATTCTTCAGTTCATCTAGGACTAATAAATGTGAAAAATCACTATTGAACTCATACCAGAATTAATTCCACGACCTCATAAATGGCCACACGCAACCACACACACACCACTAGTGAACAGGTTGTAATTTATTTATTTTGACAGTACATTAATTTCAGTTATGCCATTTTATCATTTCCCTTTCTACATTCTCTTCTAGTTTGCTTCAAACTTCATCTATTGGGTCCTCTCTTCCCCTTCTCTTTTATTTCCCTAGCGCCACGGTATGTTATTTATCTTTTAATCCTATTATTCTCCATATTTCCCTTATTTCCACCCCTTTGTAGGCCCTTAATCACATCAACTACTTATTGATATATGTGTATTCGATCTCATTGTGTTTCCTTATGAGGTCTACTAGTTGATTTTCACCGATCTGCATAACACAAGTTAGATCTATCCGTAAATCCCTAAGCTTAACTCAAATTGGAATTAATACCTGCTATACATGAATTAATTACTATCAACATGGTCCTTACCGCAAGACTTCTTTTCTCCCTTACCTAATTGATGATCCGCATTCACATCCACCATTTACCTTAGACTTCCCTACTAAGTTACTGCACAGGAATATTCTTCACCATCACATCGAAATCATACTAGATGCACATACATAACTCGCTAGAAATCTCTATCCACGATATAGAAAATTTATAATAATCATTTCTAATTTGGGTTTCAGGAGTGAATTGATCTTACCTTCCATTGGATGATTCGACCATCTTTTAGCTTAGCCTTCATGGAAATCACCCTCCTATTTCTTCTTCTGTCAGCCTTGCGGCTGTGTTAACCTTTCTCCTTCTCTTCCTCTCTACCACTCCCTCTTACTGTCAGCAGCCTCCCTCTCTCTTTGGGTTTCTTCTTTTTATTTTTATTTTGATGTCTTTCCTATTTATAGCAGTCCATATTAAATCAGGCTCATCGAATTGGAAAAATAAATCCTTACCGTTAAATTAGAATGGTGTCGTCTTAAGGTTTATTAATATGATATCTTTGTTTTTTGCTTATAGTTATTGTTGTTGTTGTTGTTATAGTTATTATTATTATTATTATTATTTTAAAGTAGATGAGCTGGGTTGCTTACTTGGGCCTAGGTGTTACAATATCACCTAATTAATCTCGAGTTAAACTATACTTTTGTGTGTATACTTACTTGGATATTATTTCTATTGCATTATGATTGATGCATAACACTTAATCAATAGATTTATCCCATTTTTATTTAAAAAAATAATTAGCTGATACGAATATTTAATTTATCACTATTAGTATTTTATCTATTTTCATCGCTTTCAATAACAATATTATAAAGTAATTATGTTTTCTTTTATTGGGCAGATGGGGTGGATGAAAGCTTCTAAAAATCAATAACGATAAATTCTCTGTAGGTTGTAATAAGTATTCCTTTTTCATGGAAAACAAATTTGAACTCTAACTTTTTTTTATGTTGGTGGTGATGTCGTGATTATATTGAGTTAAATCTAAACATGCCTATTATGTTTTTAGGCAAAAGAAACATTTCATGATTATTAGGTTCCTTTAGTTGAGGGAACTACAATAGGTCAAAATCTCGACCTAATTTTTTATTTTTTGATTTGAAACTCAAACTTATTTTGTAGAGATAGTTACAAACTAAAGGGCATTATTTCAAAAAATTGTAAATTTTGTTGCTGTTGGTTGGGATGAATCATTGATATTTAATAGTTTCATGTAAAAATATCTTGGTGAGAAAAGATAGAAGAATTTACCTCAAATACTTACTTTCTATACAAATAGGAATTGATGTTTGAGGATACATTATAAGGATTGAGGTGTGCACTAGGTCAATCAGATAAGGTGAGTATAGGAAAGAGCTTTTTGACATGTTAATTGCATGATACAATAAACTTAGCTGTAGATCATATATTTTATTAATTTGCACAACTAGAAAAGTAAAAGTTACAAATCTTTAAAGAAAATTTGAGAAAAAGTGAAAGTGAAAGTGAAAGAAAAGAGATAAAAGGGAGAGCAATAGAGAAATGTTAGCAATAAGATAGGATAGGGTAGAGGAGATAACTATTTATAAGGTAAACATAGGATGATATAATTGAAAAAGAGAAAATATCCATTAACATTCATTAACATGGGAACATGCATTTTAAGCACCAAAAATGCCCCCATTAAAGTTTGTGACAATTGTTCATTTATCACAATTAAGCACACACTATAATGAAGTTTTTAAGAATTTTCATAAATTATCATAAACATGGTGTTTGAATGGTTAAGATTCTCACATTTTTATTGAAGAAAACAAGTCTGAATCTTATAAAATATAAAACTTTTCACTTTTTATATTTAATTATATGGATTAATAAACGTATGCCATAGTCTACAAAGCCCGCCAACAGGTTTCAAAACTACCTAACCATTGTATCTGATACAAAAGTCGGTGGGAGTGAGTGAATTTATACTCAAAAGCGGCTCTGTCAATGGCTACTTTCATTGGATGTTCTCCCTCCCTAAGGTGGTGCACAACCAACAAGTAGTTGTTCAAAGTCCATGGCCCTCTGTTGAGCACTCTCTGGATATCCACTTCGCAGAAAAAGCTTTATAAGTAATGGCTGGAACTGAGATCTACAATATTTACTCCCCCTATCGGCCTCCACAGATCTACCAATGTATTTTTCATCAGTTCAAACTTTCTAACCACTTCTGTTAAGAATCTACCCACTAAACAGAGGTCATACGACTCTTGCTGTTTAGGGACAAGTCCAGTTAAGTCTCAGCCCCCATCTTCCTCCTCTGCAATCGACAACAACACCATGTCATCCACCATATCCATCGGTCACCCCTTACATGCCAATCGACGGACTATTGATAGAAACAACAATAGCTTTTCTATGGTGCAAAAAGATCTCACTGTTGGAAACAACACCTCTTGCAACCAAACAAAGTAAATGGAAAAGAGGGTCATCCAACACTGACTTGGTATTAGACCAAGTCAATACCTATTTACATTCTATTTATATTTGTAAGTTTCAAAACCCAACCCTCTCAATAAATAGGGGAAATAATTAACTTTATTATCTGGAATGAAGGAATCATCAGGGTAGATTCATTTTTTGTTCGTATAGTTATTTGAATAGCCATATGTTCTCGTCAATTGTTTATTTCAAGCAAGGAAAAATTTCCTTTATGGTTCATTTGAAATGGTAATGGACATTTGGTATTTAGTTTTTGATTTTTTGGAGATTGCAACTTTTGTAGCGAAAGAGTGGTAGCGAGGAATAATTCTACACATTGTGTAATAGGAGCTTTTTACAGCAACTATGCTGGAAGTGATTATAAAACTAAATCAATTTGGGAAACAATAGTGGAAGTTTGAAAATAAAGCTAGGATTAAGTACTTGACTAGCTTGAGTTAAATTGATATCATATCTTGGTGCTTCTTAGGTGAGTTTCTAGCAGGTGTAATAAGTAAATGATTCCAGTCTAGTCGATTTAAAAAAATGTTCAATTATTGGAATTGTTACATATTTTATTTTTTGTTTCTTTCGAATGGTGCAACTCCCTAGAATGATGGACATTGTATAGTTTATAGCTTATATTTTTCGAGATAGTTCATAGCTTACATGTTTGACACCATGGAGATCTGGTTTGTGAATTAAATATGTTTATAACATGTTGATGGAAACAGCAGATTATGATCTGACTCACTAACCCATATGAATCGACTATTATTTAAATTTATAAGTTTGTAACTAAGTGATCTTATTTATTTACCTCTTTTCTTGTGGTATCTCCAGTTAATTCTTATTTTTTTTCTTACAGCCACTATTTTATTCTACCTTACTTTCTGCACGTGAAATGCTTGCTATAGAACATGGATCAGTTGATCTTATTTGGGCACTGAATTATCGCCTATTTGCTATTTCATTCCACATTAGGGAGTATTATTGGATTGATTTGCAAAACCTAAATGAGATTTGTCATTACAAGACTGAGGAGTACTCATATGATGCAGTTAATAAGTTCAACATTTACCTTAATCAAATTTCTCCTTGATTGGTGGAATGGATGCCTAATAAAGGAGGTTATCTAATTGGAAACTTACAAGAAACACATAGAATTTCTAATTTTTTTCTCTAGGAAACATGTGATCTGTTGTAAGCAGTCTACCACATGCCATACTAGATCTTATTGAAGTGAAATGGGCAGATTTTCTAGTGGACATGCCATTCAAGATATGTTATCTCGCTCTTGAAGGTCAGGAGTGGCAAATAATCACTGGTAGTGATCCTAAGAACACGTAAGATATCTAATCTCATATTTTTTTATGATCTATTTCTTCCTATCTTCAACATTTCTCATGACATTTCCTTTTGATGTAGGCCTTGGTCTTACCACAATGGTGGTTCTTGGCCAACTCTGCTATAGTAGGTTAGCTTGTTATGCTTAAATGTTCTCTCTGCTGCTAATGTTTTATTCTTGGCCAACCCTTTGTAGAAGTTATATTTAGGTATAAGTTTCCTAACTTGTCATGCCTGAATCCAATAGGATATGGCACCTTTTTTATGTTTTATAAAGTAAAGCAATAATGAAAGAATGTTGGCAATGCGGCTTAAGATTTTTAAAATGAACTTTTTATAGCTTACTATTCCAACTATAAAGATGAAAAGACTAGACATTGTTGTAAGAACTGTTGAAGTTGCTGAAAGATGCATATCAACAGACAAGTAGCCTTAATACTATGACATAAAAAGAGGAAGGTTCATCGGGAAACAAGCACGGTTATTCAAGACATGGTCAATTGCTGGATACCTTATGGCTAAGCTTCTACTTGCAGACCTAAGTACAACTAAAATTCTGATAACTGAAGAGGATTCTAAGCTTGTCAATGCATTCTCTTGCATGATAAGTGTTAACCCTAAGAGAAAGTGTGGTCGGAAGAACTCCTAAAAGACTTATATAATATAAAATTATGAAGTTGCTTTCACATAAGGATGGGTAACTTCAATTTATGGCTCAACTTACCTAGATGAACAACTTAAATGTATAAAGGTAATGATAACAGTAGTTTATTTTTCATTATTGGGGGTTTAAAGCTTTTGAGCAATAATTAAGGTATCATAAGATCTTAATGTAAAGATGATATGTTGATTTAAGATTAGCATTATCTTGAAACATCTTCCTATATTGGAGATTAAACAAATTGTTTCCTATTTACAGACTTTATATCATAAACATAGTACTATAGGAGTGAAAGGCATTCTTTTAAAGAGTTCACTATAAACAGAGAATACCCTTACATTATTTTAACTCCATTGTTCGATTATGACATTTTCTGTATCTTGTAAATCATTTTGGATTGGTTATGGTATTTTTCTGTCTCATAAATCATCACCATGCCTTTTAAATTAATGCTTGACAATTGAACTTTTTAATAAATTTCCTCGGTTAATTCCAGATCAGTTGAAAAAATTCAACTAGTATGTAAAGCATTGTTTGAGAGAGTGATTAGAGAGTGATGATAAGATATTTCTTGCAAACTTATATTTTTATTCATTACATATTTTTGCATTACTACAGACTTGTAAGTTTTTAGTTCTTATCATAAGCTCATAAAGGAAACAAAATGTATAGCGTTCAACAACTTTTGCTTCACTGGTTCTAGCATTAGCCACAATACTTCTCTCAAACTGTACCACAAAAAATATCGAAAACAAAAAAAATGAATATATTTCCAACAACAATAGAAATTAACCTCATATATGTATATATTTTCAATTTGTAAATGAAGAAATTACATAGAAATTTTTAGGTTGTGGGTCAAATTACACTACTCATTGAGAAACTATATTGTAAAAATAGATATAATATAGTATGGTATTAGAATTAAAATATTTGTATATGTATCTGATTGTCCCATATGCTTTAATTTCTAAACAAGCTTTATCATTTTCTTAAGAAATTTAATTGCTACATTTCTCCCATAATTTATAATTCAACAATATATCACAATTTTAATATTTAAACTTTCTTATTTATGTTTTTTGAGAACTGAATTCTAATTGATCTTCCTATATATGAAGGCTTATGAAATAAAATTTCATTCAATGAATTCAAGCTAAAAATATAAATGGTTCAAAAATAAAATTAATGAATATATTCAACATGTAAAGGATTACTAGTAATTACACAAAAAGTGAAAATTGAATCTAATGAACAAGATAGATTTAATACAGCTTAATGTAAGTACACGTATATACTTTTGGACATATTTAAGTTATATTGCATTTTTATGTTTTTCTATTATTTAAGGTAAAGAGGTAATTTCATAGAAAGTCAAATATATGATTTGAGTTAGTTCGTGGCTTGAAACTTAAAAATCATTGAAAGAATATGACCTCTTATAACATATCTACTTTATAATTACTACCTAATTGTACGTTATGCATTAAGGAAATAAAAGAGAACTTACCTCTATAATGCGTCCAGTCTAACTCGTGTTTTCCTATTTCATTTCCTTATGTTTTTCCTCCTCTTTCTTCCAATTATTTTCTAACTCTTCTTATATTTCTACATCACCTAAAATTGACCGCATCGTAACGCAATAACAAATGTGAGGATAAGATTATAAAGAAATTATATTGTGGTGAAGAAAATAATATAGCTAAGTTTTTATAAAAAAAAGTGTCTTATTGTTTTCTATCTAAATATTGCTTCATAAATACAAATCATAGCATTAAAGAAAGAATGAGATAAAAGCCAAAAGCATCAAGAAAGAAAAAAAATAGAAGTGTCATAATCTACTTTTAAACTTATGTAATCAAATATTTTATAGTTTTAACATTATTTTTCATTCTAACGTATGTAATCTTTAAAAAAATTATTACAATAATATACTTAAAAAATATCTAAATATAGAGAATTGAGTGCTTACTAGGAGTCAAAATTTATAGACTTCTTTCTACATTAGTTTTTAAAATTTAAAAATCAAAGAGATTGAAATCTTATTTTCATTATTTTGAACTTATATAATCAAATAATTTAGAGTTTTAAGATTATTTTCATTATGTTATCTATTAAAAACTATTATAAGATTAGACTTAAAGAATATCTAAATTTAGAGAATTGAATGTTATCACAAGTAAATTTAGAGATTTCTTTTCTTCATTAGTCTTTAAAATTTAAAAATTTGATTGCTACTTAAGAAATTAAAGAGATAAAAATCTTCTTTTCAAAAAGTAAATGTATAAATATATAATTATATTTAAGAAGATGTTGTTACTTTCTATCTTAATTATTAGAAGTAAAAATATTTATTATGCCTAGATTATCAAAAGCTATTTTGTAATCTCTATTTTATTTAGGGATTTCATTTCCATCGTCAACGGTTCTGATGGTTCTTCCTTCACTTTAAAATAGGACGTCGAGCTAGGGTAAGCCAAGAGGAAGTTTTTGTGTGATCTCTTCAATCAGATTAATTAGCTAGCGGTGGAATCAGGAGCGAAACAAGAGAGGAATCCATCAATTAGATTAACATCGTCACTAAGAACAAAGGTAAGTGAAATTTGACTTTCTCTGCTTGAGTAGATTTTTTCTTCTAAATTTTTTGAGATATTTTTGGGAAGAAATGAGTTGATATGGGAATAGGGACATTTTCTGGAAATCAGATTAGAACCAAGAGTAAAAAAAAAAAAATGGAGAGTGAGATTTGAGGATAAACAAGAGATCAGACAAAATGATTGAATTATAGTGTGGACAACTGTGAGGAGAGAACATAGGAGATATGCTAGAAACATAGGAGGAAAATTGAAAGGATGAGAACGGAATAGGAATATGAAATAAAAAAAAAAAGAGGGAAATAGTGGTCTGAAGGGCCCATAGGGATGTCCCACTATGCGTGAACTATTATTCAACATTGTCAACTAACCGGCTGTCTCTATACCCCGTCCGGTACGAGCGCCAAAAATACCATCCCTCAATACCCCATCCGATATGAGGCGACGTTCATGGTAGAGTTTTCTATGTACCTAGTCCGTCCACAATCTCCCAGGATATCCAATAAGGCTACCATTCATTCATTCACTTAACCAATCAATTTTTCGTTTACATTTAATTTTTAATTTCACAATTTAACCGTAAATCAATGCAAGACAAATAATACATGCATAAAGGAAACACAACTGAATCATTTTACCAATTCCAGTATATTATCATGCATTTAAAGCTGTAAAATTAAACAATCAGTTAAATAGGACAAACAATTATAAATAACCAGTTTTGACTCCATTAGTAATCTGTAATTAATTCTTGAAGTTTTCTAAATTACGTAAAATATCTTATTATTGATAATTAAACTTCAATTTCATAACAGAAAATAAGGTGAGGGATTCTTACCCGAATTGGCAGCGCTTTGCCTCGACCTGGCAATTTGTTGCCAGTTTTGGCTGGTTTTGGCAAGTTTTATACCCATCCCTACTAAAAAACACATTAGGGGGTCTTGGTTGGCCAAAAAAAGTAAAAAAAACAAAAACTTACAAGCGATGGGATTTTCTGGTGCAGTGGCTTCGCCGGCTCATCTTCGCGGCTGGGTGTTTTTCTTCGATCAACCTGTAGAAAACAAAATAATGAACACAATGGTGAAAAAATTGCATGAAACGAGGAACGGGAAGGGGCTCATCAGAGGTGATTTTGGGTTTTGCCTGCGGCGACGACACTGGATTTTACCTGCGGTTTTCAGCTCATCCACCATTTCTTTTGCTCTGATTTGGCCATGGGGGTGTTCAAAATCAAATTTTGAGCAGATTAGAGAATTGTTTACTATTTTTTGGCGATCGGAGGTGGCTCCGGCACGGCGGCGGTAGGCGGTTAGCTCCCTTCTCCGGCGACTAGTTATTCTTCTCTTGTGGGAGACTGGCGACTAGGGTTTGGGTTCAGTGTGATGCGAGATATTTATACCCGTCTTCCTAAATCTAAGTCGTTCATCGTGTTTGATTTTAACCATCCGATCGTATTTAAAGAGGAAATAAATCTTGACCATTCATCACGATTTGATGTCAACCATACGATCATGTTTAAAGAGAGAACGAATCTGAACCATTCATTACGTTTAATCGTGACCATCCTATCGCACCTGAGGAGGGAATGGATCCGGACTGTCCAAGTGTGCGAGAACACATCTTGGTCGTCTGATTGCAGGCACGCGGATTGTCAGTGTGGCCTCCTGCGTGGCACTGAGTCAGTATGCCTTGCCATGCAACACACTCCAATTCATTCATGCTGCTGACTGGGCAATTCTACATGATGTAACTTTTTTAATAACATTTTGACCCCCAATTTTTTATTTTTCTTTCAAAAATACCATTCAAACTCAAATTTTCATCCCTTTTTCCCAAAATTATTTTCAATTTCATCGTCAACCAATTTTTTCCTAATTTTACATTAAACAAAAAGTTATAAATTCGAAAATTATATTTTTATACATTTTTTTAAACTTTAAAATTAATCCCGGGCCAAATTTTAGGCCCGAGTATTATATTTACTCACTGAGTTCTATCCCAAAGACGATATTCATGTCCTCCGTCAAAGCCAGCCAAATAAATGCTTCAACGAAGTTGTTGCCTGGTATGTACGTACAACAACATTAATTATCTGTATCTATAAAAATATATTACATAATTATACGAATTATTAATTTATTATTATGATATTCAGTGCAATTAGTATCATCATATATGCACATAGATTATCTATACACACACACACACACACGCATATATATATATATTGATAAATTGAGAAGATTATATATATATATATGTAGACACACACACATTATATAGTTATATAGTTCCCAATTACAAGTATCTCTTTGAAGTTTCTAACCTTTCCCCTTTGCACCTTCTTGATTCTATCATATTTCTGCATAAATATATATATATGTATATATAGATACCATCTTCATTTTCATCTTTATTAATTAATAAAATCTTCTTTTCATATTTTAATATGGTCCCAAACTATTGAAGTATAAGACCCAAATGTAGATATGAACGAATTTGGTTTACAAGTTCATGAACCTTTTTATTTATTAATAAATTAAATATATTATATATTTTTACTAATTTGGATAATATTACAAGAGATAATTATATTTAAATAGTATATTAAATATATTCTTAAAGATATTAATTAGAATAAAGTATTAAAATTTTCAACAAGCTATTCATAACTTATCAAACTCAATTTTATATATTTCAAAGTCATTTAAATTTATTCATTTATTTATTCTTTAAAAATATTTGTGGCCTTCCCTTTTTTGCAGAGGTCTTATGCATTTGAAGTCATAGTGGCCATATAATACTTACACATAATGGGGATAGTTTACCATGATTTGAAGCCCGAAAATATGTTATTAAGATTCAACGGCCACATTTCGTTGACTGACTTCGATCTTTCAAGAAAAGACGATAATTCCACATCAACGATCCATATAATTTATGATCAAAATGCATCATCAATCACAAAAACAAGTTGTTATCTTGAAGATCAACCCAACTTTTCTAATTTATCGTGCATTCCACCCAATTATATCACACCTGCAGTAGCCTCCTGCTTACACCCTAGCCAACATAAATAGAAAAAGAGTCAACACATCACACGGCTGTGGAAATCATCATAGAGTCAATCAATGTCCAATCAATGTCTTTTGTTGGGACCCACGAGTACTTAGCACCAGAAATTGTGTTTGGTGAAAGGCATAGAAACACAGTTGATTGGTGGACACTAGGGATATTCATATTCGAAATGTTATATGGGATGACCCCGTGTAAAGGAGTTGACTAGGAGTTGCCCCTAGCAAATATTGTGGCTCGAGCACTTGAGTTTCCCAAAGAAACTATGGTTTTGGAGCCAGCAAAGAATTTGATCACATGACTATTAATCAAAGACCCCACCAGGCAAATAGGGTCCACAATGGGTGCAACGATAATCAAACGACACCAATTTTTTAATGGGCTTAATTCCCCACTTTTGAGATGTATAAAATCACCATTTATTCCTTCTCCTATATCTTGTAAGGAGTTTATTGCATTTGATAGTATTATAGAGAGTTTAATAGAGTATTACTAGGAAGTAAAAAATTTATTCTTTAATTTACATGATATATGCTTTTTTTCATGTATATCAAATTTTAATAACTGAACAGAAGTGAGATTTAAGTAATTTGTACATTGGGGCAAGAAATTTTAATGAAATTCATGTTGAAAGGTTCAATATTTATAAAAATATATAATTAAGGATTTACTGGATCATTTTATCTAACAAATGATATAGCATTTTCTCAAAGGTACCAATACGATGCCTTTTCTCAAAGGCACCATTGTGATCACCGTTTCTTTCTCTTCAGGTTGACCAGAGTAAAACACCCAACTACAACGTGAGTCAGAGGAGCCGCCACACCGGAGAGTCCCGCCGCCGGTGAGTTTTGATTTTTTGGCCAACCGAGGCCCCTTAACATGTTTTCTCGTAGGAATTGATGCGAAATCGATCAAATCTAGCCGAAAATAGCCGACCTGAGGAAGACCCATTGTAGGAGCTGCCGTACCGGAGTTTTGAAATTTTCCAAAATGGGCCCTGACACTGATTTAGGGTTTGTTTGGGACATTTATAGGTACTTATAAAACGTTTTAATTCCCGAAGAAAAATTCATGGAATCCAGGGACCGCCCAGTGAGCGCAGTCAATAGTTTAGCCTTTCAGGCATTAAATTGAGTAAGAATCCCTCTCCCTATTCTCAATTATAGAATTGAAGTTTAATTAACAATAAATACGGTATTTTGTACAATTTAAAAAATATTTATGATTAATTACGGATTAATTAGACTATTCTCTGTTGATTTCTATCGATTATTTTTACAGTTTAAATGCATGATAGTGCCTTATTGATTTATTTTATAGCTTTGAATGCATGTATTGTTGTGTTACGTGTTTATGGTTGAATTGAGAAAATGGAGGTTAAAGGTAAACGAAAAACTTGTGTAATTAAGTGACTGGATGAAACGGCAGCCTTACTGGACATCCTGGGAGATGGTGGATGGACCGGGTACACAGGGAACCCTACCGTGAACATGTCTCATATGGAGACAGGGTATGGAGACTTGGTAACTTGGTGCTCATACCGAACAGGGTATGGGAACGACCCGCTTCACTCTCATACCGGATGGGGTATTGAGGTTTAGTAATTTGGCGCTCATACTGAACAGGGTATGGGGACAGCCCATAATTGAGAATGTTAAAGAAAAATGTTCACGCGTAGCTGGAACATCCCTATGAACCCCCATGGATATTAACAGGCTGGTGGAAAAAGGAGTAATTGTTGTTTGATGATTTGAATATGAAAGAATAATATGTAACACCCAAATAAAAATAAAAATTTTATTTATTTATTTTTATTTTTATTTATTTATTTGATTTTTTATTTAATTTAATTTAATTTAATTCAATGAAAATAAAAATAATAATAATGATAAAATTTGGGTAAAAATATTATTTGGATTTAATTGAAATTGATTTTGGAAAAAAGGGGTGAAAATTTGGATTCTGATGGTGTTTTTGAAAAGAAAATCAGAAATCGGGGGGTCAAAACGCAATTTTAAAAAGTTGTACCACGTCAGCAGCCACGTCAGCGGCCCGGTCAGCAGCCCCGGCAACCAGAATGCGTCGCATGGCAAGGCAACGCTGACCAGGGAACGGGCCACGTGGGCGATCCGCGTGCGCGCGATCGGACGGCCCAGATCCATTCCCGCGCATACGGACGACCCAGATCAAACATGAGCACGGACGGCCCAGATTCACGCGCATGGACGTCCCAGATTGCATCGTGATGAATGGCCCAGATTTAATCCTAATTAAATCGGGATCGAATGGCCCAGATTTAATCTTGATGGACGATCGAGATTAAAAGGCAAAAGGTATAGATAACCCCACCCACACCTGACTAAAGAAACCCTAGCCGCCAGTGCTCGTCGGAGAAGAAGAACCAGACGCCGGAGGAGCCGGCCGCCGCCACCCACCGCCGCACCGGGGAAGTTTTCGACCACCGATCGAGGTAAATTTTCTCCCCCTTGCTCATTTTTCGACGTTGAGTTCGCCTATGGCCAAACCGGAGCCAAACCACCTGATGATGAGGCCCTTCACGACCTCCGTTTGATGCAAATTTTATACAACTGTGATCACCGTTCTTTTCTCTACAGGTTGATCAGAGCCAAACATCAAAACGCGACTCACGCAGGAGGAGCCGCCGCACCCGAGAGCACTGCCGCCGGTAAGTTTTAGTTTTTTGTGATTTTTTGGCCCACCGAGAGCCTTAGGTCTAATTTGGAATTTTTTGGGACACGTGCAGGTACCAGTAATGCGTTTCAGTTCCTCGAAAAAAATTTAAGAAAAATTAGGGACAGCCTGTAGGCGCACTGTAGGGCCGTATTCAGACCCCGAAACAAGTAAGGACCCCTCACCCTATTTCCTATCACGGTATTAAAGCTAAATAAATAATTAAACTGTACTGTGTGACTTTATAGATGTATAATTGATTAAGGTTGCCAATGGAGCCCGAGTCTGATACTGTATTGGTCTGTTATTGTTTGTTTTAATTTCCAGTATTAAATGCAGCATGATATTTGATGTAATTATATTATGGCCTCGTATGCATGAATCATAGTTTCCTTATTATGGTTGGTATTATGCTTAACCCGATACTGTGTTGTCTTAGTTAGTGTCCATTACTGGTTTATATGTTGTGTGTGTTTGGATGATTGAAACCAAGAAAAAGGGCAAAAAGGTTATGTAAATTGATAAATGGATAATGTGGTCAGCCTGACTAGATATCCTGGGAGATGGTGGACGGACCGGGTCCGTGGGGAACCCTACCAGGAACGTGGTCTCTCATACCGGACGGGATATGGAGACGGCCCGCTTCATCCTCATACCGGACGAGGTATTGAGGTTTATGGTTTTGGCGCCCATACCGGACGGGGTATGGGGACGGCCATGGAATCAGATTATAAATGTTAAGGGTTCACGGGTAGCGGGACTCCTATGGATCCCCATGGATACTAATAGGCTGGTAAATGAGGAAAATGTTTTGTTTAATGATTGAAATGCAAAGGCGTGGTAAGTATTCTATTATACAGTTCATATGATTTCATGATGATGATAATGTTATTATTTTCATAAGTTGTTTTTATGAATCTCACCGAGGTAAGTGGACAGTAAAGGTTTTTATGTTAATAAACGAGTTTATTATAAATTATGCTCCATTGGTCTTTTTTGTGTTTTCTACCCAC